>BSAI01000012.1:44641194-44781024 GCA_036245035.1 Adrianichthys oophorus | reverse complement strand
TATGCGAACATCAATTAACGACAAACATCTTTATGCAAACATCAATGAACGACAAACATTTTTTTGCGAACATCAATTAACAACGAACTCAAGAAACACTTATGAATTATGTATATCACGCATGTATCATGAAAAAACTAAATGTCATACTTGGAAAATGCGCAAAATGTACATTTAGCTGTGTGATATGGTCTTAAGCCGCTGATTTTCAAATAAACTTCACATCAAAGCATTACTTTGACTTTACTTTGACCCGGGCTTGTGGCCCACCCAGCATGTTTTGGATGTCACAAATACAAGCTTTTTCAAACAGCATTTTTTTCATCTGTTTAGGATTCACAATTAGACTATACAAATACACAAAAAAAAAAATTTAATCATTAAAGTTTTCATTTTAATTTTCTTCTTTCATCCTCCATCATCAGAAAAATGATGAAAAAATGAAAAAACGAACACGCTAAAAACACAGTTTTCATTGTAGTGGGTTTTTAAAAATTGCACATTTAAATTCACAAAGAAATTAAGATGTTTATAAATTATAGTTTCTGATACAAAACCAACTTAAGAAATAAGGAACCCACTTGAGGACAAAATGCCTCTTTGTTCCAGAAACAAAAATGCATGTGTGCAATGTATGCGAATTTGAATGTTCAATCTATGAAGCCTCAATGTTAATTGACAAAATCTTCTGTTTGCTGTTATCTAAGAACAAGTCACCAAAATAATATCCACAAGCATCAAAAGTAAAAGCAGCAGTTTCCTTTTCCCATTAGAAGCTTGTTTACAAGCAGCACAACAACACAAGCACTCATTTACTATCACAACCAATTTCAAATTATTTTAATTTGTAGTAAAGAAGCCATTTATTTCCAGGATACATTGTGCTCACAGGAATCCACTCTTATAAATGCTTTGTGCTTCAGTGATCAATTCATATTCTTTCCTTTTTCACACTTGATTTAAGGTAAAATTGAATTTTAAAAAATGTTTAGGCATTTCCTGCAGATTTGTAGACTGGATGCAAGTGGATCAGTAAATAAAAAAGATGAACACTTTCAGAACGATCTGATGTTTCTGGGCATCAAAATCTTCCAAACTATAATGAATCCAAATATAAAACTCTCATTTTTGAGCACAAGTTTCCTGTCTGAGTTACATTAAGAAAACTTTTATTTAATTATAGCATTTTTTTTCTTAAAGGTAGCCCTAAACTTAACAGTTTAAGTCCTGTATTTATGCAGCATCACATGCTAAAGAACAAGTATTTTGTTAAACTGAAATGAACACAAAGACATTTTTCCAAAGCTGCAACCCCAAAACAACATTCAGCAGCAGCAAATGGGGACTAACATTAATCACCTGCATTTATCTGCTATTTATACTTTAGCAGACAAGTGTCAAGTCTACAGGCTTACCACAGACAGCGACCATTTTCAGACTCATATGTCAGCTGCCAGGCTCACTTCACAGAGCAGTCTGTCTTGCAGCGAGGATCATGGCAACCACCCTAACTACGGGGAGTGATGAGGGCCAGTCTTTATCTGCAGCAGGGATTTGATTGACTTCAAAAATCCCCACCCAAGGCCTGTAAAGTGACTTTACACACATCTTAAAAAAGCTGATAAGCATAGGGCCACATTTCTGCTGTGACCTCAATGGCAAAAGTGTAGGAGAAAGTCTTTGGTTCAACATTAGGAGACCTTTTCTTCAGGAAAAAGTGAACAATGCTGCACTAATAGCAGGCAATTGCAGCTGTTTTGAATGTTATGGCGTAAAACCTCCATCAATCTGTACTAGGTCATTATGTGTGGACAAGCCTGTTAGCAAATCAATTGGCCTAAGAACCAGCAAACTGTGCAGAGCAGGAAGGGGTCGTCCTGTCCTCTCCACCGCCAGGCCCAGTCAAGCCTTTGAAAAGTTGCTTTGAGCGTTTAGAATGGTCTGAAAACACCTAAAAAAAAAAGTCAGCAGCTTTTACAAAAACAGCACGGAAAGAAGGAGTGAGAGCTGCTGCCAAAACTCCAGGAAAAACTCCACCACCAATGAGATGCTGAATCCGTAGAGCCCAGTGAATTGATATGAGCTAAATGAGGCAGAAAGTTGGCACCAAGATGTGAAACAAAAAGGCTGAGGAGAGCCATTAAGAGGACGTCAACATCTCAGAAAGAAGCCCCGAGGACACTTACGCTTTGCTACAAAATTGGCCCTAAAGACCTGCTGGAAAAGGCCTCTTTTCACTGCTGATGCTGAGCTTTAGATTCAACAAATTAACTTTCTTTTCATCAAAAAAAGAAGGCAAAGCAGCTGAGCAGAGGTTTCAAAAAAATCTCCAGCTGCTTCCACTTGAAAGGCTGAGTGTGAAAGGAAGTGAAACAGTAATCCCGCCTCTGTGTTTTGTTTGAAACAGAAAAACAATCCAAACAGAGAAAGGGTTTAAAAAGTCGGGAGGGGAAACTGAGACCCTTGAAAAGGACCCTTCCTCACCACAGCAGGAAGAAAAATAAAATCAGCAGATTTAGCATGTCAAAGTGCTGGGACAGAGGTGGAGGGGAGGTGAAGAGGCAAAAAAGAAGGGAATTTTCACAACATAGAGGAATATTTAAAGACAGACTCCAAAGAAAGTGGTGTTTTTAACACGTTTTTGTGGCATTTTTCTCATGATGGAGGACATGCACAAAGAAAATTAAGCACAACGTTACATTTCTGAGTATTTCCTTATTTTAATTGTTAGAAATGAAGAGCAGACGAAAATATGCAGTAGAAAAAAAGCTTGAAGCAGTGACCTTGAAGCTACAATCGGCGGGCCACAAACAGAAGGAGACCTGACTGCAGACAAGATGGCGCCCAGACATCATTAGCCATAAGTGGGACAAAAGCGGTCATTGTTTTATTCCTTTCAAAATTGGTTTTAACAAAAGCGTTAAAACTGTTACACCGGAGCTTTTCAACCTTAACGCAACTAACGCGAATTAGCTTTTTCTGTAGCGAAGAAAAGCGGCTAAGTCGGTACGCAACACATCCAACGCAAAGCCACTTTTCAATGTGGATCAGCTGATTTACGTTGATCAAAAAAAAAAGTAGATGTCAGGGTCACCAGGTGTATTTGTCTTTTTCTTTTTCAAAAAAAAAATTTGTTGAAAAAAAGGAGGGATGTGAACTTTTGGTTCGGGTCGAGGACTTCACGTTCCGGCTAATGGTGTCGGGGTGCCATCTTGTTGTCTGCAGCCAGGTCCTCCTGCACACGCTCCCTGCTCCGCTCCATTCTGATGCATCCGCTTGTAGACAAACAGATCCATGAACGTCTTCGCTTTCCTTTTCTAAGCTGGCGTCTGGCTCAAAGCTGTACGACTGGACAGCTCAAATGTTGATCACCATTTTTGTTGCCCCGGTGATGTTAGGTTAGGCTTGTAAGGGGGTTTAGGTTAGCGTGTAAACAGATGAATGATGGGAAATGGGGGCTGGCTTACCCTGTGCCGCTGGTCCCGCCCACAACTCAGAGGTGCATTTCTAATGAACTATTGCCACGCTGCAAGAACCTCTGTCCTGAATGAGACAGGTTTTTGGATTTCGCCTAAAAACGGCAGAATCATTATTGACAATAGATCAAAATGTGATCGGAGTGGGTCTTTGATGAAACTCCACTGATGGTTGCTACCATGAACAGGTTTCTGAGCTTATAAACACCACTCTCCCCACCCAGACTTCAGCACATACTTGCTCTAAATTTCTCTGTTGCTCAGGTGACGGGGGGGATCAGTTCCCTATAAAAATCCCGGTTGTGCCCTCTGGGTCTGCCCAGAACTGTCCTGCAGAACTGGTTTATCTCAGATAAAAATCACTTCCTTTGACATTAAGGGCAAATGTCAAAATTGGTTTTAAGGTGGAAAGAAGATTTCTGTCTGGAGCTGGTGTCCCCTTTCATTCGCCCTGTGCAGAGTCTGTAGAGATAAAGGCCGCTCTAACAGTAGAAAAAGGCCTCTTTTAGAATTCTATTAGAGCTCTGTCTCCCAGTTCTCCGCTGAGCAATGGATGCTGACCCTGACTTAATTAAGTGGCAAATGGCAGAATGATTCTCCTAAACCCGGCCCACAGAGTCAAGAACACATGACTGCATTCAAATAAAGAGGGACAAACAAGGATAATTAGTCAAGCCTGAAAGACAAAGGCAAACAGGAATTCATGGAAAGGGTATGGGAAGCGAGGAGGAGGAGGCGGGGCCTGTGCAGGACGAGCCATAGAATGACCGATCTGAGTGCCTGCCATAAATGTGCATTGGTTCGTAGGAAGCGGAGGATGTCCGTCCCACCACTCGTCCATCTTTCAAACACAAACTGAGTCCCTCTGAACCATCAAAGCTTCTCCTCTCTGGCTCCGCCCACTCCTCCCAGCGCATCCATATTCACTGGGTACATCAAATAGATGCACTGAAGAGGAGAAATAATGCCGGCTGGGGTTGGAGGGGTCTTGGGGTTTGACTAGTGTGAACAGACTTCACAGTGGGGGTGGGCGACTTGAATGCGGCTGATTCCCATGCAGCCGGCAGCTTCACTTCCACAAACTCCAGGGAGGGCAGAAGAGCAGAAAGTGAGGGAGGGGGACAGCAGCAGAACGACAGACTGAAAGGAGGGCGAAAGAAGAAAAAAAAGTCAGAACACTACAGGGAGAGAGAAAAAGGGGGCCCCAAAGAATCAAAGGTTGCTAAGGGCAAGAAATGGAGGAGTGAAACAGTAAACTCCACAGCCCAATGTCTCACTGTGTGGATCTGTGCTCCTCTCCAAGAGTAAAGGCTCCAAAAGAATGGAGACAAACATTTCTACATGTTTAACAGATGCCACTGTTCTGTCTACCAGAGCGAGAACAGATGACCAGATTTCTAAAGGTTGTTGATGGCTATAGAGGGGCCACTCGTAGAGCATCTGGGTGCTGTTGGGAGGCAGAGGGATGAGCTGAATATATTGTGACATTAATGAGGTTGTCAGCCTCCCCATGATGGAGTGTCTGTGTTTGTGTGCCAGCAAGACTAACACCCTTAAACGCTCATGCGGTTAACCCTTGCTGAACCCTTTCCTAGGACACAAAGCTAAGGGGACGATTACACACGGCCTGCTGAAGCGTGTGGCCCACTTCAAGCTCTCAAAAAGAAAATCTTGGAAATATGAAACAGATAACTCTGTCTTTCAGGTAATCAGTCACCGTTTTGCTAATGATTTCCGAACCACGCTGACACTTAACCGTATGATCAGAAAGGCCATTTGAAATGAGCCCAGCCTTTGCTCCATATCCGCAAGGAAATGAAACCGTGCCGTAGCTGAGCAATTAGCGACTGGGATAGCCCTTCCCCGCATAGGGCTAATTACTGACCTGTGGGTTCCATTTAGAGAGAGAAAGTGGAGTGAGGACAGCGTTTGACCAGCCTTTCATTTGTTATAATTAATTACTCTCCCTCCACCGGGGCTTCTGGGGAGGCGGGCCGTTCTGAAAATCTCTTCAGAGAGTTGGCAGCGATCACTACTAATCTGTGAGTAGAAGGCTTCCTCTGGGTTTTGGCGACTAATGTGAAGGACGGGGCTTAAAACCCGAACTGCATCAAACAGCCAGAGAGGACACCGGTGCCGCCGGAGCAGAGCGGGTTAAAACCGGCAGAGGGGCCCCGGTTCGGAGAGGTTAGCACCGTGATTCATTTTTATTACCACGCAGCCCCTGCAGGCGGCAGGAGTGGCAAATTATTTCTGAAACAAAGTGGAGGGCTCTCATCAGAGCTATTACCCGCTTGTGGCCGAGGGCACCACAAAGACTACAGAGGGTGACAGTGCGAGGGCCCCCCATCAGTGAGGGATAGCCTTCCACATCCGTCCACGCTCCGGGACATCTTTCCAAAAATTGGAACTGCTGTTTGTGCATGTGTGTGCTTTAGGAAGATGAGGAGAGATGCTAGCTGCTACATCTCTGCTGCAGCATGCGCTACAATAAACGGTAGCGTTTGCCAAACACCAACATGCAAATCAATTAGAAGTTATGTGTGAAACACGAAGACGCCGTAGTGAGAATTAAAAGAAAAATGCTGAAAACAGTACCCAAAGTAATTAGCTTACAGTCTCAGTCCGCAGATACACTGCAAACTATTTGATATTTGCAAAGACTTAAAACCTCTTTTTAGAAAGTCTAAATATTTTAGCAGGTTTGAACCTGGACTTTTCTCAAAATCAGCACAGTTGAGAATTGTTTCTCTCATTAAGAATTAGCTTGTCATTATTTTGGAAACAAAAATTCAGATTTATGTTCCAAGAATAAGTGCTAGTTTTAGGTTCTGTTCAGACTGCAAACTCTGCTGGTCCAGATGGAGTCCTGAATCTTGGTTTGTATTCAGACTGCCATCAACCGGACTTAAAAGTTGTTTTCATGAGCCCCCATTGATCCGACCTGTTATCAGTGTATCGTTGTTTCTCCACGTATTCCCATTTTTATAGTTTTATTACACTATAGCAAGTGTTTTATTCTAAATGAATGCATTAGGAGCTTTCATTTTTTGTGACTCATAAATAAAAAAGATAGTTTAACAAATTTAAACTGATTTAAAGGAGAATTGGAGTCTAAAAGATTTTTTGTGGAACAAACAGATGATCAGGAGTCGCGGATGCACATCCACATGAACGCATCCAAACAAATCAGCCCATTAGGATGCTTGCAATCAGTCTGATGTTCACCAGTAATTCCATTCAAGGGTGGATCTCCGCACAACAAATCTGTGCATTGTGTCGGATCTGGAGTATCATAAGCAAAGCCGGTCTTGTGGATGAACGCTTTTTAACTTAAATCTCAAAAATGCAAAGAGGTAAAACTAGTCTTGCAGGAGACGTTTCATCAGAAGCCCGGTTGATATTCAGGTAGTTACTGAGTCGTTTAGATTAGGTGTCACTAATATTTAGCTGGAGTCAGCAGCCATCCGCTGCCTGACTGGGTGCCATCAGAAAGCTGCTTCCTGCCACCGCTGTGACAGAATTAAAACAATTTCAACATAAGCAGCGCTAAAGTTAAGAGAAACGAGCTTAGAAATGTGAAGTCTTGCATTTATTTTACCAGCAGGAAAATGATTAGCATCTTTAAGCCCAACCAGGGGGTCTTATGAGATTTTGAAAGCGATTGTTTAAGGATTGGTTATTCTGCAAGACGTATTGTTGGACAGATAAAGCTAATGGAGCTGTTGCTGCAGGACAAGATTGGATTTTTAAGACAGTGAAGAACCTTGCTGCTCGAGGCGACGTGGGAAATCAACATCAATAATCTTTCATCAAGTCCACGGTGGAGGACATAAGCAAAGATACAACTCAATAAACAACTGTAGGCCCTCATTGGGGGCTGTTGTGACCGGAGAGCAAAGCATTGATTCAGGAGGTGAGACTATGAGCAGCTGTTAGCTGTCCGAAAACAATAAATGAGACAGCACTTTCAGAGAACAGCTTCCGTGGTCTCAGCGACTGCACACCGACGCCTCGCTCCTACTCTGTGCAGAAATACTCACTCCACCACTTCAACTTAAACAGTCAAGTGAGCTTTACACTGCCGGGATAAAAACAGCAAATGCTCTTAGTTCTCTTCTTCTCTCTGGGTTCTCTCGTTACTATGTATTAATGTGACTTTTGAATAAGAGATTCTGCAGGAAGGCGAAGCTGGTTCCCACAGAAAAACATCACCAACACAAAACAAAGCACACAACAGGAATGAAAGCTTTTGTTAGTTTTTTTTTAAATTTTTTTTGTTAATCAAGGCTATCGCTACCATAATTATACAGTAATGAGATTAGACCCACTCCAATTAAAATTGTGCTTTTGGAGTTTTAACATGTTCTTGTGGCATTTTTCAAAATTGCATATCTTGGTACAAAGTCACACCAGCCAAAAAATGCATAAGAAAGAAGAATAAAAATCATTGACCTATATGTCACACTGGATTATGTCGCACTTTTGGGAGAAATGTATTTTACAAAATTCGGAAGCAAAAATTGACATTTCATCTTAAAAGGCAAATCATAATTATGGAAAAAAAATAGACTAAATATATGCATGTTTCACTACCATAAAACACTGATGCTTTTTTAGCTTCATGAAACATAGAAAGAATCGAATAAGTGTCCTGTACATTAGCACAACATATGAAGAATTATTTAGAAAATTAAAGCATCAAGAACATGCCAACAAGTCAACTAAAGTCTTTATATCGTCTCAAATCTCTGAATCTGAAGAGTTCTTCATCCTCTGTGGAACAATGGACTCTATGCACGGAACTGTGTGACGTATTTCCGGTTTAAAAAAAGACCGCTCTTTTATTTCCGGTCGTGGCTAACTGTATGCACCGACTTAGCAAATCTCTGTGTACTGTTCCTGGTAATGTCTTATTTTGGTTATTTCTTACATGATGCATGTTATTTGCACTTATTTACGTGCGACCAGTGTAAATAGCGATGGAAATTCATGTTGGACGTGTAATATGTGCAACAAAGACGCACATTGCTGCTTTGCCCGGATGTATTTTAAGTGCATCCAAGGCTGGATTTTGTTGTTGGCCACAAGTATTTAAAATTATGCTTACACTTAAAGTCCTGTTAGCTGTCAGGCACCTGGGTGCGTGAAACGTGTTCTCCATATCCCCTGGCGGACCGGGGAGCTGCAGACATCCAAAGAGGCAAAGTTTGCCTTCCTTTGTTCTCCTCGTCTCAGCTGACATCTGGTTCTAATCTGTACGGTTGGATAGCTCTACTATTGCTCACCATTTTTGTTGCACCACTAATGCTAGGTTGGGGATGTGAGGACCTGTAAGCTAGCGGAAAAGAAACAGACAACTCTCAGCAACGGAGAGGGGAAGGTGGTAGAGTTGCTTGGTGCCAACAGTCCTGCCCATAACTCAGGGGTGAATTTCTAATAAGCTCCTGCTGCTCTACAGAAACTATTTCCTAGAAATCGACACATTTGGATGTAGGCTAAAATCAGCATAATCATAATTAAAGACTACTGGGAATGCTTTTAAAATAGACCAAAAACCGACCAAAAGATGATTAGAATGAGGCTTAAAAAACCCTAATGTTTGCATGTTTCACTTTAAAGGTAAAATATCTTCCTTTTTTTCATCTAGAGTACTCCCCTTTACATCTTCCCACCACAGAAGTCTTCAGAAAGTCTCAGTGAAACAAGTAGAAAAAAAACTATGATTTGAAAAAATGCTACAGATATTAGAATTATTACATCTTTTGATAAGTTTTGTTTTGGAGAATTCTACACTCTTAATCAACTGTAAGTGAGTCCATTTGGTGCCTATATATAAAAAACCCCACATCATTACTGTCTTTTGTAAAGTGAGTAAAAGCACAAAAAAATTACGTGCAAAAACAAAAATAGTCCAAATAACATTACGTTTGAATTTTCTCCCAACAGTTTACAACCAAAAAGCATTTAGTTTACAATAATATATTATTACTTAGTTGCGTTGTTTTTGTTTGTTCGTTTTTCATAGGTCTCTTTGTTTGTTTTTTGTTTTTGTCCTTTTCTTTCTTTCCTCTCAATCAATGCATTTCATTGTCTTAATAATGAGTTTGATAATTTTGTGTGATTATTTTCGTGTATTGCCCAACTTTTGCTTGAAATAAATAATCAAATCAAACTATTAGAATTAACCATTTAATAAATATGTAGTGGATGGGACACCATGTGCTCTTTGGTTTTACATTTAAGTTACACAAAAAACATGTGGTGGGTGACATAACAAAAAACATGTGGTGGCACCGTAGACATTTAGGGCTCCTTGGTGAGAGGGCGATTGGACATCCCTGTAAGCAATCAGGAGATGTCCTCAGTGCCCTGCTCGCCAATTTTAACTGCACCCTTTATTACACACACCCATCAATCACAAGAAACACACCTCAACACACACACAAATACATTACACAAGGAAGGTGGGACTACTGATCTTCTGTCCCCTACCCCATCCCTGGTGGAGGGAACAGGGCCTTCAGCGGCGGTGGCCTTGTCTCCTGGGGGTCGGCCTCCTGGGCCCGGCGGCCCCCTCCCCGCACGGGGAGAGGGATCCCTTTGTCCTCTGGCAAGTCCATGAGCGGGGGATCATATTCCATCTGAGCCTGGAGGGTGTCTGTGTCCTTGTGGTGCGGGTTCTGGCCCTTACCCTCGGGTGCCGAGCCCCTTCTGGGTCACAACATTAGGAGAGCCTGGTCAGGCAATGTACACCTTCGGGGACCCCCACTTCTCTTGGTCATCCCTTTTCTAGATGGGGGTAGCTGACCCCCATCGTGCTCTCTTCTGGATCTCCGCAGCTGCCTGGAGCTTTGGAGCGGGTCTCCCGTGGGGGGCCCGGGCTCGTACCCGGGGCTGAGGTGGGGGGATGCCCAGAACTCCTGGGTGGTGGTGGGCGGCTTGTCTGGGGTGGTGGGGCTCTCGGGGGTGGGGCCCCGCGCTGGGCCACCTGGCGCAGTGGGAGGGCTGCTCTCCTGACTGGGCTGGGCCTTGCGCTCTGCGCTTCCGTACCTCACTGCACTCGGGTGTTGGGGGCCCGTGTGGCTGTCCTGCGGGCCCTGGTCTGGGTGCTTGGCTGGGCTGCCTGGCGGGTGGATCCCCTCCATTGACCCCACAGTATGGGTGCGGGGGCGGGCCCTGGTCGGCGCGGGTGTCTTGGTGTGGGGATGGCTGGGGGTTCTCCCTCCTTTTTTGTGCATTCCATCATCCACTTCAGCTTAACATAACATTCACCTGAGTACAGGCGTTGGCTCACCTTTGCACCTTCAAATAGTGTGCATGACAGAATGTAATGCTTTACATGTGTTGGTTGGTATGCACAAGTGTGCGTGTGAACTGGATGTGGACAAGTTTGTGAACACTCTCGGAGCCGGCAGGTATGTAACAGCTGAGTGTGTGGACAGGCCCCGCCCATTTTAGACCAACATTCACTATTGCAATGGGTATAAGCTCCAGCATTTTGTTTCCTGTAGATTTACAACTCTACCTTCCCTTCCCTGTAGCCATTGTCTAACTGCTATAATGCACCATCTCTCTTTCCCCCCTCCACCCCCCAACTCTCTCCTTTTTCCCCTTTCCTTTTCCGTCCGGTCCAACAAAAAAGACACAAATAAAAAATATATATATATTAATAAAGTTTGGTTTAAATTACAAAAGGGGCTTATACCAACATACATTTTGTGTTCGCTATGATTTATAACCCCTGATTGTAAGAGTAAAATCTGTCTAATACAAGAGGTTCTCAGCTCATATCTGTTTGCTCAGCTGTTGGACAGGACAAGTAAAAAAAAAAAAAAAAAAAAAAACATGTGGTGGGTGACATAACAAAAAAGATGTGGTGGGACCTGTAAATTCACATTTTGCTTCTACATTGTTTATTTATTTTTTTCTTTATAAACACCTTAACAAAAACGCTCTAAAAAGTTACCAGGCTGTGTAGTAGTATAGTGCCCCCAGCTAGACCCCACGGAGCGTCTTTGCTGTGACAGACGGAGTGATGACCCAGCCTCATGTGATGGATATGTGACAGGGTGGTTTGGAACCTGGGGGCACGGCTCTTGGGGCAAGGTTTAACCATCATGGTGCACTTAATTACCTGCACCGCCACACAACGGGTCATTAGTCAGGCTGGAATGTTAGGGTCTTCAACTGTCACCGAGAGGTGAAAAAAAACATCTTCCTGCGAGATTTGGGAACTTCCAAGGAAAAAAACGGAAATAAAAAATAAATGCTGTGTAGGAAATTAGAGCTGAATTAACATTCACAGAGAGATATTTCTGTTAGAAAAATGTCTCTCATTTGTTTCAATCATAAAATACTTTCTTGATTAGTACTTACATGCCAAGTGACAATTCAAACAAGTCAGAGCATTTAAAAGGTAAGTGCAAAGTGATGTAACGTAGGCCCGCCTTTAATAAACTACTGCTGTCAAGCAGACACAGAAGACAGCAGTAATGGAGAGACTGAATGTCCTGGAGAGACGATGTACTGTGGGAGTCTGAGTACAGGATGAACTGACGCTCAGACATAAAGTACTAGGTTTTTGGCTCCGTAGGATGACATTTATGGACCCCCGGTGCTTCTTATGGAGCGTTGTGCTGTGAACTGCCTCTGTTCAGATGTGGGTGGCTAATAAATGGCAGTTAATGGAGAGGAGACATTGCTATCTTCTCTTTCTATAATCTCCGAGCGCTTCATTAGGCAGCACCTTTATTTGCAAACGTGAGCTAACCTGGTGCTGTCGCTTCCTGGCTTGGTGTATGCCTCCAGAGCCCCCTCCCACACGCTGTTGGCCATGGCGTTCCCGATGGCGGTCATCACCATGCTGAGCTCCACCGGCCAGCTGTCCAGGTCCAGGGAGCGCACGCGGGACAGGTGAGTGCCCAGGTTCCTATGGATGCCGGAGCACTCAATGCACATCAAGGCACCGAGATTCAAACTGGCCCAGTCTGGATCTGTTTGACAGAGAGATACAATGATTACACAACTGCATAAACTGCCATTTTTGTACGAAATGTGAGTATCCATGCTAATCTCGTTTGGGTTTGGTGAGAAAAAATATATCTGATGCTGAACAGTTTAGGATTAACTAAAAGTCCCACTCTGATCATCTTTTGGTTTATTTTTGAAGCTTTCCCAGTAGTCTTTTAATTACAATTTTAATTTTTATCACCACTTAGCAAATTACCAGATTGTGTGCACATTTCAAACAAAGAGTGTTTGCCTCACAGCTGCTGACCAATCAGTCAAATCTGTCTATTTCTGGACCTTCATAGACTCAGAAGTAACAATGAATTAGAAAAGGTGTATTTCCTATGGAAATACGTTTGATTGCACAATTGCTGAAGGTTGTTGCTTTAGTTGCTTTACTGCACAACTTTTTGCAGAAGAAGCTTAAATTGATTGAAAAGGAAAAAGGTTGAATAAATTGCTGTTGCTAATTTGCAGACGTTTTTAAAGCTATAAGTGTAAAGCTGGGGAACAGCCTTCCAATTCCAACAGCAAATGTTAACTAACTGCACAAAGCAATAAGTTGCAGAAAAAACATAAGTAAAAAAAAAAAATTGCTGAACAGTATACTGCTAAAATGTTAGCTAACAGCTAAATTAACATGAAAAACTTAAGTAGATGTCAATTTAGCTAAAAACAGCTAGTATATTTCTAAAATATTCACTAAACACCAAATAAGCTTGAAAAGCCACAAAAGATGTACATTTAGCTAAAAACAGCAAGCATATTTCTAAAATCCTCAGCAGATGCCAAAGAGTGAAAGACGATAGAGATAGGTAGATAGGTCCCTAAATGGCCTTAAGTGTGATTCACTGCATTTCATTAAATGATTATGCTCATAGTGGTTATTGACAGCTGATTTTAAACTAAGAACACAATAAACAATCAAATAATATACTTTAGACAGGGCAGGATGAGTTCTTAAAGTGCCTTGCTCATGGACACTTTATTATATGAATGAGCAAACAGAGCATCTAACCCAAAGATTACAGTGTCATATGAATCACAGACGCTCAGAAGCAGCTTTGTGATCAAAAAGACTAACAATGTGGAAGAGTTCAGCCACATATTTAGCCATAAAGCTCTGAATAAGCATATAAACTCTGAAAAAGCATTGCAATGTAGACCCCTAACTTAAAGTTCAGCAGTTTGACAAACCCAAATTTAAACTCACATAATGCATTCCTGCAGTGGGAAGGATCATTACAATCCTTTGCAAAAAGCATGAAAAAGTCTTGAAGGCGTTAAAAAGATGGAGTTCTAAATTTACAACATAACATGCAGTTGTTTTGGAAGAAATGCAAAAATGTATCTAAAATCTTGTTTAAATGATGAATATGTGCAAATGTGACTTAATCTATGAGACTATTCCATTGTGAGTGTTAGAATGTCTTGTCGAGTGTCTTGGCTGCCACGCCTCTGCAGCATCGCGTTGCAATCAAAAAACTGTACCACTGGACAGGCAGACAAGGGTGGTGGTTCCCCTTTTCAAGAAGAGGGACAAGACGGTGTGTTCTCTGCTCTTTGCAAATGATGTTGTCCTGTTGTCTTCATCTAGCCAGGACCTCCAGCATGTATTGGGGGGGTTTGAACCATGGGGTGAATGTCATCACCCCATGGTTCTTGAGGCCATGGTTCTTACCGGGACAAAGGTAGTTTGCCCTCTCTGGGTGGGTGGAGTGCTCCTTCCCCAGGTGGAGAAGCTTAAGTATCTTGGGGTCTTGTTCACAAGTGAGGGAAGATCGGAGCGTGAGATCGACAGGCGGACTGGTGCGGCGTCCACTGTTATACGGATGCTGTACTAGTCCGTTGTGAAGAGAGCTGAGCCAGAAAGCAAAGTTCTCAATTTATTGGTCGATCTTCGTTCCAATACTCACCTATGGTCAGGAGCTTTGGGTCATGACCAAAAGAACCAGGTCCCGGATACAAGTGGTCAAAATGAGCTTCCTCTGTAGGGTGGCTGGACGCTCCTTTAGAGATAGGGGGAGGAGCTCTGTCAGAGATCTCGGAGAAGAGCCGCTGCTTCTCCACATCGAGAGGAGTCAGTTGAGGTGGCTCGAGCCTCTGGTCTGAATGCCTTCTGGACGCCTCCCTGGGGAGGAGTTCCGGGCATGTCACACGGAGTGCAGGTTCCGGGAAAGACCCAGACGCTGGAGAGACTTTGGCTGTCCCAGGAAAACCTCGGGGTCCCCCCAGAGGAGCTGGAGGAAGTGGCCAAGAGAGGGAAGTCTGGACATCTTTGGTTAGACTGCTGCGCTCCGTGACCCGGTCCCAGATGAGCGGAAGAAGATGGATGGATCAATAACATGATGCTTTATTTGTTATTTTTAATAACGTTTTTAAGAGAAAGTATTTTAGTAAAATAACAACAATCTGATACAGGAAATGAACTTTACTTTGTAGCTCTTCCCTTAAAATGGGAGGTGCTTTTAGAAGTTTCTTTTCCACTATCTGGTGTCTCTGTTTATAAATCAAATTTTCCTATAGAATGTAAATGTCTCTTTATGTGTGATGTGTGAGTATCAGTAACAGTGTCTGAGCTGTTTCAGGGTTGTAGGAATTTAGAGCGGTACTCACTGGGGGCATCACAGTCCACGCAGAAGCTGTTCCCCCTCACGTTCCGTATGGACTGTATGGCCACTGCATCACTTTGGCTTCCTAACCGAGACTGTGAGAAATAAAAATCAATGGGAAATAATGATTTAATTGTTCAGTAAACCAAGACAAACACTGCCAACTGGACTCAAATGACAGAAAACGTGTAAGGAGGAGGAGAGGAAAGGTTCTTCTGAGCCCCGAAAGACTGAGGTAGACAAAATCTGATTATGAAAATGAAGCTGTGTCTCCCCAACACCAGACGTGTTGTAGCTCTGATATCTGTCGGTTCTAATAAGACGACACCCCCCACACTGTGGTGCACCTGTCTGACAACCTCCTGCATGTGACAGCTTGAAGTGGGTGAGCAGGGGAGTGTGTGGTAATACATTTGAGGGGAGAAAGCGAAAAAGAGGAATGGCAGTGAAGCAGCAGATCTGAGGGTGGTTCCTCCCAGATCTCCTTCTTCTGCTGATCTGCTCTACCTTGTTTTTTATAACCTCACAGGACTGCAGGCTGGCAAAGATCTGACTCTCGATCAGCTGGACCCACAGCTCCCGCTCCTCATACGTCGATGCCTCAAAGTTCCACATCTGACCCGTCAAAGAGACGATGACAAATTCGAAGGAGTCTTCTTGTTCTGCAAGCACAAAACCAACAGCTCATCACTGCTCAATCCAGAGCTACACGAGCCATCCACAAGAACAATCCAGAGCCCATGTTATCAATTAAGAAAGGCTTCCAGGTTTTCCCCTGCAGAGTGGAAGATTCCACTCTTTAATTGAAAAAAAGAGCAAATAATAAGGATTTGATGCCTTAAATTAGACCATTTTAACAAACATTTTACTCTAAACCAGATTCCCCCTTCACTTTGTCTTCCCATTGGTTGTATTTAACTAGCCTATATGAAAATGTCACCTGACGTTTTCAGTGAAGAGGCCTGACGCAACATATGTTCCAACACATGCTGGAATGCCTCTGCGGTTCAGAAGCTGCTCATTAAGCGCTTACAGTACAACATGGCAACGCGTAAAATCTCTGATCTGTGCACATGCTTCAGCTCATTGCCAAATGATTTGTAATTACCTAATTATGTCTATGCAAATAGTCATCTCATTTGCATAAACCATGTTTAGAGGACTGCAGACAAACAGACCTAAAAGATCTTCTGCCTCAATGAAATATTTCTGCTTTTTCATTCATAAAAAACCTAATAAAGCAGTTTTGAAATTTTACTGTGATTTATTCTAGGATTACATTAAGCTACTTAATAATATTTGAGTTAAAAAATAATTGTTTAATCACATTCTGATTGCAGGACAGATTATCCAGTTAGAGACATCACTCCTTTTTTTTTGTTAAGAATCAATCGATTGTCCATGCTGCTAAACTCAGCTGTGTATACTTTTAAATGACAGATGTGTGGGGGCCGCCTCTCGTGTTTTCTGTCTCTGAGCTGCCGCGCACGGCCGTGTCTTCAGGGAGAAAGCAATAATCCAATTAGCTTGACACCCACTTCAATTATCTGATTTAGTTGGGAAATCGACTGCAGGTCACAAAGAATCAATAAAGACTTGGAAAGCTCTTCATTTAGGTTTACAGTGAAAACTCTGTGTGGGAGGGACATTTAAAGCAGGGGAATTTGACAAAAGTTGCAACTACATGTGACAAAGAAAGAAAAAATACACAAAAAAAGGGTTAATTATGGCACACATAATCGAATTTGCTTTATCCTAGTCCAATATACCTTCAAGTACAACTATTAATGCATTTGATTAGAATTTGCAATTCCAAGTGTTGTTTTTGTCGTCATTTACAAAATTAAAAAAAAAAACTGAACAAAGCTAATTATTCTGTTGACTGCCCAGGCAATAAATTGGAGGCATTAAAACACTTTCATTATGGAGATTAAAAAAGCAATGGATTAATGGTTTCTTAAACTGATGAGTGTCCATGGGAAAACAGTTCCTGCTCCTCGTGCGTAGAAATTCACGTGTGGATCATCTCAAACGAAATACACGCGGGGAGGACCGTTTTTTCTTTGCATCAAAGCTGCACTATTCCATGTCATCTACAGCTGTGGTTCCCAAACGTTTGTAGGCCATGAACCAGGGGGATGTCATTTCACTGACTGGTCTGTATGAGGCAGAAGTTTGATTTTTAAGTTTCCAGTTTCCAGAAAATAAATTTTTCAAATTAAAATGCTTCTACACAGAATACATTTAAAAAGACTGTCTGAATATCTAGTCTGAAAATGTATTAGAAAATAAGGAATCAATGAAACAAAGTTGTTGATTTTTAAAAGTTGTTTCTGATTTGTAAAATGTAATAACTTTATTGAGAAAGGGACAATGCATATGAATGAATGTGAGTATCGGCAACATTGCAGGACCTTTTTCATAGAACACTGATCACTCAATCCACAGATTATCTTTCCAGGCAAAGAGATTGATCACATTTTGTTTTTATTAAATATTGATTAAGCTTGTGTTTCTCTTCAAGACTATGGTCACATATGCCAAAATGCCACTGCGCTGAACCTAAATGCAAGTTTTTCAGCAAAATTGGCAGGTGGCCACATGAGGATATCTATAATCGGCAGTCGCAGTTTTACTCGCTGCGCGGTGGCACTAAGGATTTAGGAAAACATTGCAATTTTACAGCGACCGGAGGATTTTTTTGACATCTGTCAGTGACTGCCTGACCATTGTAAACCGGACCGGACAGTACCATACCGTACTGCTCAGTGGAAATGACCCTCAAACAATCAGGGCATCACTGCCTTCTTATGGACAGGTACAATCATGAGCTTATAAAATGGGACATATGTCTCTGCTGTTGTAGTTAAGAGCGTGACTCGCCGAGAAATAATCACCACGTGATGCTAACATAAACACGCTCATCCCTAGCACATTTCCAAAAGCCCGAGATCAACTAGTACCAAGAAGACATAAAATAACAGCTTACAAAGATCCTTACATTTGAGAACGGGTGAATATGATTTTCTTGAAGGCGGTACAATAAAAAGGGAAATTACAGCTTAATGTCGGCAGAGCCTCAATAAAAAGAAGCAGATGAGGATACGCATGTCTGTCCAGCATTTACATGGATCATAAAACACTTAGGAATCCTCCTGTTTACACGTTTTTATTTACTACTTGATGGTTTCTTGCAGCAAGACAACGGCAAGTAGTTAATTACACTGCATAAGCTTCATGTGCTTGAGTATTTCCATTTTGATTTCTTTATGTGGCTGCACGGTGGCGCAGTGGTTAGCGCTCCTGCCTCACAGCAAGAAGGTTCCCGGTTCAAGTCCTGGCTGGGGGACCTTTCTGTGTGGAGTTTGCATGTTCTCCCCGTGCATGCGTGGGTTTTCTCCGGGGACTCCGGCTTCCTCCCACCGTCCAAAAACATGATTCACAGGTTAATTGGTCACTGTAAATTGTCCCTAGGTGTGAATGTGAGTGTGTATGGGTGTGTGTTTGTGGCCCCTGCGACAGACTGGCGACCAGTCCAGGGGCGTACCCTGCCTTTGCCCATGAGTAGCCGGGTTAGGCTCCGGCAACCCCATGACCCCGAAAGGGATAAAGCGGATTGGAAAATGAATGAATGATTTCTTTATGTCACTTCTTTTGGCATAACATAGCAGAAAAATATTTGCAAAAAAAGGACTAAAATTAAAAATTAAATCAATCAAAAAACATAAGACTGAAAATATTTAAAAACTGTTTCACTAAATAAATAATATATACTGAATAACATTGTTATGACAAATGTGTAACAGCAATGCAGAAATGATTGTTTGTCCAGGGCAAACTTGAATTTTATTCTTAGTTATTCTGTGTTTGCTGCCATTTTCTGGCCTTGAAATTGTGTCATTAAGAGACGCTCAGGACTTTCAAATACAAACTGAAGACAGAATTTTTGCTCCAGTTTGATTAAGCAAAGTGTTATGGGATGGAAAGAGTAATGAAACCATCATGCAGAACATGCAGAACCCTCAAATTAAGGCCATGCCAGTTTATAGAAGATAGCTATTTAAAATCTTTGATTTTAAACTGATTTAGTTTACTTACTAATGCAAATAATAGATGCTGTGTTTAAACAAGGCCTTTTTATGTTTTTAATAATATTAAAGGGAAGGTGCCACATACAGCTGAGGATTTTTGACTTGATTCCATTTCAAAACCGAGCTTTTGTTTGTTAATTCATTAGGTTTTAAGTGAAATGTATCAACAATGACCAGCCCCTTTAGACTGGAAACACACAAAAAGCTAAAGAGAAGACTGACATTTAAATGCAAACATGTATGCATTTAACAAACAGAACTCTCTTTTACAGAAACCAACCGTCCCAAAAAAGGTTTTGAACAAAAAATGGTTTGAACTTCAACAAATGACCCTTTCTTTATCTTACATATAAAACAAAATTAAAGATAAACCAGAAAATCTATCAAAAATGTATGCCACAGTTTGAAATAAAAAGACGGTAAATCAAAAAGAGCAGTTTATTTTCAAAATCACTTTGTGAAGGTAAGGAATTTACTCTCTCCTCCTTTGGGATATAACACCCAAAAAACATTTCCACTGTTTTATAGTTTCAATTTCAAATGTAAACTAAACAAAAGTGTAACATGTATTAAAATAATACATTCTTAGAAAAAAAATCAACAGGAAAATTCATTTTTTTAAACCAAACTAAATAGAATAAATACGGAACTTCTTTAAGGTAAGAATGTGTTTTTTTAATGCAGTTCTATTTGAATTTAGCTATGGGTTTGGAATCCAGAACTAAAGCTGCTATTTGCAATCTCTTACCAGGCAAAAGGACTTATGTAACAGTCAAAATGGCTCAACTATAAAAAATAAACAATACATTTTGCTTCGTCAGATTAAAAAATCATGTTATATGAGGAGCATATGCCAAATCAAGTCCCAGATCAGTTTTCTTTATGGATGTTTCTCAGCAGCCAACAGCTGGCAGTGAAGTCATCGTTTGACCTGAAAATCAAGCCAGAGCCTGAGAAACGGAGCCTGACCCGAGGATGGTGATTGCTCTTTGCTGTGCAGGTGCAGCAGATGCACCGCAGAAGACCTGTGGACCAGATTAGCACCGCGGGGAGTTTGCTGTTGAGCCCAGCTGTGCAGTCTATAAGTTAGTCTATAACATAGCTTTTCCTCTGCGTAAGCCACAGGAGACCAATGGGGAGAACCCCCGGTAAGGGTTCTGTAAACAGCTGTTCGCTTTGAAGACTCCGTCTCTGATCCATTTGCGTGAATGTTCAGCCTTAGTGATGAGGTGCGCAGATGCACGCGAGGAAAAGCTGTCCTTTTCGCGCGTGGGACACGCAGTTATGTGTCGTAGACGTGCGTCAAGGCAGTCACTTAAAGAAGTGCTTGCCGTTCCTGTGAATTAACGAGCAGTTGGGAAGAACAGGCCAAGGCGGTGCCATCTGTAAATGTCACAGGCACTGCTTGCTCATTTTACACATCATTAAAGCCAATATTCCTAACCTGTATCAGAGCAATCAGGAGCAGGCCATTACTGCGACAGGGGCCCCAGGGGAACCACGACCAAACTCAGAGAGAAAAGAGCAGTGAGACAGAGCGCACTCTATCTATTTGACACACACATACAGTACACACCCCTCTCTGCACTTAAACAAGCAAGAAACACACCTTCTAACAACCAACAAACACATGAAATCAGCAGCAGTGCCACTTCCCTAATAGCTAGTTCATTTAACAGCAGCGCAGAATGAAAACAGGCCAATTATACAAGTATCTGTGGGCAGTGTGTATAGAGCCCAAATGAGAATCTTGTTATTCCTCTCCCTCCATACTGTGGAGCTCAGAAAGCTAAGCCATTACACGAGCGGAGGCTCCAGGGACAGCTTTCGGAAATGAGAGCAAGTCTGGGAGTGACAAAACAAAGTATTGAGATAAACACCCACCATTAGCACAGGCAGTTAAACCTCCATTTTCTAATCCTCAGCTGGACTCCAGAGGATATTAACACTTAGTTTACTAAGGTGCAGGACAATAGGATTCTGGATTAGTCTGGATTGTCTATGTAAACGAAGCATTATCGCTAATCGTTTAATTATATTTTTTTCATTGATCTAACTCTGGACAACAATAAAAATGTATTTAAAGAGAGGGAGAATCTGTAGTTGTGCATATTAAGCAACACATGTATTTATTTATTTTCTCCAGAAGAAAAAAAACCTGTAAAGTTCAGGTTTGATCTATTTGTCATAAAGGAGTACTCAGGTTAAATGAATTTGTTCTGGTCTCAGGGTTTAATCTCATTTTATAAGCAAAAGATAATGTCTCCTTTTTTAATCCAGTTTTCCTTTAACGCCCATGATGTCAATGACATGTGGGTCAGGAGTAACAAGAAAAAAACAAAGTGGTCTCTCGGATTTTATTTTGAAAACATTTGGCCTATTTTTCTCTCCAACAAAACTGTTGTTGCAGTTTTTGAAGCTGTTCTTTGTAGAGAACCCTATGAAGGTCCTTTCAAATTACAGTCTGGTTGAGGCATTAACTGTAGCCTATGTGAGAAGGAGACTGCGTGACCCCTCACCCTGGCGTTCCAAACAGGAAGTAGCCAAAATCCCATAGGCTTCTTTAGAGAAGTGAACAGCTATTACTCTGTCATTTTTATTTGTCAGAATTACCGTTCTTCTTCTGCTACATAAAAGAGGGGGTCTCGTCGAACGTTCATAACGTTTGACAGATTTCGTGTAGCCCACTTTCAAGTGTTAGGGCTGTGAACGAGCTCACTCCTGATTGGTAAAAGTGCCTGCCTTAGAAACGTGAACCGACTTGGACCAATCACTGCTTACTGATGATGTCACGGAAAAATGGCGACTGAATTTACTTCATTTCGTTGGAGCCCATTTTCTGTGGGTGACTTCACACTCACACACTCCAGTTCTCATATACAATCAATGGTTTCAGGTCACAAATTTTTTAGCCATTTTTAAAAACTTGATATTTATTTTTGTACATTTAAAAAAGGATTTGGGTCAATCAGAGAATTCTCAAACTTCTTGACTAAATCTCTGCCAAAGTTTACCTGCTTAACATGCGACTTCTCATTTGCCTCCATCAAAAACCAAGTTCTTTGGCTAGTAAACAAGGCATAAACCGCCCTGATGCTTCATAATTAATTTATTTTGCTTCTCTAATGACCTCAATGATGTTTAATTTCGGTTTAACGTGCACATCGTTTTTGAAATCTTTTGGATTGTTTGGATGCAGTTCACATGACAGTTAGCGGCTTCTGCTAATTCTTCAAACTCATTTCGTTCAAGAATCTCCAAAGGAATCTTTACACAGAACAGAGGATGTTTAAGAAGGACTTTAAGACTCAGACACCTGTGAGCGCTGCAAATGTAACACCCTGCATTTATGTGTGTGTGTGTGCAAGTTTGTGCTGATTGTACGCTTTTTATGCACAGAAATCTATGCAGTCTGTGTATAGACAGTTCTTTATGACATTGATAATTCCTCAAGCAAGATTTGTTGTTTATTTTGATGTTTATTCTCTTTTTGTTAAACCGTACCTTCTACCCTTCTCCTTTATCCTTTTTCTTCTCGCCAAAGCATGTTTTCCTCAATCCTCTTTGCACATCTACCTCACTCTCTTCCTGTTTTTAATCGTTTTGTCCAAAACTTAAAGAATATTTAAGGGATTTCTACAAATAGGCACCTGGTTTGCACAAAGAGTGCAGAACAGAATTCTATTAGTAAATAAAATGTGTCCAACACATGAGGCTTTCAGCTTCTGTTTCCAGCTGCAGGACAGAAAAAATAAAAAAATATTGTGAAGAATGGTTCCTTTTTTATTCACTAAATGTCTCCCTGTACACCTAAGTTGTCTACCTAATTTCTGGGACCTTTGCAGGAACAACCAGCATCTTTCATAAAAACGGAGACACTCATTATAATTTCCCTCCATTGTGTCACCTTTGTTTTGTTGCTAAAGCCAAACGCCCCCCAATAATAAGAAGCTGAAACACTTTCTTTAAAAGAGAAATACATTAATGATGCTCCCCGACAGTCTGCATTAATCAGAAGGGGCTCCCCCTGAACACAAGTCTTTATCGGCCATCGATTTTCCAGTGGGTTTATAACGGGCGACACACGGCGAGCGCTCGTCGCCAGGCGGCTGCTGGGAAGCACATTACGGGGCTGTCACTTGTCTCGACATGCATCCTGTATCATTCTTTAAGCACATGAGAAGTTCATTACAGCACATGGCTCAGACGGTGCATACGATATTAGGGGGATGTGCTCTGTGTGCACATTCTTGGTGGAAGTTGGAACAAAGACACTAAAATGGACTTCAACCTTCTATCTATTGAGATATAGTGAGGAAATAAGGAGGTGATTTCTTTTTCTTCCTGAGCTCAAACATAATTTCAGTGGAACTCAAGTATTTTTCTAAATATGCCATTGGCTGTATCTAAGAACTGGACCGAGTGAGTGTGACGTCACCCAAAAAAATGACTTTGGCTGCAACAGAAAAAAAAAGCTAAGTGGTGTATGCTTTTATAGAGTTTTACTAGCTGAAGGCCCAAAGCGTCATATTCAACAATCACACTCACAATCACACACTCCAGTGCTAAACACTGGTGACAACCTATCATTTCTAGGAGCAATGTGGGGTTCAGTGTCTTGTTCAAGGACACTACAGCACACGGGCAAGCAAGGCGGGAATCAATCCTGCGATCTTGCGATCAGAGGTTAACCGCTCTACTATGCATCACGGCCAACCAGTCAATTCAGTTGCTATTTCTTTGCAATACAAATGCCAGAACAAGTCAGTGAGCGGTGGTTTGGTGAAAGCGGGCTCAGGAGAATCTGTCAAATGTATCAAACGTTCAGCATGGGGGGCAGCCACTAACCGCATTTGAGAACTGGAGTAAATGAGTGTGATGTCATCCATAAAAAATGTCTTACTTCCTGCTCCAATCAAATGAGGTCAATTTAGTCGCCATTTTTTTTGCAATATGGATGCAGCCATGTTGGCGCCAAATGACATCTGTAAGCATTAATTGGTTCAAATTGGTCTGAGGCATCGTTTCTATGGGAACCACTCTGGCCAATCAGGAGTGAGCTTGTTAGAGGTCCACACCCCTACCACTTGAAAGCGGGCTCAGAAGAATCTGTCAATCGGATGTTTCAAAGGTTTGGAGCGAGACGGCATACGTTTATTGAGGCATCTGATTGCCTGGTTTTTAACTTACATAACTTACAATAAAAAAACAAAATACAAAATGAGAATGAGCAAGAACATGTTAAAAAAGAGCAAGAATGGTTATTCTGAATTTATATAAATATATGACTGAATTAAACCCATTACTTCTCTATAGAAGTCTATGAGATTTAGCTTCTTGGAGCCAGCGGGCGCTTCCTGTTAGGAACACCAGAAGGGAGGGGTCACTCAGTCCAGTTCTCATATACAGCCAATGATATACTCGGTATAATTCAGCAACAGTTTTTTTTTTTTTTTTTTAATTTCCTTGTGGATCCTGAATGTCTCATGTTGGCTGTAAGAATTTCTTACCTCAAGATCCCGATGCTGTTTTGATTTATGACACTTCACAACTAATAAAATTCAATTTCATCCTGCAAAGCATGCTTCTGATTTACCCGCAAATGAGATAAACTGGTAGCAATTTGTTTAAGGATCCCACCTCTACTCTGCTTTTGCTTTCTTCTCCTCCCTCCTGTTCTTTTCGCCAGGAGACACACAACTCACAGCCCAGCCAATATTTAAGGGATACGTCTGTATTCTAGAGCGTTCAGCAGAACAGACAAGCTGATGCTAATGGAAAATCTGGCAGAGCACAATGAGACAGATAGAAAACAATGTGCATGTTTTACGATATGAGAAATGCGGAATCTGCCTCCTGCAGTCTGACTGCTTTCAGACTTCCTCTTCAGGAAGTCCAGGAGTAAACAGATATGAAATATTCATTTGTGAGCTTAAAAGATGTTTGACAATGCCAGCCGTCACTCAGCGAAGTCTTTCCATGCAACTTTCATTCTGCCAAGAGTTGCACATTAAGAGCCTAAGTAACATCAAATAAAACTCCCGTACAGATGCTGTGAGTTGCAGGCTGCGTCTGTACATACTTAGGGGCTGTCGCTCACAGAAATTTCACAAATATAAATGATCCAGAATAGTATCAGATGTAAAGTAGGAGGCACAGCAGGACTAGCATAACTGAAGCTGATATTACCACATACTGCTCCAACAGTGGAAGGATACCACTTATCTCCCTCCACTTATCTGTGAGATGCTGCTCCACAATGTGGTCAACAGACCCATTCTGGCTTTAAAGAGAAGCTGTCAGAAACCATGATAAAAAAGTATAATGATTATAAATGCTGAGCTCCATTTAGGAGGCGTCACTTGTATTGTTGTTGCAATCCAGTGTATCAATCTTGTTGATTGATCATCGCGCTCTGGTGACATCGGTTTTATGGCCTCTGAAATGCGTCGCAGTGTTTTCACAATGCCGTCCAATTAGGGAGCTCCATTCATCATTGGGCTGAGGAATCATTATTAATTGGGTGGAGAGCTGACTGCCACTCCCCTGTTGAGGAGGGCCACAGCCCCCCGTTCACACAACAGTCAAATAAATAAATGGCAGCATTAAGGGGAAAAATCCGCAGGAGGGAGTTTGTTCAAATGTGACTGAACATCAAAAAGATGCTAGGTTTCGATGACTGGTTAAAAAAGAAGACAAACACGGTTGATTTGAAGAGGTGCAGCAGAAGCTTAGTGGAGGAGCGTGCTAAAAGGTGCTACCTTCATAGCCTGCAGATACGCCGTCTGGCTTTGTGATGCCCGTGCTCTTTTTCCGTCTGTGTTTCTTCCGGTTGGCGTGCGGCGAAGGTGGGGGCTCAAGTTTGGGACTCGTTGCACTGCCCACACCGGAACCAGCTGGATCGCTCGTCCCATTGGCTGAAAAAAACAGAATCAAACTATTAAAAGAATTGTTAAAAGTACACAATTGTTTGCAGATAAAGTTTGTATCCTCTTTTCTTTCTTTCACCCAAACCAAACGATCATCGTGACATCAAAAATGATCAACTCTTTATTCCACTCTGGGCTCTCCTGATGCCATCAATAAAAGTCTGAAGGAGAACTTGAGGTTGACCCACACTTGTCACTAAAAAAACACTGTGAACTCTGATTTTAGGATCTTTAAATGCCCCCCTCCCCAGATAAAGCTCCTTTTCAGAAGGGCATGTAGAGTTTCATCCACATCAAAATCCTCGCTATGTATTTTTAACCAAAATGTTTTTATGAACAGGTTTCCCTTGCAGATCAGTATAATCATGTACTTTCTCTGATTATGCAACACACTGGTTTTAATGCTGCAGTGGACTGAACTCAAGTACAAAAAAGAAAGTACAGATTTCGTTTTTAATGATTTAATGCATCTCAGTTGTCTTAGTTTCTAATGTTTTTTGTTCAGGTAAGTTTCAGCACAAAACACTGTTCTCAGCTGAAGCCCAACGATGTCTCTTCTAGAGCATCCTCAGTTGTTCAGACAAGGATTTCCCGGCGTTATTCTATTCTTTTTTTATATTTTCATATAGTTTAATATTTATAAAAGGTCATTTCTGACAGGAACTTAAGTACATTAATTACACATTACTAGTACATTAATTAACTTTGTGTGCTGTTGGTTTTATCTCAATACCATCTCATGTTTTCATAGTAATTCATATTTACAGTATAATATAGCAACTTATCTTTCTATAGGTCTGGTATTTCTCATTTATTCATCACATTTCTCTGAATAACATCACCTTTTTTAAATTTACAAGTCATAGTTTTAAGATTAAGGTCGTGGGAGATGCATTTTGATTATAACAGTTGGATAAATACCATCAATTTAGAATTAAGTTGGAGTCAGAAAATAAATAATGTTTAGAAAAAAATAAACTAATTAGAAAAATACCACAGAGACAAGGAAAAACAGTCAAATCAGATAAATATACCAAAAAACTACAGTTTATAGGAAGGCTAAAATACTAATGATGACAAACAGGAATTGTGTTTTTGAAATATAAAAAACTCTCTCTCTAATAATGTATTTTTGGTCATATGTGTTAATAACTTTTTTACCTGCATTTTCCTCTAGTACATTGGCAGTAAATTTAAACCGATGATCATGACACCAGATGCAGTAAAGAGCAAAGGTTTACTTTACCCTCAATAATAAATATCTGAACTAATAAAGAGTAGAAATGAGGGTAGAATTGTGGCATTGGCCAGCCTCTGCTGTGTCTATTGCTGTGAAATTGAAATGTTTCACTTTGTTTTTTAGGATTCCCTCTTTCCGTTGATTAAAACAGGAGAACTTAAGGTGAAACAGCAGGAAGTTTGGACACATTTGTTCAGTAAAAACATCACTTTTTGCTGATGCGAAATCCTAAAAACACCAGGAAGGTCTTCTAGACGTTAGACAGCAGGTCCGTAAGATCAACTACAATTATCAAAAAATTTGCAAAATAATCTTTTTTTTTTTTTTTTATTGTGATAAAGTGTTAATTAAAAGAAATATTAACATGCTGCAACTGAGGAGAAAAATCCAATTCACAGGAAAAAACATGACAAAAATGAGATCATTTATTTTACTGCAGCTGTAAGTTTTGAATTTCAACACAACTGTTTATGCAGAGAGAAATGAGCAATTATGCACTTATGGATGAGAAATGGCTTTGAATATTAACAACATTTGACATTAAAACTTCACGGATAGTAGACTTCACGTATTTAGAATGCACCTGCAGTGGTAACCGTTGAAACCGGTTAAAAAATAAAAGGGGGACTCTAGCTTTAAATGGTGTGAAGGACAGCTTTTGGGCTATCAGTGGACAAATGGTAACCTACGCTAGCCTGCGGCAAAGCTCTCTATATTACTGTCTGAGAGTGACAGGGGGCTAAGAGCCGGCTTTGTTTCTTGTAAGTGATTTTATAAATGTGATATTAACCTGTGCTACCGTTGGGCAAAAGGACAGGAGGGATGGAAGGATAGGAGGGGGTTGTCAGCTTCCCATCTTTCTGATTTCCTGACATTTGACATCACTTTTCCTTCTTTTCCCCTCTGGATGCCATTAAGAAGCCTGAGGGAGGCAGGGAGGGAGGGCCAGTAGATGGGCCCCATATTGCTCTCCTCTTACCACCCTGTGTGGTGCTGGCAGCCTCCTCCATTGTCTCCCATCAAAAGCTCATTGTAGTGTGGCAAACTCCATTCATTTCCCCGTGCACTGTCCCAGCCCCAGGGGTGGAGTGCAGGAGGACAAGGGGCTCAGGGATTATTGCTGTTGTTGTTGCCAGTTGCACATGCTATAATGTGCGGCAATGTGCCATTAGCCTGTGTACAACATTAGGCCTAATTCGGTCATTACCTTTAGGGAGATGGGGCTGTCTTGGAGGAGTAAGATGAGCTCGGCGGGGGGCTGAAGATGCTTACATGGGAGGGAGCGCGGGGCTCTGCTGCACTGTTTAAGTGTGGGGGAAATACAGGGAACGGCACCTGAGACCTTCCTGCTCACTAATACTTTAAAAAATCGAAAGATCAAAAGCGTGTGTTTGTTCCCGACGAATCCGAATTGGGATCATTTTAAAGATGTGAAGATAATTAATGTTCACATTAGGAGGATAAGACGGATGTTTGCGCAGCAGCGCAGACATGCAGCTCTTTGAATGGCAGCATGCAGCCACACATGTAGCAGCTCCTGGTCGAGGCGTCTGTTTCAATTTCCCTGTTCCCTTACAACAGCCCCCCTGAGACGAGTCATTAGCTGGCTCAGACAGCTGGGGGCACAGGGGTCCTCTGCGCACCCCCCACCCCTCCCTTTCTGATTCCTACTCCCTCTCCATCCCAGCGTCTGTCCCGCAAGCTCGGCTCCGTATGGCGGGTGGGGGACCGGCGCTCCGACCTGCGTCCGATGTGACAGCCAGCATTTGTTTAATGCCGCTTGAGGTTAAAGGGGAGGGCTGCCCCTCGGGGGCCCCGACCATGTCCTAAACACCTCTAATTATCAATTTCTGCCCCTAATGTTGTGGAACATGACACCGGCCCTGTTCTCTCTGCACCTGAAACGTGTTCTGTTGTAAGACGTAAACGCAGAACACTGGAACCGATCCGGATCCTTCAGTTCCTGTGATTCCTTAACTGTGGCTGGCGGTTGAGTTAAATTTGTTAGCGTGAGATCATGAAGCTGAATCAGGATCGAAATCACTGTGGTTATATTAGCTAGCTATTAGTGCGGATGAGGGCCATCAGGAACAAGCTGGGTAATGAGGCACACCGTGGATCGTGAGACTCTTAACCATTCAGCCGCGATCACCTGGGCAGCTGAGTAGGTGTGAGCCTAACCTGTGATTACAGGGTATGGCGTTCCCGCCACGGAGATGAGAAGCAGTTCAACTCGCTTCAGCTTCAGAGGCGGCGGGTGAGACAAAGAGGGCGCCGCCAACAGCTTCCTGCCTTTACCAGAGCCACACTGAGAGTAAATGGAAATGAAAGCAGGGGTGAGGGAGCGTACAGCAGGGGGTGAGGGTGAACGGGTGGGGTGGGGGGAGTTATTTCATTGTTATTCAAGAGGCTCAGAGTAAGGAGCGCCATGATTCCGCCAGGCCCCTTGACACGGCAGCCCTGCCTGTCCTCAATCAAAGCCAACGGCTGCAATTAATGGCAAAAATTAGAAACAATCACCGCCTCCCCCTTATTATCCTCAATTAGAGTGTACTAATCAAGGCCTGATCGCGCTCCGCTGCTCTCTCCAAACTAAATGTCAAACTTCATTACGGCCTGGCGTAGAAATCAAACACCCCACACGCCATCACCCTCGCATCAGGAGACTGACGTTTAAAACACGGTGCCAAGGTAAAGGCTATCTGTGCATTAAGTATCCGTATGCCTGCCAGAGGAAATGTCAGCCATATAGACGGAAAATCAGGGTTAGTTAACTGTTCGAGGATCACTGCTCACAAAAATGTTCCGAAAATGGAAATAACTTGTGAGAATTCAAATGACCAATAAGGCAAAATCTATAAGGTTTCTGTCCGACTTCATCTTTTTGAATTTCCAAACTGGATTTAGAGAAAGATTATGTAATGACTCAGATGATCCTTTTTTTGCTAAAAGGCCATCATCCAATTACCTCTTTGTGGATTCAGCTTTGATTTTTTTTCAATCAAATGGCCTCAAATTCAATTTTAGAAAATCAAATGTCACTAAAACACAATTTCCATTATTGCTTAATTGTTCAACTCAGTTATCTACAAAGAATTATAGGGTAACAAATCCAAAACAAAAAGCATTTGCTGTAAATCGCTAAAATCGGTTAACTGTTACTTTTTAATAAAAGATTTCTTGTTGACGTTTCTGACATTTTCCCTCCTCGACTCAGACTTCAGTTCCTGTCATCAGCGGCTCTATCACATTAGTAAGATAACGGAGCTTTAATCCAGCCGCAGAGATTAAGGTGCACGAAGGTGAGCGTGATCGGAACAGGTACCTGAAGCCTTAAGGATGGCTCTCCTTATGACTGCAAGCAATACAAAAATTGGGCTGGGATTTAATCAAAAAAGCCGTGCTCAAAATTCAAGAGATGCCACCACCTCTGCTTTTGCCTTTGCTCAGTGGGTTTACAAATGAGCGCATTCTTTAAATAATATGGAAATTGTTACCTGGCTAAAATGCATTCATTCTCTTGCCAACCATCAATCTGCAGTTTTCTGCATCACACTTTATGTTATAACCTGCAACCTTCACCAAGGATAATGGAGTGATTGGTCTTGGTTGGAGTCAATTCAAATGACAAAACATAGGCAGTCTTTACTTTGCAACACCCTCTATTGATTACTGAAGACACATTAGGGTGAAATATAAAAGCGTTGACTTTCAATCAATTTCATGCTTTCTGATAGTCCAGTGACTGTTTTACACTCCAAATGTGTTCTGCGGCTTTAATTCAGACTCTGACAGAAGGAAAATGGATTTCCAGACAAAAGTTGGGGAGCTGCTTTAACCGTCTGCACTGATATGCACTGATTACAGACACTTCTCTTCTTACAACATAATCTATCATTTAACACATTGCTGCTATTTTTTTTCAGCTCATTTGGCTCATTCGAGCTCATTTGTGGTTACCTTAAGAGTAGCATGAAAATAATTGAAGAAAATTGAATAATGGAGGAAATTGTGAATCTGATTGAGTTGAAGACTGGATGCTGGTTAATGAGCTATGTTAATATTGAGGACTTTTGAATGTAAGAAATATGAACGGGGTCAATTCTAGCCTTCTAATTTCCACAGTCCTTCGTTTACGCATTTTGAATTCTTTTTTGTTTTGTTCTCAAAGAGACATGATATTCCAAAAAAAAAAAAAAAAAACAGTTTCTGGAAAAAGCTGACACACAAGCAGACACACTGAAAAATTCAAGAAGAAGAAACACACACAACACACGAGAGCTCATTTATTTGAGGACCTCACGAATCTAAGTAATTCTGCTTTGGGCATGCTGCTGATGGGAGACGGGGGTAGGGGGTGATGGAAGTGCCCGCGTCCAGGCAGAATTGATCGTTCGGCATCTCCAAATGAGAGGCATGCTTGTCTGCGGAACCACGAGGGCCGTGCAGTTGGACTCCAGCAGCGCTCGTAAAGTGCGCTCTTTAAACTGCCGGGGCCCCTGGGAGCCGATGGGGAGGGGGGGGCGCCGCCGCCGTGCTAATGAGAACTACCAGAGTGCAAACATGCATGGAAATGACTGTTATTCTGTTGATGTGCATTTAAGTGCTTTTTTACTGCCAACCACAAAGAGAGGGAAATAACTGGTGATGAATGGTACCCCTGAAAAGCATTCATTTTCCTCTTCGAAAGAAAGGAGAGGAAAACAGCGTGGAAGGAAGGGGGGGGGGCAGAGAGTAAGATGGAAGGTAGAGACAGGACGGGTTGGGGGGCGGGGGATGCAGACGTGCGGAATACATCATGTTACTTCGCTCAAGTACAGTGACAAGACGGCAGTAAGTGGAGACGCATCAGCGGCAAAAAGTTAACCTTCGCTGTTCCGACCCTCGGAACACGCTGCCTCCATCAGGGAGCCAAAAAGGTCAGAGCGATCACGGCGCTGATCACCTAATCATGAAAATGAGGCGTGCTTAAAAAAAATAAATAAAAAAAATAGCAGCTCAATCACAGTTACTGTTTGTTTTGATTCACACTTCTGAGGCAAGAACTCCTCATTTCCTTTCAAACAGTGACACTTACTGGCGCTGCTGCTGGTACTGGTGTTGATGGCTTCGTTCCACTGGTCAGCGCTGGACACGGAGAAGGAGCGCTGGTGCATGCCGTCCTTACTGCCGCTCAAAAGCGCGCTGCCAGTCTGCAGGGAGGTGCTGCTGTTGGAGTGTGAAGCACCTGAGGGAGGAGTGACAGAAGAAAATTACTTTTTTTTTTAAACAAAATTCTCCTCCAAAGCTCACATTTTTTTTCTGCCAAGTTTGCTTTTGTCAGTCATTAATGAAAGGATAATGATGAAACTATGAAGCCAAGAGTTCTGCAGCCCGCCACCTTTTTGTGCAAGCATCTCCATCAGCCAGCCCTCGTCACACAGACACACAAAACTCTTCCCCCTCCGCCCTCTGTCTCTAATTAGCCCTTAATTAACAAGATACACTCTGAACGCTAATTGTCTCGCCTCATCTCTCTGACTGCCACATCGATCTCCACTGGCGTCAGCAGGCGTTCTCCCCCTAACTTCCAATCAGGCAAGCCACGGACGCCTGGCTCTCTTTACTAATTCATAGGCTAGGCTGCGCCATGAGGGGTCCTTCCCTCCTGTTCCTGAACAGTTGCTAGCAAACATCCAAACTACTCAAACGTGCTGAAAGTTACCAGACTGAAATCGTCCTAAAAGGAAATTGGTCATTACAAAAAATTACAGATTTAAGATAAATATATATTTCATATAATAATAGCTGTTTGAAACATTTTAGATTTTTTATAAAAGTAATTTTTATTTAAACATAAAAAAACCTATTTTCTTATTAACAAAATAGCTCGAAGAAGACAAAAACTGAGCAAGTCACTCTCAGTCTGACTCTGAAAGGTTCTGTTTTGGAAAACAAGACATTTTGTCTGATTTTTCTCAACGAAGCGTTCTCCTCTTACAGGTAGAACACATCAAGGCCTTTTATTCAATAATTACAAGAGAATAGCAGTTTCTGATTGAGGTAACAATAACAGAAAATATAGTCTGCTTGGCGTGTAAAATAAACTAAGCGGCACGGGCGCTTGTTAGGATAATGTCTCCTACTCATTATCTAGAGTAATAAGTGTATCAAATTCACATAATCATGTCTAATTAGTATCAGTAATTATCTTGTTGGGCCCAGGAATATTAATCTTCGGGTCCCAGAGGGGAGGAGGCAGAATCGCAGCAAGAACGGGAGAAAGAGCGAGGGAATCACGCTGAGGAGCAGAGACTAAATTAGCATGCTGAAATCAGAGCAGAGGAGGAGAAGGAGGAAGCGTCAGAGGGGAAGAACTGGAGTCAAAATGAAAAACTTTGGGGTTTTTCAAATGACAGATGAATAATACATACATTGAGCAGATGACTTTTGTTAAAATAAATTGCAATCTGATTGAACATGGCGGGTTCAAGTTCCAGACAAAACCTACAATTAAAAGATTCAACTAAATATTTTGGTTTAACTTTTTTTTGCTCTCGCTGTTAAATCTGGATCCTCCTCAAGTTAAAAAAAAGATGGCAACAAGACAACTTTTACAGATACTTAGAATTCCAAAAAAGCACATGTAATTGTCAGACTGGATGCTAATGATTAATGAATTATACATGCATCCATTAGTCCCAGGAGACTACTCTTGCATAAAGGGGAAGATAATGTAATTACAGTGCAGAAATAATCAGCTTGTGGCATTAAATGACAACTGCATTCGCAGCTCCAGCCAGACCGACTGCAGAGCACTATCCGCATTTAGGAGAGGCGCAGTGATGGGCTGACATCAGCAAACTTCAAACTCTGCTTCAAAGGATCTGACCTCATACTTGAATGGTTTTCTCTGTAACCTTAAAGTGAAATAAAAACCACAAATATCATTTCAGATAATAAAGTGTTGGGAATAAGACATTTTTTAGAACTCGTACTCCTTGATTTTTAAATGATTAATGAATTAATGTTAAACTATTAGATGAATGTTTGTCAACTAGATGCCTTGTTTTGCGTTCCTTCATTGAGCAAACATGGTGTTTTTTTTATAAAATGTATTTTTAATTTCTTTTTTCCTTCTGTTGTTTCTGCTTATTTTTGACATAAAGCAAAAAAAAAATCAAAATATATTAACACATATAAGACAAACTAGATCCATATATTTGACCTTTATTTTTCAAGTATGCGTCACTCTTATTGATATTATGTTTTCCATTTTTACTGCACACCCTTACTGGTGCAGGTCGATGTTTGGCGAAAAATGTATTTTTTTGTAAATATGATGCAAGAATAACAGTTTTTTTTCTCCCTTTTTAAATTAATGAACTCTTCAAAGTACATAACATCACTGCTGACTGTACTGGCACGTGTACAAAGAGGCAACAAAAGCCATACATTGTTTTCTGTAGGCTGTTCAGGGCTGGGGTGTTAAGTGGAGGCGATGGATTAGTGGGGAGCTGCTCTGCCTTGCTTCTCATTTCTCTTTAGGCCGGACCGTCAGTGGGCTGATGAGCCGTGAAAAGGCCTGACCCCTCCGTGGAGTTGTTGCCATTATGTACAAGTAGTGAGATAATGAAGCATTCATGCTAATGTGGGCTGGGCAACACATCATTTGCAGCTGTGTAATCCACGACCGCCATCAAGAGCAATACCCACATGTCCCCTCTACCACTCGTGCTGCCGCTACCCCATCAAGTCACTTTGTTGTCACACTTTTTCTTTAATAGTCAAACTTCTCAAACAAAATGCGGCGGGCTAAACTAGTGCTTTGCGCTTTTACCCTTATGTGTTACAGAGCAACAAATATCTTTGAGCATCACTTTACTTCAACGCCATTACAAGTGATTTACTTCTTTCTAAAGGCAGTTTTTTTGATTGACAGAATTTCAAAACAGCTGACACCAACTGCTGCATGGGGTCAAATTAGAATCACCTTTAAGTGAATGAAAAACCTGATTGTAAATGTCAAAAGTGAACAATTAAACTTAAAAGAAATATTGAAAATTTGAAAAGAAACATGTAAATTTGAACAGGTTTAAAGAAATACTTAAAGCTTTAGAAAAAAACATAAACCTAGAACTTTTCAAATGAAAAATAATGTTTATTTGTAAAAGCTGCTGTTGTGTATTTTCTACGTTTTTCTCTCCCTTTGCTTTCAGTCTTTAATTTAAAGTATTTTGACTTTTCCTTTTAGTAGTTGAGATGTGGGGTGGACATGACTGACATGGGGTGACAGAGGTTATGGTGACGTCATTTCCGCTGTGTTGTTGGCGCCGCCTAAGTCACCCCTCCTTTGGGGGAGTATTATCACTACTGTGTGCCACAAAAGAGGAGGGATGACCCAGGCAGCGCCAACAACGCACGCTGTTGCTGAGCGGAAATGACGTCACCATAAACTCATCAGGTGTCAATCATGTCCCAGTAGCCAATGGGCTCAAAGCCCCACCCTCCAAAAAAATGCAAGTTTAACCAATGACTGCACATGAGGACTAAATGACCCCTCCCCCTAGCGTTCCAAACAGGAAGTACCTGCTGGCTCCAGGAAGCCAAAACCCCGTCGGCTTCTATTGAGAATTTAACAGCTATTACTCAGTCATTCTGTTTGTCAGAATAGGCATTCTCGCTCTGATACCTTTTTACGATGTTCTGGATTATCCAGATTTTTTTTCAAGAAATTTTTTTCTGTTGTGCAAGTTCTTCAAGTTATAAACTGACCGATCAGGTGCCTCTATAGACGGAGGTGGAGCTTGCTAAACGTTTAAAAGTTTGATTGACAGAATTGTGTGGACTTCCAACAACCAACACTCCTTATTGGTGAGAGTGGTTGCCATGGAAATGTTGAGTTTGCCCGACTTGAACCAATCACTGCTTACCGATGTCTGGCTCCAATATGTAGGCATTCATATTGCAAAAAAAAAGGCGACTGAAAGGACTTCATTTGGTTGGAGCTGCAAGTAAGCTGTTTCTCTGGGTGACATCACATTCACTCGATCCAGTTCTCACATACAGTAAATGGGCTCAACTCCAAAAGTGAAAAGTGAAATTGTAAATTGGGGACTCAAAGAGAAGAGGGAGAAATGAAAAAGACAATAGTAAAATATAATTTTTTTAAATATATATTTATAATATATCATTGGTAACAGTTTTAAGTTTCCAGTATTTCCTTACATGTAAAATATATATTTTTTCAATTTTACATGTTTTTTTTCAATATTTCTTTGAAGTTTGTGTAATTTTGAGTTCAAACTGTTTCCAAACTGTCTTCTTTTTTTTTTTTACTTACAATCATTCACTTTAAGCTGATTTGACCCTATATGTGTTTATCCAGTCAGAATTCTTACGTCCTCTCCAGGCAGAGCGAGCGTCCTCCTTCCCCACAGGATTGATTAGAAGTGACTGGGCCCATTAATACTTTGATACAGTCTATCTGTCGGCAGTGACACGGCGGGACGCATGTTAACAGGGAGAACCATATTTTAAATGGTTCCACTCAGCAGCCAGCGACGGAATTAAACCTAAAGTCGGGGGCGCATGCATCCTTACATTTACTCAGTCTTCTCAACCTGTCCGCTTTATCTTCCCATCTCCCCCCCCGTCCGGTCCGCCCCTCCTGCTCTCCGTCACTATCCCTCTTCTCCCAGTGATTATAAAGGTCTTTAGATCTAAGAAATGAATGAATTATCAAAGGAAAAGACAAGGCTTTTGATTTAGATGCTGTGAATGAAAAATTACCCCTTTGTTCCCTTCATCAATTGCATGTCTAATGAAATCAAAATCTCGATCGTATAATCAGAAGAGGGTCCTCCAGCCGAGGAGAGACTTGATGTGATTTGTAACCTTTCTTTTCCTGAGTGGAGATTAAGGCAAATCTCCTTCACATTGTTCCCAGATGCAGAAACGAACGGCGCCAGAGAATCTTAGGAATATGCTACAGTGGTCTCTTTTTGAAAAACAAATATACTTTCAGTAAAATAAAATTTGAAAAAAAATTAAGAAAAACTACAAAGTGATGGTTTCCCTAAAAATTTGTTGAAAAATGTCGAATGAATGTCCCAATTACTCCTATTAACCCAAACATCTACAAATCTACTCGGATAAATAAGGGGATTTTGGTGTTTTTTTTTTTTTACATGTTCTCGTGGCCTTTTGCCATGATGGAGGACATACAGTATACAAGGAAATTAGGATGAAACTTGCATTCCAGAGTATTTCTTTATTTCAATTGTTGTGAATTAGGAGCAGATAAATAAATGCAGTTGGAAAAAGAGCTTATTTGTGATGTAGAAAATACGCTGGGGAGGCTACAAGCTCAAACAAAGAGCTCTCAGCAGCGGGGAAGGGAAGGGGGGCGCGGTTGCTCTGCACCAAGGGTCTTGCTCACCACTTGAGAGCCAAATTCTAATGAACTTCTGCCGCTCTGCAGAAACTATGTCCAACAAAACTAAACAACACAGATTTTTTAAACATTTTTGCTAAACAAAAGGCATACCAGTTTAAGGGCCTATGTCATTTAAAATCTACTTTTTTGAGCTTTAAGTGTATTATAATGTTAATTCCTCACAAAAAACAACGTCAAAGCAGTATTTTGCTCTATTCACGCATCTCTGATCATTCCTCTAAAACCCTACTCTCTGAGCACCAGCTCCTCCCAATCCCCAAGAATGTCTTGGCCCCAATGTTCATACACATGAACGAGAGGGAACAGCCAGCAAGAGTCTGCGCCGCCAGCACTGCCCACAGGCTAATACACACACGCTCGGCAAAACGCTTTAATTTTAGCATCGCCTGAGAAGAACCTAATCTGAGACAGGCTGCCGAGTCCGGCTCAAGGTCGACGGCGTCATGCAGCGCATTTCAAATGATGATGCAAATTGTATTTAAACGCCAAAAAGATCATTGTTTTTGTTTTTCAATGAAACTCATGGATGATATTGTGTCTCTGAGCTCTTTGGATCATTGACATCCATCCCAGACACCTGTGATCATTAGTTTGTCAGGTGAGCCCAATTAAAGGAAAAACTACTAAAGAAGAACGTTCCACATTATTAAGCCGACCAGCATTTTCAAGCAATATGGGAAAGAAAAAACTTAAGTGGGGCTGCACGGTGGCGCAGTGGTTAGCGCTCCTGCCTCACAGCAAGAAGGTTCCCGGTTCAAGTCCTGGCTGGGGGACCTTTCTGTGTGGAGTTTGCATGTTCTCCCCGAGCATGCGTGGGTTTTCTCCGGGGACTCCGGCTTCCTCCCACCGTTCAAAAACATGCTTCATAGGTTCATTGGTTACTCTAAATTGTAGGTGTGCATGGGTGTGTGATTGTGGCCCCTGCGACAGACTGGCGACCAGTCCAGGGGTGTACCCTGCCTTCGCCCATGAGTAGCCGGATTAGGCTCCGGCAACCCCGTGACCCCGAAAGGGATAAAGCGGATTGGAAAATGAATGAATGAAAACTAACTGTGATCATTGTACTATTAAGAGATTATTGTCTGATTCAGAGCACACAGGGGTTGGTGCAGATAAAGGCAGAATGAGGAAAGTTTCTGCCAGACTAATACAGCGGATTAAGAGAGCAGCTGCTAAAATACCATTACAATGCAGCATTTGAAGCTGCTGCCGTCTCTGGAGTCCCACCAACATCAAGGATCCTCCAGCGGCGTGCGTTATGGAACAAAATCATCTTCATTCAAATGCACCATCCATGCTGCAGGAATCCCTCTGCATCATTGGCTACTATAAAATGATGATGTAGTCCCCATCCTCATCTGATCTCAACTCTTTTGAGAACCTTTGGAGCAACTTTAAGTCAAATATCTCTGAGGGTGGAGGCAGTTTACACCCAAACAGCAGCTCTGGGAGGCTATTCTGACATCCATCCTGTAAAGAAATTCAAGTAGAAACTCTCCAAAAACTCACAGGTTCAGGGATGCAAGAATTGTGACGCTGCTACAAAATAAGAGCTCCTATGTTTGAACAGCACGTGATCTTTGAAGATGTTTTTTATTAGAATATCTTTTGACTTAAGTAAATATGACGTCTTAATGCAGCAAATTCAACACATTTTCAATTCTTTAGAATCAACCAAATGATGTGGAACTCTGTTGTGCATTATAACAGTGCATTTGAAGGTTTTTAGTTTTGAAAAGAACACTGTTATCTTTAGAAGGTTTGTTCAATATTTAATGTATACTCTAAAGGTTAGTAATTGAAAATTATGCTGACTGTCATTTGCATTGAGAATTTAGAAAAATCCTAGAAAAATGTGCTGTAGTTTATTCTGAAAAATTGTGTGATATAAGCCCAATAAATGACCACTGGAATGCTTTGAAAATACATTAAAAGATGATCAAAGTGATCAAACCCTAAACCTAACCCTGGTCCATCCAACGTACTAACCCCAGCTCAGTTATTTCTCTCTGACCTGAATTAAAACATGTTTCCTCTTTATCAGCTAATGACGGAGTCGTTCTTCCTAATCCCGACTCCAGAATGAAATCGCCGGGTTTCCCGGCTGCATCATCAGCATTTGCTTGTGGTACGGCTCATGAAGCAGCGGTACGGCCAGACCAAACTGGCTTTTTCGCTGCGTTCCTAAAATCCAGACAATTACAAAGATCATAATTGCAGTGAAATCACACCCAGACAGAAAACTAAAGCTTTGATTCCCTGTTCAGTTGTCATGGGTGATCATTAAGTCTTCACTATAAAAAGCACAAGGCAGCTCATTTGCATGAATGAAACCTACAGAAAGTAGAAAATTGACCTGTTGGGAGCCATTTTATTGATTAATTACAAGACGAGAAAATTTTTTTACTGGAATAAAACTAATTAAGTAATTGTGCTATTATACGAATCACAGACAAATATATCAACATGTCACAAACAGAGAAATATGGATCAATTAGTAGTGTTTCTTCCCAATTCATCAATAAACCTGAACCTCACCATCATTAGCTTAGAGAAATATAGAGTACATTAAAGAACAAATCTCAAATGTTGTTTGTTCAAAAGCTTTTTTTTCTATTTCTAAATCAAAAATGTGGCTTTGAAGATATTTGCTTGCAAAGCTTGAATTCTGCTCATCTTTGTTTCACCATACATATTTTTTATCTCTTAGTACAAAATCTGTCCTAATTATCAGTTGTGTTTCTTTTTTTTGACAAGAAAGTCTGCTGTTACAGCAGACAGTACGGATCAAGCGCCTCCATCAGCTTTGCAAACCATAAATCTAAGGATACTTCAGACCAATCAGGATTAGACAATAAACCGTTGACTTTTAGAGAAACTTCACATAAACTTCTGTTTCAGTTGGACTCCATATGCCCTAATTTACAGAAGAAAAGCAATCGACACATTTTAAGTGCTGCCACAAAGCTGTTGTAATGAGGCTTGTTTGGGATGCAAAGCTGAAGAAGTAAACGCATTGAAAGCCACTCTGACAACTGAATTTTCACTGTGTGATGTTTGAATGGGTCACAAAAAATAGGCAATCGGAACAAAAACATTTCATTCAGAGAGGTCTCATTCGCATAGATGTCTAGCAAAAGAGTCATCGTGTTGATATGATGCCGGAGAATGCGAAGCATCTCTTAAGGCGCTCCCTTAGAGTTAGGGTGAGAAGCTCAGTCACCCGAAAAGAGCTCGGAGTAGAACCAGTTAAAATTGAACTTTTTGGCTGCAATGAGCAAAGGTACGTCTGGAGAAGAAAGGCTCCAGAGTTTAGTGAAAAGAACCTCTGTCCAACTGTTAAGCATGGGGGTGGATCAATCATGCTTTGGGCTTCTATTGCAGACAGCGGCACAGGAAACATTTCACAAGTAGAAGGAAGAATGGATTCCACACAATTTCAGCAAATTTTGGACACTATCTTGATGCCATCTGTGAAAAAGTTGAAGATGCTAAACACTCGTCCAAATCCACGCTGGCTTACATTAAGAGGCAGAAACTGAAGGTTCTGCAGTGGCTTAATTTCTTTGGACATATTAAAAGGATGTCTCATCTGTAAACTGATGCCTTTAGGAGATTTTTCAGTCTTTCGACTTTGAACAAGCTTTCTCACGATTGGCGACAATAGTTGAGTCAGACGGCTGTCGACTGGCTCCGAAGGGCGCCCGTTTTGTGGAAAAATATTGACTGAATTGGCTTCATTTGGCAGTCACAAGAGGTAAGGCATTTTCTATGGGTGATGTCACAGCCAGCTGTGTCCATCTCTATATACAGTCTTTGGTTAAAACTTGGAACGTCAAAATATAACGGTATGTCGAGTCATGACTCCAGACAATTAGGGGAGTTAATCAGATTTTTTGTCATGTTGTCAAATATTAAACAAGGGTCCATCTGTTTACTGGAATGAATGCTTTATTGAACTCATCTGAAAACGCTCTCCATGTCCAACACCATAGCACCACAACCCCATCCATCCATCCATCCATCCATCCATCCATCCGTATTGTAAACCCCGTTTTGTTCCTTTCAGGGAGCCTAACCCGGCCACTCGTGGGCGAGAGGAGGGTACACTCTGGACAAGCTGCCGGTCTTTCACAGACAACGCCACAACTATTTTCTATTCTTTAAGGGGTAAAACCCAACGAGGTGTTTGTTATTATAAATAATGGGGGACGCAGAGGGCTGATGGACACTGTGGAAAAAGGCAGACATGATATATATTACAGCATTATTAAGAAGTTTGTGGCAAAGGTTTTTTTAGATGACTCAGAAAAGTGATCCTACCATTTTTATGTGTTAAATTAGAGCACTCTGGACCGGATGTTTGTTTGTTTTCTTTTTTTCACAGTCGTTCAATAATCCCACTTGGTGGTGTAAAAGCAAAGGTTGCAAATCTGTTCGAATACGAAAACTTCCTAGAGGTCATGATTAATTAATTAATCACATGGAAAAATGACATGACAGCTCAAACCAATACAAAGCAACCCGTTTACTGCACCTCTGAACTGACTCATGGAGAACTGTTTCATCACTATTGCATACCTGCACTTTATCAAATATCTTTTATTGTTTTATTGCACCCGGCTTAGGTAAAGTCAACTGAATGCTTTTCTTCATTGTCACTTGCTTATTATTTAAAAAAAGGATTTTTCAGATTTTTTTTATTTTTTATACACAAATCTTACATCAAGCTGAAACAAAACCGTGTCGAAAACAAAATCAAGGTTTGAACGGAATCGTTGGAAAATAAATGGCTGCATCTCTGGCTTAAATCCAGCAAAACTAACATAAAACTTTGAAGTTATAATTTGTTTAGAATGAGAAACATATTGGAATATTTATGTTTCTGTTAGGACAGGGTTTATTTTTTTAAACAAATGATTTGAAATCTATCCTTCGTCTCTGCAGACACAGATGTTTGATTGTTGCTTCCCTGATCTTTTTTTCTTCTCGTTATCTTCCGGATGCTCGTTAGCTAAAGCTATTGGGGGGGGGGTGTTCATGTGTTTCTAAACACAAGTAAGCGACGTGATTTGGCTGTGAAGTGACGTTTTAAAGCTGTGAGGGCTGCTGTGACTCGTACCTGTGCTCCCAATGCCGAGCTGCAGGGCGCTGCGGTCCTTGGTCAGTCCGTTGGTTTTGGGGCTTGTGGTGGGAGCCACAGTGGCCACCGCTCGGGGGGGCCGTTTTCCAGGTACCTTGACTGTTGTTCTCAGCAAGTCGATCTCTTTTCCGTGAACGTTCTGCATGTAGTCCTGTGACCAAAACAACAAATGTTGAGGCGGGAGGAGTCCGTGATTTCACTGGCTTTCACGTTTTCCTCAATTTATACTGGATTACACACAGTGGACCAAAAGGAATCAAAGAAGAAAAACAAATTAAAGACTATCTGGTTTCCGTCCGCATTAGTCACAAACCATCTCAGACCTTCCTCTGAGGATCCGTGATAGTGGAGAAATTATTGTAAAGCTATTATACATCACCTGTGCCCACACTGTCTCCCCAAATAGCAAGATGTGAGGCTTAATGAATGCAGACTGTCTCATTCTCGTTCAATTCGCCCATTTGGTTTGGTCTGAATCCACTACTGCCTAAATGTGGGAAGCCAAGGTGAAAATCATTGGGCTCAGCAGAAAACAGACCTAGATAGAGGCGAGCTCGGCCTCCGCTGTCCCCCCACTGCCTCCTCTGCTTTATTACCGTATCATAAAGCACTCATTTCTTTCCCAAGCCTCCTCGCTAATTACCCAGTGAGCGCTCTCATTTCATTTTATTGCTGGAATTAACAGCCAGATCGAAGCATGCAAAGCTATTAAGATGTGTGATTAAGCCACATTCAATTAGTTTCTACAAACAATTTAATTGATGTAGCAGATAGAATTAACAGAAGGTGATTGTGTGGATGGCTTGGCTGACTGCGAAATTAAAGGTTCCCCTCTTCCGCTCTCTGGTTGCCTCCCTCCTTTTCCTTTTGTGCTCCTCGTCTGCTCCACTGCTTCAAATGAGCTCAGGCTGCTGCTAATGTAACTGGCTGCTTTATTTCACCTCCCCTCCAAAGATGACAGAGCTCCAGAGTGCCCCGGTGACCTGTGATGGCTGGAGTGATCAAGAGACGGCCCGTTTGGTCAATTACATATGTCTGCCTGTAAATGAATCCTGTCGCCGCCACACGCCGCTTTTGTTTTCTAAGTGTTTTCTCCGAGTTTGAAGGGTTTCATTAGCAGGGAATGCGGCCAGTGCCTCGCCTCATGTGGTCAAACATCCCAGACACAAAACTGGATGAATCAGAGAGTGATGTGTGGGCGGGTGTTGAGGGGACGTCTCCGCCTGCAGTACCGGATTGTGTGCCGACAACCAGCCGAGTGTTTAAGAGGTATTAGCGGCCCAGCGGGGTTCTGACAAAGATGGATGCAGGAGGCTGGTCAGGCTGTGCTGTCACGCAGCGACAACCATTATAAATACAAGCCAGTGTGGAGTCTGGGCATGGCGGGCGCACCGCACCACAGCCACGTCTCCATTAGCCGACATGCGCGGCCACTGCAGCCTGGGCGGAGATGACCACCAGCGCACAAAGCTTTTTAGCTGCAAACCTAAAGTCCAAGGGTTTGCTAATGTAGTCATTATCCTTCGCACAAAGCCGTGCTGCTCAACGTAATCACGCCAGATGAATCGCAGACATTAGGCCTTCCAGCAGCACCCTCAAGTGCAAACAGTAGTGCGGCAAAACCACGAGTGGAGAGGATACGATGGAGAAGAGCTGAAACTCACATGTAAACTGGGGTGGTAAGTGAGGAGGCCATTACTGCACAGTGTGACATATTTCTTCTTCCACTCCTTGTTGAGGGATTTGCCACTTCGCTTCAGAAGGATTCCCTGTAAGAAACAGGACTTACGATGATCATGTGCTCTTCCAAAAGCAGCACACTTGATGGTATGTGCCATTACGGGTATTAAATACCATAAAACAGCTTTATTATTGTTATTGCAGTTTTTATGGAGGGCTACATAAAGAATGCTCTCTGTGGTGCATCAGAAAGCAACTAAAAGTCATGGAATGTAATAATTATGGAGCAATAAAGTCATTAAAATGGTACACAAAATGTCAATAAAAAAACTGTAAAAAAAAAATTGAAAGAACCTCTCTTTTTGGTTTGGAAGAGCTTCACAGCTGACATTTGTAACCGCATCTGATTTCACAAAGTTTGCAAGCAAAAACAGTGTTGAAAAAGGAGAGACAATCCAATTTGCCAGGCCTCCTCCCTGCATTCATACACATTACAGGCTGAACTCTGGAAGACCCCTCAATCCGGGGATTAGAGAGTGTGATCTGGGCTCTTCAAAGCCCTCGGCTTTTATTCTATTCCACTTTATCTTTGGAGGCCTTTTAAGGCCTCAGATGGTTTCCTTATCTGTTGAGTCAATCCACTGGTAAACAATGCAGTTCCTCTGCTGGAGGTGACGAAATGCTGCTGCCAGGAGGGCCAGGAGGCTCTCTGAGGTTAAACAGCGAGGAGGGGCCCGCTTAATTAGGGGATTAGGCCGGGGCAATGTTTGTGCTTTTACAGCCATGCCCCGTGTGTTTCACACAGCAAAAAAAAAGAAAAAAAAATGGGGGTGTTTTTGCTAGTCAGGTCTTTGCTGCAGGCTTTAATCCTGATTAACACATCAGGAAGGGCTGACCTTAAGCGACCGGTGCACCAGGGTGTTTGCCGACAATCATCCTAATCCGAACTTTAATCCAACGGGGGTTCTGGTGCTGGCATAGTTAACTGGCAGCTTCACTAGAGCTTTTTCTCAGCGGACTGGGTCAATGTGCACGTCAAGCAAATTTTAGGCTAAAAAGATACAAATTTAGCATGTGTGTTTGGAGAAAACTAAACTAAACGTGACTACGGTGGCCCTGAAGTGCAAATCACAAACCACTCAACGCGAAAACACATTTACAATCACAGCAACAATTAAAAAAGCAAAACAAATTATAAAAAAACAACATAATATTTGAAAAAACAAAATTCAAGAAATCAAAAGGTAATTAAATCAAATGTTTCAGAACACAAAAGTAATTTCCAGGAATTAAAATTAAATGTTAAAAGAGGACACAAAATTAGAAACCAGATGAGGTAGGTTTTGTGGGGCGTCACTGATTGGATGATGATGTTTGTTATTTAGCATGACAGAAGATATTTCTTTAAGCTTCTGGCCACGCCCACTGCAAACGTAAAGCGATTAATTAATCGACTCAGTTCAGGAAACACATTCTTCGGCTTTCCCTCTTCTTCAAACCGTTAACGTCATGGGTGATGTCCCATAATTCCACCTTTACCAGTTTATTATTCCGTTTCCTTTATTGACATTTAATTTGAAAAACTGGAAATTGTTTTACGTAATTTACATAAATGCTTTTCTTTTGTTAATGTTTTGGTTTCTGGAGTTGTGTTTGTCTTTTTTAAATGTCAATTTTTTCAAATTTATTTTTTAAATTTGCTTTTAAAATTGCTGTTGTGACCTTCACTGTGTTTTTGAGTTGAGTGATTTGTGATTTCCTTCAGGATCACCGTGCACCACATTCCACGTGCATTCCAGATTTTTTAGCCGGTTTGAAGTTGTTTTAACTGCTCTTTGCTTTACACCTTTCCAAGCTTCAAAAACCTTTTGCTCCAACCTCCAAACAACTCCAAACTCTATTTAAGACTAAAAAAACCCAAAATTTCACTGTAATATTTAGTTAAGGACTTTATTTTAAAGCTTAGTCAATGTTGACAAGTTAGAAAGGCATTCACTATCATTATTTGGAGACAAAAAGTTAATTTTATATTTTTAGAATAGATTTTATGAGGATTTACTAAGACGGTCAACTTGTACTAAGATTTTTTATCTTACCAAGGCTTAGTATCCAAAAGCCTTGGTTAACTGTGCCGCATCTATTGAATTCTTTGATGATTCTTCAGGAAGAAATGTGTCCTCTGTTCGATGCGGTGCTGACTGCCGATGCTCTTCTCACCTCATTCGATAAAAGAACTGTAAATACTTTTTAAATGGCTCTCTAATTTTACAAAGTAAATGATCCGGTCACAGAGCCTTTGGCTACGTCTTGCTGCATGTTTTACAAGCAAATATGTTCCATCTTTATTGAAGCATGCATTAATCTATACACAAATCAGTTCAGAGCTTGATATTATTCATCAAAGTTGTTTCGAGGATCAATAAAGAGCTACAAAAAAAAAAAAAAAAATTCCGGTGTTTTATATGGAAACTGTTGCAGATACAAAGTTATTTGTATAATATTTCGTTTTGTCAATTAAGCAATAAACCCACACTGGATCAAGGATCCGTGACCGGGTGACTGCAACCCTAAACACCAAAAAAGCCTTTTAGGCCAAATTCTGTCTCATTTTTTTTCTTATAATATTAAAATGTATTCTTACTTCTGACAAATAGGATTAGACTCCTTGTTCAAATTAGGATCATCCTTCTGCAACATTAAAATGTTTAAGCACAAGACAAAAATAGCATTTTCTCATTCAAATATCAAGATTATGTTTTTACTTTTACCTTCTTCCATCTAACTAAAATGAACAATTTGTTTATGAGCTAAAAGAAAACATGATAAAGTCTTTACAAATAAATTCTCTGCAGAATCTTTGACCCTGGAACAGATTCAAAGTCTTTTTTTCGGGTTTGAAGTTGTTTTAGCTTCTAAAAATTCTTACTAAAATGAGTCCAAATCTTTTTGCTTTATAACCCTGACAAAAGAAAAGTCTTCTCAGAAAAAAAACTAAAATTGGACTGTAATTGTTGGTTACAGTTCAATAAATGTTGAAGTCAAGTTAGACTAGAGTTCATTGTCATGAGTTTGGAAGCAAAAATGGAAAAATCTTTCTTAGAACTAAAAAAAAAAGTATTATTGGAGTGTATAACATTCCATTTAAAGTAGTTCCTTCTAATGGTCAGCTTTTTAAGCTTATTTTTCTATTTTTTGAATGCTTGTGCGATAACTGATCATTTTCCTACTTTCTTAAGATGAGTAAGTTTAGATGAGCTCTTTTTGCAGTGTAATTTCAGCAGACCTTCTCTGGACAGAAACCAACCATTTTTCAACAGTAAATGACAGTATGTGCTTTAAACGTTTTCCAATTACAAACAAAACTAGTTTACCAAACATCAGTATTTGAGACCTGTGCTTTCAGTGGCTGATCCATAAAATCTTTGGATTTAGCAGCAGTTCTCATCGTTTAGTTTACTGCTATGAAAGCACCTCAGGAAACTAAAATGGAATCAATGTTGAATAAGTAACTCTTAGAGTTGGAGAGGCCAAAGAGCCACATGTGGCTCAGCTTACAGACCTCCGGTCCGGTCAGAACCACGCAGACCTGACTGTTTCTTTCTTTGACGCAGAAAAGCTGCAGAAGCGTCTGAACGAAAGGTCGCGTCTTTGTGACAGGCCCGGAAAGTCAGGGGGGAGGAACTGTGTCAGGACTGTTGGTGCGGTCCATCGTGGAGCCAGCATGCTGTTTACCCAGTGTTTCTGGTCAGGTCTACAGCCGCTTCTATAGATTTGAAGTTGAAGTGATGCGGTGGGGGAGTGACGTGTAATTTGCCCCGATTGGGGTGAGGGAGAAGGAGTAATTAAATCCACATTGATACTTTGATCTCCTTGATTGGGCTTTTGCTTGACCAGGAGACCCCCCCGCTCCGCAGCTAAATTGGTCTTTGCCTTTGTAGATAAAGAAGTGGATGGGGGTGGTGTTATCATGATACTGACTGACAAGTGCCAGGCCTCTAAAGGGAGTTCCCTGAATGACAAAAGGTGAGTTTACAGTCAGAACCGCTCAGAGGATAATCTGGTTATTCTGAAATTTAGGCAGGTTAGGTGCAAAACCAAAGAAGTTCCACTGAAATCAATCAGCAAAAAATGAGAATAAAGTACGTGGCTTTCTATTGTCTAAACGTTGACTCCGGCTTTATCTGTTGAAGTAGAGCCCATGTGTTATCTTATAGATATTTTAATCTGCAAAAGGTGCAGCTTCTGATGAAAGGGGGGTTGTCTAAAGAGCTACCCCGCCATTATTTCAGATGTTTTATTTTGAAAAAACGAGGAGGTTTGGCCGAACAGCTGCAAAGGAAATATATTATTTCTATCATCTGCAGCTAAAGAGGATAAAACAAGGATCCCTGACAAATAAACCAATACAATCACAAGTGATTACTAATAGTTGTGTCCATTAGCTCTCCTCAGGTTGCTGCAGGTCCTCATGCACACCTTTTTCTTAAGTCTTCACTTTGATTTGGTTTGTTCAGGCGAAACATCTCAAAATATCCTAATGGGAAAATCAAGACAAAAAATATTACTATAAAAAAAATTATAAAAACTGTCTTTTTAAAGCACATTTCTGTGGAAAAAAATACTCTCATATAGAATGCAATGAAAAAATGCATTTCTGCCAAAAATGCATTAATTTGCAAACATTTTAATCATTTTGATTTCTGAAAATTAAAAAAGCATCTTATTTTTTTAAGAATCTGGGTTTCAATTAAAGAATTAACTTTTTTCTAAGTTAATGAAGCCACATTTTAATTAAAGGGATCCAAGTTGTCTATGTGATGTTACCAGGTTTTGGGGAATATTATTAGTTGTGTTGTGGCGCCACCTAGTGGTTGTAGTTTCCTCTGACTGTTGCATACCAGCTGGGATTGAACACAAAGTTTGAAGTTTAAAAGAATACTTACCAAGAGAATTATGATAAATGGAGGTAAAACATGAGTGCAACTGCTCACCTGTTTGATAGGTATGGCCCTCCCACTGCCTATGCTGTCTGTTTTACTGTCAACGCTCTTTGTCTGTTCACTGGCTTTCCGCGACTGCAAGAGAACAAGAGAGTCAGTCAGAAATTCAGGCGGCACATGGACGGAGCTGTGGGGGTGTGAGGTGGGGGGGGGGGGGGGGGGGCATGTGTGTGTTGCAGCATGTGTGGGTGAGGCAGATAGGCTGGAGGTCAGAGGGAGATTGTGTATTTGTGAAGAAACACGGCGTTGCAAAAGGAAATAATTTTTTTTTTAAAAAAAGCTCCAAAATAACAGACAAGCAGACCAGCAAACAAACAGCAGTAACATTGACGTGCAGTTAAAAAAAAGGAACAAACCAAGACCACACTAGACACATTTCAACACAGAAGAGACCAAAGACGACCACATATTGAGTCATGACTCAGCCCTGAAACCCTTCGGAGGGGAATCCTTTCCTCTGTTTGGGACCAAGAGCGGGCCCTTAGAGGACCTGCTGGGCAACTGCTGCGCTACCCAGTGAAGAATCAGCTTTCAAATCATTTCATTGAAAACGGCGCATACGTTGCAACAGAAACGTCACAGTTAGAAAGGAGAGAAAGGAAACAGGGTTAATTCAGAGCGGCTTCCTCCGGCGCCTCGGCTGCAACATCTGTCGGAGCAGAAATCATTTCACAAACATAAAGAGAAAAATGTTGAGCCTGTGGAGGGAAATTTTATATGGAAATAAAAAAAAAAAGAACTCAAAAATAACCTTCCCACCCCAACAAAAACAAAGAGATGAGGTACAGTTAGGGACAGACATGAGCATGTATGGTCTCACTCAGAACATGAGGAATGTCCAGTCACCAATGGATTAAGAGGTAGAGTCTGACTTCAAGTAAACCAACTCTGGAATTTAGATTTTTTTCCAACATTTTATTTTTTTTTTAATGATGACTTGTTCAGCTTCTATACAGACACCATACAAAGCAAGTCACAAATTCACTTCAAAATATTCGACAGATTGAGCCAAACATTGCAGTTCCCACAAAATATTGGATGAACAATAAAGGCATTATTTCATATTTTCCTTATATGTATGTTCTTGTTATATAGAAGCATTGTAAATAAAATACAATACAAGATATACAGCAGTCTATATTATTGTCAATCCATTCATGATAGAAAAGCGATTATGCGAGAGTTCATAATCTCTGTACCTAAACAAAAAAAAACAAACAAACAAAATAATGGATAAATAAATAAAAATGAAAATTATTTTTAACTACATTCATACAAGTCGGTGCAACCCAGTTTAATTTAAGAGCAACTTCCAGTATCATATCTCCTGACAGTCTACGCTATTGTTTTATGAAGGCCTTCATAAAATTACCTAACCTTCCTACCTTTATAAGATCATACCACATTTTGTTCATTCCATTCAATACTTCAACACGCCCAAGAGAACACGAACGAACCCCAAAACAGACCAAAACAAAAGGAAGGAAAGAAAAACTTGGCACGTCTAGTCCTTGAGTCCTCATTTACGGGAGAAGGCAGAGTGATGTCATGTCAGCAAAGGTCGTGTCCTTTGGGATGCTTGACAACAGTTCCAAGAGTGACTCGACTGTACAGCATGTTGTTGTTTTTTTTTTTGTTTTTTTTCTATGGCGTGTTTGAATGGGAGCATCAGGAGGGGGAGGGGGGCGTGGAGGAAAGGGTTGTCGGGGCGTTTCCAGAAGAGTCCCTACAGTCTGTTTCGGACAGTCTACTCTGAGCGCTCGCAAGCGCTCCAACGGACTGGACCTCATAGGCTGCGCCAGGTGCAAAGTCCTACATGTGTCACCCTAAATGAGCACAGAGGGTAAAGCAGCAGCAGCAGCAAGCTTCAAGTCCTGAACCAATAATCTCCTCTCTATCACGACTGGCAAAGCAGGGGGACTCTTTATTTTTAATCATCATGCTCTTCTAATTCGGAAGGAGTTGGAAAGCCCTTTTTGTTGAAGAAAGGTTGGAAACAGAAGCACAAATCTGCAAGTATTAAAAAACAGTGTGAATGGTTACTTATTTACTCTTTTTGTTTATTTAGTCTCATACGTGGAAAGATCCATCAACAAGTAAGAGACTACCAGGATGCGGAATGAGAAACCCTTGATGGCAGATGTGAAAAAATGGGTCGAATTAGTACGAATTAATGGGTTGTAATGGAGTTAAGTATCAAAAAAGTCTGTCTAAATTCAATGTGCTTTTAACACAAAAAAATGACACAGTCTTAAAATGACAGCAGACCCAAGACGAATGACAAAAACAGAGTTTAGTTTTGGATCATGGAAGCACTAGGAAAGAATAAGACATGCTGCGCTGACACCTAGTGGTGGATGATGATTATGGTCAAAAGTCTGGCTTGTTGGTGGATTTTGAGGGCAGTGAAAACGTGAAGCGATTGGATTTCATGTTATAAAGCTTTGGGTTGAATTGTTTTTTTTTAATCTAGCATCTGTTTTGGGACTTGAATGATTTAATTGTCCTCAAAGACTATGACTTTAATGGAATTGCAGCAGCGTTTCTGGTCATAAGAGTCCCGGTGCCAGTGCCATGAAAGTGACCAGGTCTCATCTCTAAACTGAAGGAGTGCTGACCCTTCAATCAAAGATTATGGAGACAAATCCAATACTTTTCTTCCACTGACATTAAGGCGTTTTTTCCATTTTTTTGATAATTCTCCTATAACTCTTCAAAATTAATAAAATACAAACTACTTACAGCTCAATACATAAACGGCAACCTGGAATCTGTCGGTGATTTGCTGGAGTTTTTAGAGAACTGGCAGCACAAAGGTGAATGGAGTTTTAAAAGCTGGGAAACAGACTTCCTTGACGACTTCCTGAAGAAATGTTGACATGTGACCACCTCCAGCCCGTCCCGTCCCGTCCCGTCCCACCCCCTCCCTCCCTCCCTCGGCACGCTGCTCCTCAGAAGGTCATGAGCTGAAACTCCCGCTCGGCTTGCCACTCCGGCACCCACACCGGGTAGGTGGCGTGCTTCGGCATCTCCATGACGCGGACGGGGAGAGGTTCATTTCTCTGGTGGACATGGTTAGTCACTACCTAGCGGGGGGGAAGGGAGACAACAAGGGGAGCTAGCACACAGCCTGAACTTGGTTGGAGGCCACAAAACCTACGGCTCCAACAGAAGCTTGGGTACAAGAATGATGGCAGTAGGAGAAAGACAGAGGGAGGGGGGTGCAGAGGCGCTTAGAGAAGGAGTTAGCTTGAAGGAGGACAGAGGCAAGAGAGGAGGAGGAGGAGGACATGAGGAGGAAAGGAGATATTTCAGAGGTGAGCAACTAGAAGACGGGAAATCTCACGCAGCCGGATCCTTGTGTCAAAAAGCTCACAAAGTTCTGGGAAAAAAAAAAAAGTAAACACTACTGAGAAAACCTTTTAGCCTGGATTTGGCCTCCTGCTGAATTGAATCGATCAATGTTGGAGCTCGTTTGACCAATCTCTGATTTCTGCAGCCCTCCCAGAGCCTCTTGAGCTTGAGGAGGGTCAGATCTGGCAACGCAAGATTAGGGTATGCTTTGCGGTGAAGGAAGGCTGGCAAAGAAGGGGGATGAAGGAGCATAGAAGGGTCAGAGAGGGCAAAGGTCACAAGTAAACAACAAGCTTAGGACAGATAAGGAAATTAGAGTGGTTAGTGCACATTTATGCTACTGGTTAGAGCCAAGGGCCAGAAGTGACAGGACACAGGGGTTAGGAACAAGAAGGCAAGGGTTGGGACACTGGTGGAGGTGGGAATCCGAATTGAGTGATTTGAGGATTTTGGAAAGGGGGCGGGGTTTGGAGCTATCTAGATTTGGCAGGATGATCTGGATGTTTTCCATCTGACGCTGAGACGCTGAATGGAGCTTGCATTATTATCGCCGAGCAAAGATGACAAAGGTGGCTTGGATTTTTTTTTTGTTTTGTTTTGTTTTTTTTTTCAGAGGCAGAAGGCGGCAGCTGCCACTTCTCCCTGAAGAGAAGTCACTGCAAAGAACGGATCTATCAAAATAAGAGGGATGGGGGGGATGGCAAGTCTAAGTTTTAGACAGCGCAGAGGGCCCAGTTCATTATGGCTGAGATAACAAACTTCATCCACTTTCTACATCCAATTAAAAAACAAAAAGGACATAAAGAAAGTTCTTTTCTCTTTTTTTTTTTTTTTATTCCACAGTGTTTGACATTTGCTTCGACGCAGACTTTTTTGAGCATTTTAAGGATCTAAAATGAGATTGGTAAAATGTTTTTCTCCTTTGCTCGTTGTTTTGTGTCGACAAGTCTTTTCCTGCATTAGAGGCAGGAGAGGCGGCTTTAATGCATTCTGGGATACCTGTCTCCCTCTGGTGGACAAAGTGTGCTTGGCACCATGTCTCCTAGTAGTGCGAGTGGGTGTTGCTTTGCATCAGCTGTCGCATACTTACTGTGAAAATGTTGGAGCGGCGCTTCGACTGCTTGCGGATGGGCGTGGGCGTGTTGGAGGCAGCGATGGTCTCGATGCGCATCTCCCGCTGACTTATGCTGGGGGTGGAGGGAACAGAGGAGGAGTAGTCGCTGAACGCACCCCCACCGTTGGCCGCCTGGGAACGGAGGGAGATCAGGAGGAACCGAGAGAATCAGAGGAGAGGAGGCAGGATGAGAAAGAGCGGGGAATGAGAGCGGGCCAGGTCAGGATGATGTCAGGATTTCCCACACTTAAAAAGTGAGCAAACGTTAAGAAGAAACGCATAAACTTTTCCTTTTCGTAACCTGCGGAGCACTTGTCAACAGAAATAAAGCCGAAGAGCTCTTACCTGGTTAATGTGAACGGAGGGGATGGATGCAGCGGGGACGGATGAGTGGCTGGGAGAGTTAGGGAGGGACTTGCACGGACCAATAGAAAGCTGCTGCTTTTTCCTCATGGCCACAACCTTCTGGGCAACTGGAGGCAAACACAGAAACAGTTGACTGGAGCTGATTTAGGAGTGTGAAAACAGGACTCAAGAATGTGTCGGCTTGTCCTTTTTGCTTTATTACAGCCTCATATCGAACACAACTTCTTTATATCTTTCTCATGATGGAGGTCATATATGCATATATAAAAATGTAGAAAATTTGCCTAAAAGTGTATTTTTGAGTATTTCTTTATTCAAATTGTTGTGTAGAACAGCAACTCAGAGGTGAATTTCTAATAACTCCTGGCGCTCTGCAGAAACTAGGACCCAGAAAAGAACACCGGGTTTTTTGAGCTTGTCTAAAAACGACATAATCATAATTGAAAGATTGGTGGGAAAGCTTTGAAAATCAATCAAACGATGATTGGAGTGGGACTTTAAAACATACAAATCTGCCATGATGATCTGTGAATTACAGATAATCATCTTAAAGGATCAAAATCCAAGCATTTTATGTGGTCATTTTTTCATTTTCCAAAGCTGTATTTTTCTGTTGTCAGAGGTCTGCGGTCTCTTTGGTTTGCTTTCTTATTTTCTGTGAGGAAGTCGTTTCAAATACAGTTTCATCATTTATGAACTCCTTGTTTAAGAAGAAAAAACACAGTTAATGGTGTCAATAAAATGCAAACTGATCAACAAAAAAACAAAATGACAGCTGCAAGCAGCTCTAGATCAGTTCTATATAAAAGGAAAAGGGAAGAAGAGGAGGACACGGTTTCCTTATGGGGGGTCCTTTGTGCCAGGGCGTGCTGGCTTGGTCTGGGGTTGTCGCTGTGGTGCTTGGCCTCACTCCGGTGGCTGAGCAGTCTCACCGCAGTGGGGTGGACCCCGCTCCTGTCCCAGTGTGGCTGGTATAAATAGATTTTCAATACACTGTTTCCTCACAACAGAGCTTCAGATTTCTTTTATAATTAGTCATGTTTTCATGACTGTATTCATTGTGTGTGGGGGCATGGGGTGAATGTGTTCATGGAGGGGTGGGAGAGGGCAAAAGCGTGGGTTCGTTTTAATTAAACTTTTGGTGGCTTACCTTTTTTTTCATTTATTAGTTTGTCTGCTTTTAACTGCAAAGTGGTTGGAGCTGCTGAAAGCATGAAAAGCTCTTTTTTATAAATAAAGTTTGATTTGATTTGAACAGGACCAGCAGCATCCTGAGTAATTATAATGTTATGATCAATTCCTGATTTAATTTCATGGATATATTTGGTATATCTATGTATTTTTATGGTCTTTTGCCTCTGAAAATTGCTTGAAATAAACCAATAAATCAGACTTGATTTACACTTGATAAGTCTTCAGCTGTTTGCTGAGGTTTACGCTTAAATAAAATTCGATCAGCAGTTGGAAATTCAGAATTTCTGAATTTCTCTGCACTGGCAAGGATAAAATGAGGAACCATTTCAAATGCCTGAAAAGCCTAAGTAAGCTAAAAGACATTTTTCCTCTCAATTAGAAAAAATTCCCAAAAAAACCACATGTTTTGATCTTGTTGAATACATTTTTTTGGTCTTAAATTGATCATTTTTTTTACACTTTCTGTTTTCTAGAACTTCAATGAATGTTGTCCATAAACGCCAAAACCTACGCCGCAAAAACGGGATTGCAAGAAGGTGAAAAGACCTTTTTTTCTAGAAAAATGATCCAACTTTTTGCCTCACAAGGAACATGATCCTATCAAGAAAGTTTTTCATTAGGAAAATATTCTTTGTTTAAGAAAACAAATCTTAGTGACTAGAATTTTTAACCCAATTAGCAGATTTTTTATGGCTTTTGAATTTTTTTGTCAAATTTTAACAAATTACCAGAAATATGTAAAAAAAAAATGAAAAATGTAAAAAAACAACCACTTAAAAGCCTGGGGCTGATTTTATCCATCAAGTTAATAAAGTTTTTAGATGTTTCATTGAAGTTTCTTCGTTTCTTCGTTCACAGCAGGACAGTCACAGACAGTAGCCGAACCACCCTCGCCCGTTTGTTCGGCAGCAAGGAACAGACTGCCTGTGAGGATCTTCTGGGAACAATTGGTAACTATTTGTAGAAACAGTAATAATACAAAATGATGCCTACATTTTTTTCTCCGTCCTTTAGTGAGCCCTGTTGTGTGATTCTGGACGAATGAGACGATTGTAACCACGCGAGGGGACTGATTTGCTGTACAGAAGGTGCAACCTGCCATCTCATTCACAGCACGTTCGGCTGGGTGGAGCAGGAGAGACTGGAAGGGGGGAGGCAACGTTCACGGCTGTGTGATGTGAAACTGCACTGGGGGAGTAGAGAGATGATCTGAAGTCCCAACAGCTGGGACCATAACGCCCGGCTGCCTGCAGCGGAGGGGCAAATATGAGCCGACAGCAACGCTGAGGCATTTCTCCAGACAGGCTTCACTCTTGATTATTTCAAAATGGGCTTCAGGAAGCAATTAAGGTAAGAACAGAAGACAAGATGAGAAAGCAGCAGCAGCAGCAGCCGCCGCTGAGACGATCTGTGAACACTGCAGCTCACATTCAGAGGGTTTGTGAGGCATGAAGGAGTTTGAAAGGAGCTGCTGCCTCAGGGGATGGAGCGGCGACGAAGCCGCAGAGTTCCCAAACAAGAGTTTCTTTATTTTATTTTGAAATTCTGAGCAGAAAAAAGTTTTCAGAAACTTTGAAAAGAGAAAATATTTTGCTCAAAATACTCCACTGACATGGAGACTTAGCCGTAAATAAATGTGAATGCATAACTGAGATGCAACAATATAAATGATGAATTTGAAACCGAGAATTGATCATTTTTACACAAATGCAGGTGTACTTGTTACACATAAACAGCATAAATATCTGCATTAGGTTTCATTTAATTGTGTTTTTTTTATTCTGAAACATATTTACAGAAACTAATTCACAACATGAAAACTAAATGAAGCAGCTTGAAGAAATTTTATATTGGATTCAGACATCATTTGACACAGAAATTTAAAAAATGATCAGGAAATCACCTTTCTTTTTGTATTATTATTTTGTAGTTTATTTTGAAATAATGAAATCAGACCTTTCCAGTTCCTTAGATTTTGCGTTAATCTGTTTTTTTCATAGATTTTGACTAAAACTTCTCATATTATCTGCAAATCTATACAGTTTCTAATATTGTTTTATTCCTAAAATATTGTCAATAAAATAATTTGTATCTAATTTCTATTTTTTATTTGGATTATTTGTCTGCATTGGTAATAATCCTAAATGTGTTACTACATAAGCTAAACAAACCAAACGGACAAATAAAAGTAAATAGAACTTCAGAGTAAAGTGTTGTTGAAAGTTCTTGTCTTCAAAGTAAAGCAAAAGGGTATTTTCACATGGATGTAAATTTAAAAAAAAAGAGACTGAAGTTCAGTTTACCTAAAAAAGTTAAGATTTTTTTTAATTCAAGTATTTATTTGAAAAAAACCTCAAAAATACTACAGAAATCTTGTGATCTTGTGAAGATTTTCAGGATTTGTTGTAAAAGGATCCAAGGCAACAGTGACACTTATGTTTTGTTTACTTCTGAAGTTAACCAGGAAGCAAAAAAAAAACAAGAGTGACGTCGTTCAAAGTGATAAATACTATCTCTTTCTTTCTAAATCTTTGTGTTTTCATCTGTTATGTTTTGTTGATTCCGGATTAATGGTATAAATGAGGGAGATTAAATCATTGAATCAAATTGTCACCTCAGTAACAACAATCCTGATATGTAAGCAGCACTCTGAAAGCTCATGCTTTCTGTTACAGTCTGCACTTCTCCAAACGCTGCTGCTCACCATCCTGGAAGACTCTCTCCACGTTCAGGCCGTAGGTGGAGCAGGTCTCGTAGTACGTGCAGCGCTTCAGGTCATTTGACAGCTTTCTGGCCCGCGAGTCGTCAATCACTCTGGGGTTGGCGGCACTGATCGCATCTAACAAAACAAAACAAGAGGAAAACATTCATCAAATGACAAGATTTTGGCAAAAATAAATAAAGAAAAGAGGAAAAAATTAGGAAGCAGCAACACAAAATAGATGCGTGTGTTTAAAACACCTTGTGTTCCAACCAGGACCATGGGCACCTCTGCTGTGTTTCTGTAGCTGGACAGGCGCAAGAAGTAGTTGTAGACCGTCTGGAAGCTGATCTCATCCTCCAGGCTAAAAACGAAGACCACGGCATCCACCCAGGCAGCAAACTGAGAACAGAGCAAAAAATGTGTTTGGAAGCTCTCCACACTCGAGTTCCAGTCGTTTTTAACAGAAGAGGGCAGTGTTGTCACTGAGTTGGAGAGTTTAAGCCAACTTTGAAGTCTGGTACCTAAAGAGTTGCAATGCGAAACACTGAACTGACACAGAGGATAAAATGCATTACCTAAAATGTTAACTTTTGTGTTTTTCATGCTTTTTTTTTCTGATCAACGAGCAAAAAAGGACGATCTGAAATCTCAACAATCATCATGGAAAAAGGCTTAAGCATAACAGAGTAACAGTAACAGTGACAGACTATTCTCCTGCATCCTTCATTCAGCCTCATGCTGGCCAAGACCCCTACGTGGATTGAATAGCAAATCAAGCCTCCGAGCCACAACTCCGAGTGGGAACATAATGGAGGCCTTTAATTATTCCACTAATTACACAGGCAGCTGACAGCTGAGCCAAAATCTTCTCCATTCCCTTATCTGACACTCAGAAACGCTGGCATGAATGTAAAGGATCTGCATGCTATCTGCACTAGAAGACAGAGTTCATGATTTTTTAGAAAAGGGTTTGCTTTGTTTTCATCGGTGCTTAACATGCAGCTTGTTTAAGATACATGCTCTAAGCAAGCCCGGGGAGGGAATATAATTACATGGAGCAACACTAATAACTTGTTTCCAGTCAACAGACACCAAAATAACAAAATGTAAATTTATGTTTACAAAACGCCAACTTTTGAGGGAGAAATCCTGTCTTTTTGATGCTTCAATTTTTGATTTAATATTGTTTTCCTTCTCTAGCTGATAAATGAGCTCAAAAGAACTTACTATTTAATTTAACACCTAAGTCAAAGAAAACTTTTAAAGCTCCTACTTTCTACTTTTGAATCACTTTAATACAGTAAAATCATATTTTAATGAACTTCCTACTCAAGCATTTCCACACATTCACTGAACTTTTTTAGATCTGCAATTTTTCGTAAAATTACAACTGAAAGGCAAAAATAGGAAAAGCTGAGGTTGAAACGCTCAAAGGTTTTGTCTCAGGCTCAAAAATGTTTGGAAAAATAATACAAAAGAGGCAAAAACAGAATACACGCGCAGTAGTTTCCCTCCTTTTTTTAAAAAAAAAGCTGTAGATCGGCTACTATACGAGGCATGCTATCTACAAGCTAACTGGGAACAGTGTGAAACATTGACAATTATTAAGGTAAAAACGTCCTTAGACGTATTTGTTCTACAGGAGGAAATAAAAAGGATGCCATGCAGTGGTCTCCAACCCGGTTCCTCATGACAGAACCGTTCCCCATTGCTAAAGTGTTGATTAAATAGTTTATTTAAGATTCATGTTAATAAAAAAGTTAAAAGAATGTCATGCATTTCCACCTCACCAAATCAATGTTTGGACACTGCTGCTGCAGATGGTTAAATTGCAATCTTGAAACACAACAAGAGGCAACATCCTTTTGGTGAGTTCAACCACTAGGCAGCTCATTAGATGAGTATGACTCAAAAGTAAAACATCAATACAATTCTAGGAGCCAAAATTGATTTTTTTTGCACATTTCTTTGTTTATTTTGAGTTTTACACGTTTCACCTTTTAATGTGTTAATTAACCTGGGTGAAAGGTTAGATCCACTCAGGATGGAGGAGAGCAGCGTGCGGGTTGTTTGTTTCTGTTGACAACTGTCTTTTGCTATTTTGATTCCACTTAATGCTACCGTTTTCTTTGGAGTCATAAAGTTCAGCCCGCTGTTGTTTTTCCACATCAAAATCATCTAACGTCACACGTCTTTGCTAGATTCAAAGTGTTTCCACACATTGGACTGGAGTGATGGTTGAGCATTTTTTGCTGCATCACATGTGTGTGATTGGAGTTAGTCGAGACCTGGCGTGTCTCAATCCAAATAGGATTTTCCCATATCGATATAATCAATGAAATGATTTTATATTGGTATAGGTCGATTCCATTAACTACTTGCCTTGGACAGATCGATCTCGATCATTGGGAAATAAATGGATGCATGGATTCATTGTTACAGTTCTTAGTTCTTAGAGTGAATAAAATAAAACCAACCATGTTTCTATGGTAATCAGGACTACATGTTGCAGTTTGCAGACTCTGCATGACATCAACAGTTGAATTAGTAGCTTACCTGTAACTCTGGAGGCCCCCCTTCATCTCTGATTAGCAGTAGGTAGCTCTGTCCATCTACTACTATTTCTTTCTTAAAACGTCCACCTGGAAAATAAAGATTCTTAGTCTATGAGCGCTCACAGGTCACACAAAAAAATCTTTAAACAGTTATGCAACAGATACATTACTATAGAATTATCTTTAACACTAAATGGGGGAAAGATCAACCTTTCACTTTGCAAACATTGAATGAATGCAGTTTCTATACAAGCAACAGAACAAGATTTTTCAACAAAATTAATTCATCCTGAGCAATAAAAAAGTTTTCTAATAATGTGAGCCGAATTAAAGCAGGTAAAATGAACTGCTTTGTATTTCGTTTCAAACTGGAGATCTTAAGGTCACTCGGTGTTGAAAAGGAAAGAAGCTAACACTTTGGCTTTCCATTTCTTTCCGACATAAATTTTGTTCTTTTGCCATCGGCTCCAGATAAAGAGAAGACCAATGGGAGAGCCGCACAGCAAATGAGATTTTGCATATCATTTCAATAGCTTGCGATCCTGTGGAGATTAAAAACATTCAAATGAGAAAGTTGTAAGGCAAGAGATTTCCCTGGGAGAGAAATTGGCGCCTTATGAATACGAAAATATGCTGAAAGCAATTTGACAGTACTGAATAATGCAAAACTCTTAAAAACTCTGGAAATGATCATGAAAAAAATAAAAAAAATTGGGCCACGGCAGCAGATGAACACGAAGAGTAAAGATACAACTTTTTCTCTTGTCTTGGAATTTTTAAACCCCCCTCTGCTGTATCCGAGGGCTGTGATTCTTAATCAGAAGAGCATATTTCCTGTGTCAGCAAGCAATTCATATCCACTTCCGCCACACTGTTAAGTTCACTTCAGCCCACTTGGCAAATAGGGGGATTCTCCCATGCAGCCTCTCAGACCCCGCTTTGATGCTGCGCAGAGGGAGATCGATGAAGCTGTTTCTCCTTTATTCACCAGAGCTTTTTCAGACAAAAGTTTGTGCATATCCATGTCTGAGTCCTGTTTACATTGCTGATCAGACACAAAATACCAAAGATTGATCAGTTTGCACAGATTCTAGTATGTTCAGATGCCAGACAATGATTCCAGGACTCTCAGAAGATGTGAGGGGATGGCTGCTCACAGAGAAAACAGGGAAGCACTCGGAAGTAAGCATTTTATTACATAACCATCCACATTCTCATTTAGATCTGAACTAAGAAAGTGCAAAAGAGTGAAACACCTCAGCATCACTTTGACTCAATAAAACTATTGTGGGTAATCTGAGTCATTGTTTGGTTCAATTGCACACTAAAATGTGACTACAGCCCCCTTACACATGCAGGGATAGTCAGTTGGTAAGCATAGTTAACACGCAGTGAGCATACTCTGCTTTACACGGAGGCTTAGACCTTGACACACCGCCACAATCCAATGGAGCTCTATCCGGTGTTGCCATAGCAACACACCCCAGTACCTTTTTTTTTCTCCAGATATCATAGCAAAAGCCCAGGAACAAAACAGTAAAGAAAGAGTCATTGCTGAACCTTCCTGTGCCAAGACTTCTGCAAAGTAAATGCCTGAGCCGGAGCCAAGCCAGCGCTGAGGCATCAGGCGATCGGGGGGCAGGTATGCGGCCCCACGGCAACAGACAAGCTACTAAAAACACATCTGAACCTACATGTTTCCTTGATTGGGTTTTGCTATGATATCTGGAGATCTCCCCCCCCTCCCCCACCCCCCCCAGCATTTCAACCAAAGCTGAAATTAGCCCTTGATTTCTCAAGGATTAATTAAGCTATGACGATATTCTTCCCTCCCCGGTGCAGGAAAATGCCAGAAACTAATTATGCACTTCATGTCTCATCCATACTATAATTATACTAAAGTGAAACACTGCAAAGCCTTGATAGATCAACCGTTAACTATGAAGTTGGCCAACAGATAAACCTTTAATGGTCCTTGGACAGTTTTTAAAAAGAGCCAGCAAAGTGAGTGTGTGTTCCTGATTTGAACAGAAATAATCTTTTACAGCCTCAGAAAAAAACATACCATTTTAGTGTCACCTTCATGTTTTAACACAGAGAATTTATCACCTCCCCCAATGTGATGAAAAGCCATTTTAGATGGCATGAATGAAGGCCATCACTGCATCAAAACAAGCCTATGATCAACAATTACATTAGAGAGCTCAGCTAAACCCTCTCCATGGAGTGCCTCGGGGGCCTAAATCCTGATCATGGAACTTGGCTTTTGGGACATGGAACGTCACCTCTCTGGGTGGGAAGGAGCCTGAGCTTGTGCGGGAAGTCGACAGGTACCGGCTAGCTACAGTTGGGTTCTCCTCTACGCACAGTCGGGGCTCTGAAACTCAGTCCCTTGAGAGGGGCTGGACTCTTCCATTCTGGAGTGTTTAGATTTGTTCAAGATGGCAGCTTCTTCACGAGGTCAAAGGTCAGCGAAACTTCAATTGTGATTGTAGACTTAACCTTGTAGTTATGTGTGTGACATTTTTTGAACCCCATGAGGGATTGTTTTTGACGTTTTTGACGGTTTCTTTGTTGTGATGTCACTATTTTTTGGGTAGTGGGGGTGGGTGTTTGTAGTGAAAGTGGTGTCCGAAAATATTTTTTAGGGTTACCCGAGGTGTAGTGATGCAGAGCCCTCTGTTGTAAGGGAGTTCCGCGTCGCGCTATGCCGCGGGGGAGAAGCGCTTTTCTTCACGTGGACGCGCTCTAAAGCACAGACGTTTACATTTAAATGTAAGTAATGACCTTTTTAAAGTTATAAAACCGCTGTTGTCATGTATATTCAAGCGCTCAGCGCTAATGTCGCTAACTGGCGATTATTGGTGACATCATCGAGTGGTAGTGATGTCCAAAATCGGAGACACTGTTTTCCCACAACTCTCCATTTGGAGGGCCAAATGTAGGGGAAGGAGAAGTGGTAGGGCGAAGGGAAGAATTCGGATTGGGCCTTTACGTATGTTGAAATGTCGAGGTTGAAATTTTCGCTCAAAGGCGCAATAAGGAAGAAGAATCGCAAAAACAATAGACTACGCAGTCCAGGTCTCCTGCGGGGCATAAACATTCTCATATTTGAAACATGCATCACTGAGATCGTATCAGCATGATAAAAACTTTCCCTAAAACCCACTGTATATAATTTTAATTTTAATAATGTTTTCCCTCCTGTAGTTCATTATCATTCCACTAGGGGCAGTTACAGGGCTTTTCGTGGTCACTTCAAAACGGCTCCTTCCATCATTATTTTTTTTTGGTAGAAATAACTCATCTATTGTCATTCATATTTTTAAATGACTACTTGTTGAATTGAGATAATGTAAAATTGGTTTATAATTGGTTCTTTATAATGCAGTAACATGTTCAAATGTGTGGATCAAATCTAAGACAGTAGGTAAATAAGGTACTTTTTTCCTGAAAATTTGCATCTTAAACTAACATTGTTTTGATCATAACTGATCTAAAATGATATTGCAGATTTGTTTTTGTGGATTTCATCAAAAGTTTAAAAAATACATCTAAATTCTCCCCAAAAATGGAATTTTCTGTCAGTTTTTAAATTTTTTTTTTGATGAAGTGGGCTTCACAGCGTTAAACTCTATAAGAACTCTTTTACTGTTTGACTTCAACAAGTTACTGCTTCTTTAGCCTACATACATGGAGTCTGTGGACTTCTTGAGAACTAGTATTGCATACAGTGTTTCTTAGAACTTTGATCCAAAACTTCCACACATTTGACATGACCTCCTTCCAGCATCTGACTTCATTACTTAACAGGACATGCCATCATTTCCACTGAGTGGGGGCTGATATTACCCTCCAGGGTGCCACAATCAGTCTTTGAGTCCCGTTTTATTCACCTATAGGTTTAAGGGGATCAGTTCTTCCAAAGAAATCTCCTTTTTTGCTGTGATGCTCTCATAGAAGAACCTTGGGTAACTTTTAGACCATATTAAAATAAAAATTATTTAATTTAAATATTTAATCTTGGTTTCTGTTTCTTTGTTATCTGTCAAATATGCAAATCTCCTGGTAACCCTCACCTCCTTCTGCAGACTCTTACCTTCAGGAGACTCCTCCTGCACATATGTTCCTGTCAAGTATCGATGCACTAAGGCAGACTTCCCACTGGACAGATTTCCCACAATGCCCTGGGAAGCCAAAAGAAAAATATTGTGGTTATTACAAACATGACACACAGACTTAAGGGAACATGACAGGATGGGGATTTAAATGGGAAAGAACACAATCAACAGAAATGCTTTCAAAGCTTGTTTTTAAAAAGATATTTTATCCAATATTTTGACTTTTTAAACTTAAAAACACAGGAAAGCAACAATATACTGTGAAAGTTTTAAATAAAACCATCTTCGTTAATGTTTCTGGCAAGCATGAAAACATTTACTCAAACTTAAAGCTTCATGGATGACAACAGTCTACTCTAATTTATGAATAAAATGGATTTTTTTAATGCTTATTAAAAAATTCATTATTGAATTTTGAGAGCCAATTGGAACGCTTAAATGTTAAGAAGCCTATTATTCTTCGAATACTGAAAACAGCTGCGTCACCTCCTCTGCCTGCAGAGCTGGGTTCTGGCAGTGGCAGCTTTAATCCTCTCCCTCTGTCTAAGGCTGACACAACCTGTCCATTAGTCATACAGATATCTTACAGGGAGATTTTGCTCAGCTAAATAACAACAACAATCTGCTATGAAGAGCCTAGGAGCATTTCCACAGTGAGAAAACTTGACTTATTTTGGTGTAGGAGGAAAGCAAAACTTCTGTTTTCACCTTCCCTCAGCATTTTATTTGACTTTATTTGAAATAAAGTGAAGTATGTCATATGCGGCTGTTAAAAAATAAAATATGAGGTTCAAAACATGACATATCTTTGTATAAACTTTATTAAATGTCTTTATGTAGAATTTCTCTCCAGGGCAGCTCAAAACAAAAGCTGGCATTGAGTGTACAAACACTAGATAAAAACATTTGGTTTTCTCCAGTGAGAATTGTGTTTATGGTGTTTGTTTTAACATGTAATGTTGTGGCATTTTTTAATGATGAAGGACTAATAGAAAGAAAATTAAGCTTAAAATACATTTCTGAGTATTTCGTTATTCAAATTTGTTGGGAGTAGACAAAAAACCGCAGTTTGAAAAAGAGTATAATTGTTTTGTGGAAAATATGCTGGGGGGGCCATAAGCCCCCTGCTCTGCTCCATTCTGATGCAGCCACTTGTAGACAACTAGATCCATGCCATACCCACACTGGTACCATTTGGTAGACGAGCCCACTCTTCCTCTTTCACTGCTATGAAATTATTATTACTATTATCAAAAAGAAGTGCATGAAATTTCAATAAAAAGAAGGGAGAAAATGAAAATGTAAAAAAACAATGATCATAAAATATTAACAGGCTGAACGTTCATATTCTGCCTCAATAATAACACATTACCCAATATACAATGTATAATTAATTAAAATATAGCATTGTGCAAATGAAATCTGAGTTAGATTTCTATTTCTCCATCTTTCCCAATCCCCCTGACTGCGACCAGGAAAAGCCAATATGCAGATATTCCTGCAGAAAAACTGTGTGTGAGATGATGATTGTGAATTGTTATTTCCACTGTTATTTTACTTTAAAGTGAAGAGGGCATTTGATCTACTCTTCATTATGGTTCTTATTTGGAAATTTGTTTATCTAAGGTGTTATCTTAAAGCATACATTATCAAATCAAAGACACAAACTTTTGGTGTGCTTAACGAAAACAGAGCACTAATGGAAAGTAAGCTAACCAGAAGCAGCTTGGCTATAACTGTTCCTCTGCTTCCACTCCCTGGTGTCTCACACCAGAACTCGCTGCTGTGCCTTCAGGCTGATGTATGGCAGGTGGTAGGCTGATGATGCTGCATGTCTGGGAAGAACAAAGGATCTCACCTCCTCTCCTCCCTCTCCTGCTTCGTATTAATCCACCCACAATCACACCCTTCTTCAAAAGATCATTAGTGGGTTGTTGAAGTTGTGTTTATGCTTAATTGTTGTGGGAAAGTTTAAGTTTCACTGTCTGATGTTTTTTTCAAAACTTCTTCAAAACTGACGAATACACAGAAGTAACAGAAAAAACGGTAAGTCTGCAAAAGTTAGAGCTTGTGACGGCAAAGTTATGAGTCAACAAGAACTCACTTTGAATGGAGTTCCTGCTGTTTTATATGTGCAGCAAAAAAAAAAACCCAGAATGCTTCATCAGCAGGACTCTTCTTTGGAGTCAGATCTGGAACGATTTTGCAGCGTGCGGCTTATGATCAAAGCGAGCTAATCAGAAAAGATCTGAGCACAGGTGAAATATCGAAGAAAAAGACGAGGTCGGACCTGACTGTTGTTTGATGCATGGCTGCTGAGCACCAGACACTAAAGAAAGCTTTAGGGACTTTAAACGTGTGCAGAAAAACCTACAACATTTAAAAAGGACAAAAGCAGTGCAGTGCTGAGCTACTTTTTTTCATATACGTAAAATACTCTTTTTCCTTAAAAAGACCAAAAAGTTGAATCCAATTGAGAAATACAACTTAGCAGGATCTCATAGGATTACTTAATGCCAACAATTAGATTGTGAAACATGTCCATAAAACATAGGTACACTTGAACAGCAACAGTGTACTTAAATTCATTTTCAATTTGTTGGAAGGGGTTTTTATTTACCTGCTTTACAATAAAAACCCAATAATGCTCTAGTCACAACTGCCCTTCAGGGAGGATACGGACTGTCTGCGGCCGTAAAAGGAATGCTGCCCAGGGCCCACACCAAATTTTAACTTGACTTGGTGAGTCTATGGAGCAAAAATCTTTACGCACATTTTTCTATGGGTACGCTGCCAGCAACAAGTCGTGGTGAACACTTAGACAACAATGGTAAGTAAGTAAGGGTGAATTTGGTGAGATGCAGGCAGGGTCATACGGATTCTTTGCTGTGTTTAATTGTTTCAAAGTCCAGCAGTCTGTTACCTACAATTAGAAGAGGTTTGGTGTGAAATGTCAAAGTCGTGAAAGTCTCAGAGTTTTTTTCTTTCACAGCTCTATTCTGATATATCAAATCAAACTTTATTTATAAAAATCGTATGAAAACTTTATGAAAAACTTGGTATCATATAATTACGGCTGTGCACAAACCGCAATTGTTCATTTCTCCTCCATCGTCAACTTTCAAACTCTTGGCACTTCACTGACTTAAAAGGGACGCCATCCAGTTGTTACTACCAAATCCAAGTCCCTGATTGGCCACATTCGAACTGGAGCGTCATGTGGAGGCGGGAGTTACACAGCTTTTGACTGGAAGTTGATGCCTGAATGCGCGTTTCCGAGGGCGGTGTGAACGTGGCTTTAGGCATAACAAGAAGTCATTGTTTTTTTTTCAGTGCGAAACCTATTTTTCTCCCTGTCACTTTTCTCTGTGTGGATTCTGCTGTGACAGTTGGGTTTTGTGTCAGCCTCCTCATCTTCTCTGAACTGTCCTCACAAATGATCTAATTACATTCAGACTAAACCTGTACTTTATGTGATGAACACAGCATCAGAACACGCTGCTTATCCGCACTCATTTGATTACAGCCAAGCTTTTTTTTTGTTTTTTATGACGACCGTTCCTCACGCCGTGTACCGAGATAGAGAGGCCTCCTTTTTTTTTAAACTGAAAAATAGAAAAGAGCGGCACTGTTATATTTGAACTAATTTGCTTCAGTGTCAGCTGGGGACACCTCATCATCCTCATTCAGTCTTACACGAGCCTGCTCACAATAACTCTCTTTACTCTGTAGAAAAAATTGCAGCCACAGCTCCACTCCGACTAAACTAACAGAGAAGATCTTTTTTTGGTGCAGCGATCTCACTCAAACTCTGGGTGAACTCAGATATCCTCCTATTAGTTGTTTGAACCACAGCTCTTGTGTTTCATCTTATTCTGCAGCAGCAGCTTGGGTTTGCTTTGTTTCCCTGCAGCCTCCATTCTGGTTCCTTTGCATCCACGTCACATCTGAGCTTGATGCAGACAGCATCCTGGATCCTCTGTTTCACAAGAAAGAAGAAAGCTGCCTGAACGGCTCAAAAAGTCCCATTTGACACTGGGCGGTTTGCTTCCTCTGATGGTCCGCTTCTGTTAGAGAGTCTGAAAGGTGAATGCAGACTTTTCAGCTGAGCAGAAGTGAACCACAGCAAGAAAGTGATGCAAGCTTTTCAGATTTGAAGTAAACAAATAAAAAGGTGGTGGTGGTGGGTTGGGGGGGGTTGAACAGAAAAAGTGTAAATTGAAGAAAAAGTCGAAAAATGTGTTGGTGGTAATGTGCAGTAAAGAGTTGAAAGTGCTAATCAGTAAGAAGAAGAGTTGGTTTTCTGTCGTTTCACATCAATCAAACATACTAGCATAAAAAACAAACAGAAACCCCCCCCCACACGCATACAAATAAGAAAAAATACTAAGATAAGCCCCTCATAATGTTATACACAAACCAACACAAATAAAAGAGAAGAGAATAATCCTAAACCCTGATTCACAACGATTTGAATAAAGACATACTTAAGCTTAACTTTCTTATTATATGTCATCCATTATGAGAAAAATGCCACAAGAACATGTTAAAAACACCAAACACACCATTTTCATCAGAGTGGGTCCTTAAATTGTTGTTTTCCAGACTGGTTATTGTTCTGATGAACTCAGGAGCAGCTAAATAATAACATTTCTTCATTTTTAACCAGGACCATTTTTAAAATGATTTCACAACAGCCAAAGGGAGAAGAGTAAGTACCTGCAAAAGTTTGATAAGCACATACAAAGGCTGAGCGTGTGGAGCACAGAACATTTGCAGACTCGGTTTTCCGTTTCATTAAGATTGAACTTCATAAAAAGACAACTCTTTTACAAAAATAAACAAATAGTTATTTCTTCTTTTAATTGTGACTTAGTTGAACGTTTTCTATAAACTGAGAATTGCTTTTTTTAGCTTGATTTTCTTTAACACAACCCCATGTGCAGAAATATCCTATTAACACCGGGATCTTTAAAGCAAACACGCATGTTTGAAGTCATATATTGCAAGTTTTTCTTTGAGCCCTCTCCTCATCTACTTTGCTTCATTGAAGTTTTCTGTTTTGAAAGGACTACAATCAATTTACCTTACAGGGAAAACATCACATCCAGCAGCACAAAGAGAGACAGAAGCTCTACAAGGCTGCGAGTTTTATGTGTGAAAAACACCAGGATGCTGGTTGTGCATTTGGCTATGCTTTTATAAGTGTGTGTTTTCTTGGCGGGTGGGATCAGACCCAGAATGTGTCACCAGTCTAGCCCAAAACTGTCACTCATCTTTAAGCTACCCTGCATCTCCATGCCAGCAATTCTTCTTTCAGAAATAAAAAAAGGAAGAATCGCCCGCTTTGTGCCAGGAAATAGTCCCATTTATTCCTCCTCATGTGAAACAACAGAGCAGCGTTGCGTGGACGCCACTTGCTTTTGAATGGACATGCATCCATGAATGAACGAAACAGTCAAATGAAAATGTTACTCACCACTTTCAGCTCTGGAACAGATCGACTCAACGTCCATTCCTGACTGTTGACGAAAGAGTCTGAAAACAAAACGAGAAAAGATGTTTCAGAAACCTTTACCAAAAGCAGAATATCCGCAGGCGGGTCGCTACACCTTAGCGTGCTAAGTTATTTATGAGATTTTTCAACCCACCAGAAATGTTCACTGTGATGGAAGATCTAGTTTTCTTTTCTTTTGTTGACTTCAGTGTGTCAAGTATAAGAATAGCACAAGATTATACTATAAGGTTTAATCTCACAAGGTAAAAAATGTTTGATTAACTTTATGTCACATTCAAGGTTTTCAAGAACAACGAGACCTTTCTTTCACCTTTAGCAAGAGTTTTTCACACAAACTTAAAAAACAAAAGATTAAAGAGGAAAAACAAAAAACATCAAGTGTTGAAACCAAATCCAATGAACTGCTTTTTTTACCCACAAATGGAATCTACCATATGAGAATCTATCACAGACACATAATGCAGACAGAGCTAAAATTTCATTTTGTTTTATGCATTTATTTCTTTTAATAAATGCCGTGCTCCAATAACTGTTTAAATGAGTAAAACAGAAGGACTATGTTTGCTTTTTTACTAAAGCAGTTTGTGTCAGAAACTTTATGAATAGAGTTAAAGTTGGCTAATTTACTGACAGATTAAAGTTGAAATGTTTTCAAACTAAATGTCTGTTATATCCTGAATGAAGCTAGATTTAAAACCCGAATAGTCTTTTTATAGAAAGTGGATAGCAGATTGAAAATAATCCAAAATGTCAAAAAGTTCCAGATTTGTATTTATAAATTAGACTCTAAAATGTTTTTGAATATGTACAAGGAAAGTCTAATTATTGGCTGCCAAAAAAAGGGAAAAAAACATAACAAACAGTTTATTGTAAAATTAATTAAAAAAATAAATAAAATGGAAATGTATGACAAACAAAAAGAAAGTTGTCTTTTAAATGCATTAAAAATGTGTTATGCATGATGCTGAAGTCTGACTCAATCCCCCAATTTTGAAGACATTAAAATCTCCAAAGGGCTGCACCTCTTATTCAAGTCAGCGATTATCAAACTTGATTCAGCTTGTTTGGATTCTCGGCAACAATTTGGGACTTTGCCTGAATCACAACATTTGGAAAAGCTGCGGTGGGAAAGAGCACAAGGAGAAAAACGATGCAAACCCGCAAATTTAAAATCACAAATAACAAACGCAGAAGCAGAGCCCGTTTCCCACACTGTTAAACTAAACAACAATTAGCCCATCTGCATGTTTGGGGTTTGTCAATCTCCTTATAATATCTCCTAAAGAGGTTCACGTCTCTAAAGACAGCTGACGAGCCAGATTTTCCCCTGCTGACCCCATCGACATGTCATAAACAGAAGTTCAAGCTTTGTCATTACAGTAGGCCTGTTTATTGCAACAGTAGTGGTTTCCTTCAGAGCCTGAGGCGATGGAACATGAGGGGAACGACAGAATAAACAATAACGTAACCAGCGCTGTTACAAGGCTCCTCTGTTTTCCTTTAGAAATCTATAATAAGAGCGTGAATGACTCATGCCCGAGGAAGCCCAGAAAGGTTTTTACCATCACTGAGTAAAGCAGTCTGACACAGCACGCCTCCTGCTTCAGGCCTGACATGTCACGACATGACTGAAGGCATCGTAAGTGCACGTTCTCCAGGTCCCAGCTTCCTGAGATCAACCGGGATAAAGCTCTACCTGTCATTTGGTTCACCGCACATGCTGTCTGCACATTGTATATTTCCTAAACGCTGTTTTGTTGAGCAACAAAAGGGAAAGATTCGCACAAGCGCCAATCTTCACAGAACCCAAGAAAGATCAGGTGGCTTTCACAGAGAGCTGTTTGGAAACAAAAATTTAAATGCAATAAAAGTCAAAGGAAAAGGTCAATAGTTTTTACATTTTTTTCGTCTACTTAGTCAGAGCCGATTTTCAGGAAATATCACCCATCTAGTTATAACAGTGTGACATTTCAAGATTCTCTCAGTCGGAAAACAAGCAACATGAAAATTGTGAGCATTCCCCGCCCTTTTGAACATTACTGACGGGACTACCCCTGCATGAAACCACCAGGATGTTATGACAGCTGACTAGTTTTACATGTTCTAAAAAGGTAGTTTCCATACCGTTTAAAGACCCACTCCAATGAAGATGGTGAATTTAACATGCTCTTCTGGCATTTTTCTTACAATGGAAGACATTTAAAAAAGTGAAGCTCAAAATTGCATTTCTGATTATTATTATTTCTTTATTCAAATTGTAAAGAACCAGGAGAAGACGAAAAAAAGGCAGTTTGACATCAACTTGGAACAGTGACGTAGGTGCTACAGTCAATGGGCCACAGGATCCATTCTAATGCATCCACTCGCAGACACATAGATCCGTGTACGTCTTTGTTTTCCTCGTCTGAGCTGGCTTAAAGCTGTACAGCTGAGTGGCTCTAATATTTCTCGCCATTTCTGTTGCAACAGTAACGTTAAGTTGGGGAAACAAGTTAGAGAGCGTGTAAATAGATGGATGATGGGAAATGGGGATGAACTCCTGCCATCTTGCAGCACAGGGTTTTTGATTTTGGCTAAAAACTGCATCATCTTTTTCAAAAGATTACTGGGAGCGCTTTGAAAGTCGATCAGAAGATGATCAGAATGGGACTTTAACTACAAGAACAGCATTTAGGATTTGAAAGTTTTACCCACTTTCATTCTGTTCAAGGTCACAACAGGGCACAAACAGCTAACTGTTTGTCGTGGAGAGCACATAAGGAGGGGAACTCGCTGAACAGGTCACCAAAGGTCAAACCAAACAACACTCGTACAGTCTACAAAACTTTAACGAGACATTTCTCCTCAAAGTAAAATACCAAAAAATCCAGGCTTTAATTCTTCAAATGGGGTCTGGAGTTCAATGAAAGATCTCTAAATAGATCCAAATTCTTTGCGCTACAACATTCTCTAAATATGTTCATTGCCACATTAAAAGTCCCAAAATGTGCATGAACACAGAGAAGCAGCGTCTGCCATGCCAACCAAAGACACCAGAGTCTTTGTCTCAGTGAGTGGATCTTTGTGGCTCCAGATTGTTTGTCAGGTTTTTCACTTCACTGCTCATGTCTGCTCAGATGAAATGACCACTCAGTCTGAGAACAAAGAGGCACAGCTGCCATGAAACTTATTCAATTTCATAAAAAGACTAAAAAAGAGAAAGCAGAATTATGGAGCAGAAGATTGTTCTGTGTGCACGCATGTGCGCACGTCCGTGCACTGAAACTACAGTGGTTTGTAGAATGAGAGGTCTAAACTTACACTCCAACTTTCCAACCATGCTCTTTAACAGTCAGAAATTAAAGAGTGAGATTTCAGCGAGCTAAATGTTTCGTCGACCTCAACCAACATTCCCTCGCCTGTGTTTTTTTTTTTTCCCTTCAGTCTGTTTCAACAAAGCGGTTCTGCAGCATCGTCCTTTCCTCTCCAAAAAGCTCCTGTGCACACAATAACCCAGAAACAGCTTTCATCTTTGATCTGCTGAGCTCCAGTCCCCCCCCCCCAAACCCGAGGGGGTAAGTGACAGACAGAATCAGCAGAAAAGCAGGTAAAAAAATCTTTATTTCTTAATGCAATCTGGATGTTTTGCCCTACTTTAAGCTCTTTCATGTCTTTTTAGTCTGCAGACAGGTATTGATCGCTGTACTCTGCAAGCAAACTGGGAAATCTCCAATGAAAATTGGGTTTTTGGTGCTTTTAACATGTTTTTGACAGAAGACATACATTAGGGAAATTTAACTAGAAATTACATTTCCGAGTATTTTATTATTCACACTGGTGTGAATCAAGAGAAAATGAGAAAGTTACATTTTTCTTTGGTGATGTAGAAAGTACACTGGGCGGGTCACAAGCTCCCAGCTCCGCTCCATTCTGATGCATACACTTGTGATGCATCCACCATGTAGACATACAGCTCTCAGTAACAGGGAAGGGAAGGGGGGCGGGGTTGTTCCGTGCCAACAGTTTTTTTTATTTTGGCTGAAAATGGCATAATCACAAGTAAAAGGAACACTTTTAAAATATGATCAGAGTGGGTCTTTCAAGCAACATATGAGATCAGATGAATTAAAAGAAATCACAGACTATTACAAGTGGAAAAATGTGCCAGAATTAATTATCTGTTAATTAAATCCCCAGAAAGACTCACAAACACCAGTATTCTTTAGAGAAAAGGGTTGAAATGAATGCATCTAAGCAAACTGAAGTTAGTATTACTAAATTAAAAGTAAGTCCTAATAATTAATGACTAAATGCAGTTCTGACAACATTTAAAGCAAAAGGCTCTCATCTATGCAGATATAAATGTGTTAGTACAGAATAAAGAAAGTTAAAAGTTAACTTTGATACAGGAATTACTGTTGGCAGAGATTTACAGGGAGCAATATCGAATCAGGCAGACCAAAAAAATAAATAGCTAAAGGGATTTCCATCACCATGCATAACTTTTCTGTCAGATTTGAGATGTGCGAGCGTGGATCACACACAAACTCACACACACAAAGGAATGCAAGTCTGAGTGACTGTGCTTCAGTGGGTTCAGTTTATATACAGCCCTGCTCGCTACAATCTCTCCCGCACTAGATATGTGCATTTATGACCACATTATACGCGCCATGAGCAGCCAGCGCACCTCAATCCCAAGGAGCGCCACAGAGTCCAAATGCAACAGCACGGTTCAGTGATCACTCCCCAGTCTGCAGGCACCACGGCGGCTTTGTTCCTCCGCAGGTGGGGGTGGGGACACCTCAAACTTCTCACCCAGTTCAACTCCTGCAGTGACACTAACACAATATGGCTGTGTGTTGTGTGTTCAGTTGTGTGAGCGCTGGGCTTCAGCTTTCGGGATTTAAATTAAGGACGAGCGTTCAGGCAGGTAGCAACAAGCAGCGAGCCCTCCCCAGAGTGCAGAACACCCAACCTCACCTAAGTTGATGGGCACACCCACATTCCTGTTGCCTGACTGACTGACTGTGCAGTGGAATAAATGGACAAACACCGCTTGACACTACAAAAGGACAGGTCTCCGTGGTAACTTGTCATCACAAAGCACAAATAAGAGATGTCCACGGCAAAAGCAGAGCAGTTTAAGGGTGTATTCAGACTGGGCATATTTAATTTGCTTAAAGTGAACAGGAGTTCATTACCCCCTATGATCAGGAACTCATTTTCAGTCTGAATACACCCAAGCGGACCCTGGTCCGAGACCAGGAGCTGCTCTCAGACCCATTCTTCGAGGTGGTCTCTCTTAGATTCCAATTGGACTGAGCTTCCTCAGTCTGAATAGGGTCCATGCTCGGAGCGGAACAACTGAACCAAAATGGCCACCGTAGCCAGGTTTTACAGGATGTAAACAGAGAGCTGTGGACAAACATCAATTAACAATGCAACAGCAACTCATTGAAATGTGGTCAGGTGAATGCAGTCTCATAAAACAACTTTTAACCTGCCTATGCCGTATCAAAGTATCAATAAAAACTCTTGTACCTGCCATTGATACAGATGTTCAAAATAGGCCAGAGAAATATAAAGTTTGAATAAGTGAACTATCCCGACAAGGATTCCAAAATGACTTCCCTTATTCTTTCTGTCGTTGCTGCCCCACACTAATAATTCCTGGCCAATGACTGAAGAGATCTTTAGTCACGCGGTTTTGATTACAGGGTTTAGTTCTGAGCAGAAATGTCCGGTAAACTGCAGTTTAAACAAAGACCAAACGCAAGGTTCAGGACTCAATCCGGACCAAATGAGCCGGACTTGATCCAGACCAACAGACTTTTCCAGTCTGAATAGACCCCAAGAGATGTATTCTACAACAAACAGAACTGCTACAAATACAGGTGCCTGTGTGTCAACTAATATGTCTCAGATCTTTTTTCCATGCAAGACTTTCTTGGTTTCTTCAGAAACTGGACCTGGATGCACAAAAAGCTGCAAATCGCCGCTGTTAATTGAGAAAGTTACAAATATTTGCCTCTCCTCGCTAGCTCTTCCAGGCAACTGGACAAACACACTGAACTGTCAGAGTTAACCTTTAAATGCGGTGCTTAAGTCATTTTCCTCTTGCCCCATCATTACAGCATGTAAGCCCTCTTGATTAGCTCAGCAAGACGGACAAATGCATTCTAGATTTGGCTACAGGGCGCTTTAACGACACTTCTTTAAGTGGTATTTCTTCAAGCAATGCATATAAAAAGTGAACAGCATGCTCCGCCACCCAGCTGCTTACAGTACAACAAACCAGTATAATGTGCTCTAATCAGTCACTGCTGATTTAATTTTACTGCTCTAACCTACTCGTTTAGCAAACAACAGAAACCAAAACGAATAAATCCAAGAGGTCTAACCATGCAAAACACAGGAGACCTACGATACCCAAAATAGAATTCCAGAGGGACTTTTGGGAACCAAAAGCTTTTGAGCGCCTGCCAGCTCACAATTCTCCAGATGTTTCTCATTTGCCTGTCTTCCTTTCGAGGGAGAAAAAAAGAAAAAGACACCTCTGTGCTTCTCCACTGACCTGCATGTTTTTGTGTAGGGAATGAGGAGCTGTAAACATGGAGCTGTGCTCAGACGAGACCTCACAGATCTTACCTTGACCTTTGTGGGAGTCATTGTCTGCCAGAATCTCAACAGTGATGGGCTGTGACTCATTAATCTGAGGCTGGGAACACTGGCCACTGTCTTTGTCCTGCGTCAGCTGGGATTCACATTTGCAAGGCGGCTCTTTCCTCCGAAAACGGTTGACTATGAGCTGCAATAGGTTCGGCTCTTTTTGAAATTGTCTGGAAGACAGTTTGGATGGACATAGAGGTACTTCCATCACCTTAACTTTTCCCTTGTGCTGGTACTGAATGTACTGCATGCTCCCATCTTTTATTTCCTCCCTGGAAACTGGGAGCTCTCTCCCTGTGAGGTAGGAGAAAGGCCGTGGAGAGTCCTTTTCGGTTGGACTTTTTCCTTGACAGTGCTCCCCGTCAAACCCTACGTTACTTTTGTCATTGGTTCGAGTTTTCTTGATCCGTAGGCTGAAGCTCCGTCTCAAAGTGGACAGGGTGCTTCTGGAGGCATCAGGTTTGGTCGTTTTCAGGACAGAGTCCATCCCTTTGTCCGTCTCCTTGTCCTTGTTCCTGTCACCAGAACTATGACCAAACAACCTCCAACGAAAGGCTCCTTTGAGAAATCCGCCTCCATCACCACCTGTATGTCTGAGCATCCTGTGGCTGTCAAGCTCATCATCAGAGCCCTTCTTTCTAACCTCCAGAACGGTCATACTTAAGGGTCTGGGGTTCCAGGTTCTCTGGCGGGCTCGGCGGGTTACTTTTGCAGGATCTAATGACTGCAGAGCGAAGATTGGATTGAGGCCATCCACAGCCATCAACTCAGCTTTCCGGCTCCTGCCATGATGTTTGTTGTCACAGATGCCCGGCCTTTTGAAGCCTTCTTGGAGTGGTGTTTCGGATGGAGCAGGTCTAGTGCCCGCCAGCATGCAGACACTCCTGGGCCTCCGTGGCCGTCCTTCTGATTCAGATGTGGGATCCCTTTGCTGCTCCGCAGGACCACCATACATGCTCATCGCTCTCCTTCCAAGCGTGGCTTCATCCTGATGAGGATTCCGCGACCTGAGGTCAGTAACGCCGGCGTGCCCTGTGAAGACGAGCCTCCTGGCGAGGATGATGACAGAGCATGGCTCTGAACTCTGAATGAGTCTTTCCTGGGTCTTAACATGCGCTGTTATCTCTGCCACATCTCTGTTGTGTTGTGCAGAGTTTCCTGAATTCTTGGAGGGTTGGTTCAGAAACCTGTCCGTCTTCATTTTTAACTCCTCCTCAGCTCTTTTTACAACTGCCTCTTCTATTTGCCTCTCTGCCCCACTCAGGGAGGGCCACCTGCTGAGCTCCTGCCGTGCCCTGCCCAGCCTGGGGCTGTTCTCCATTGGCACCAAATTCATGACCTCCTTTTTAAGCTGGCAGTTTTCCACAAGGTTACAAGTGACATGACCCATTTTTGGCTCTCACAAAGAGGCATCTCTCTGAGTTTGCTTTGGAAGAACAGTGATGTGGTGAACTGTGTTTCCCTGCTGCTTCTTCTGACCACCTCCTGCACACTTTGGGGTCACAACCTCAGTCCCTCAGCTAAGGAATAGCATAACACCCCACTAAACCAAGAAAACAAGCAAATGAAACAGGCCACTGGTCTTTTGAGGAGGTGAGGGTCAGCGATGAAGTCCTTCATGTGAAGTCTAAATTCCTATGCCAGCCATAATCCTTCACCTCTGACACAGAGTAAAAAAAAACTTCAAAGAAGTCAGTGCAAAGCCTCGCTGCCACCTGCATCCTCCGGCTCCTTTACTCACACCGGCATTCCCATGATGGCTCCTTTTTCTCCACACTTTTCTACCCATCTTTGGTGAAGAGCAGCCCTAAAGAAAAGCTGGTTATCCCATTGCTTGTTTTGCCACAAGGTCACATCTGTGACAGGAGGGAGAAAAAAAAGAACGATCCTTCTTCTTTGGCAAGTTGAGATTTGTGAGCAATCTTTGCTGTTGGCGGTGCAGACAAGCCTCTTAATCTCTGAGTTTTTGCCATGCAGAGCATGAGGGAGTGTGTCTCTGTTTGAACTTTCAGCTGCCTTCCAACTCCAGGGACACATGGAAAACAAGGAGTGGATCCAATGGGCATAAAACACGCCCTTCAGCTGACTCGGATAGAAACCCCCAGAGAGACATAAAGAGGACACAAAAATGGGAGAAGGCCGAGCTGATTACACGCCGCTGTAATCAGACTACAACAAACAGCCAATAAATGCAGACTTTATGTTCTGTACAAAGAAACAAGATAAAAACGTGACGTTTTTCAAAGTTTACTGGAACATGGGGTGCAAAGATTTTAAAGACCACATGATAGCTTTGTTGATTTCTCATCACACACTCAGCCATGCGTGCTCCTTTTAAAGGTCCTGCACAATGGCACACACCGTACAGCAATCGCGATAATAAATAACAGCGAAAGCTGTTATGCTGTAAAACCACATGTCTCCTACTCTAAAGCTTAGAGAACACCAAGCCTGGACTGGTAACATGGACTTACCACACACTGTGCCTCCCACAGCAGCTCACACAGTGGGGAAAGCTTCAGCTTCCTTTTAAAATTGAATGACACCTATTTATGGCAGGGAAATTGTATTCTTCCTGGAAAGGTTGCAGTTACTCCACAGTGAGAAGTACACTCACCATCATGTAAAAATACATGACTGCGTTTTAAATTCATTGCTATCAGTTTTTAATGAAGTTTCATTCCTGATAACAAGCTACTAAGAATGACAGACATCAAATAAAGACTTAGACATGAAATAAATCAAAAATCCCTCCCACATTCAGCTTTATGTGAAGATTTAGCCTGTATGACAATGGAAAAAAAAAGCATGACAATGCAGCAATTTCTGTCTGGACTGAAATACTGCCCCTTTGTGGTCATTGACTGAACTGTAGTACAGGACAACGGGAATGTTTTCATTGAAATATAGGAAGTCTACTTTATTTTAAGAAGAAAAACATGGAATTTGGAATATGTTTTTAAATTAGCCAACAATCATAACCTCCTCTAAGTTTGTCACTTTGAGAGATCCAGAATTGTGATTCAGATTAAAGCCTAAAATGTCAGCTCAGAAGAAAAAGATATGATACCTGCAGATGACTCTGCAAACAGTTACTCTTTATTAGATGTATATTCTTGTTTTTGATGACAAATTATTTAGCTGAAAAATTAACTAGCTATAATTTATTTTTAATGAGTAAATGATGCAGTTTAAATATTTTCGTTATTAAATATTTCTCTGTAAATTCTTGTTTTTATGAATGAAAGATGCACTGACCAATGAACACTTTATAATTTTGTTGTGTTTGTGGCAAAGACAATTAAGGTATCTTATCTTATTTTCTCAAAAAAGTATGTTAGGAATTCCAGGAACTGCTTAGTTGCAACATCACATACATTTGCTATCCAGAAAAAAAGCAAAGCAGTAAAGTTAGTTGCTAACTGTTGGCATGGAGCAACACCGCCCCCTTCCCCTTCCCTTTTATGAGAGCTCTGTGTTTACGCGGAGCAGGGAGCTTGTGCCCAATCCGATACGCTCTTTTTCATTCTGTATTGTTTTGTCTGCTCTTGACTCTCATCGATTTGAATAAAGAAATACTCAGAAATGCAATTTTAAGCTTAATTTTCTATTTTTTCTGTCCTTCATCAGAAAAACGCTACAAGAACATGTGAAAAATACAATATTCATCTAAACCGGTCTTCAAGCCACATTTTAAAAGTTCACGGTTGGAAACCTTTACCTGACCGGAAGAGGCAAAGCTTTGAAATGAAGCGAGTCTCATCGTGAAGTCTATTCTTTATGTTCCATTGCATGAAAGGATGCTCAGTCCTCCTGCAAATTCCAAAGCACGGTAGCATCGCTGACACCCCAAAGGCCTCTTCTGGATCACTGCTCTCTTTCTTCTCCTGCTGTTAATTTACTTCCCTTGTGTGGAGGTGAGAGTTTCTCTGAAGACAAGGAACTCAAATCTTCAGCATCTTGGCTCCACAGAAAAAACATGGAATTCAGTTCTTTAAATCAGGGAGTTGTTGTGTGGCTGCAAAGGAAGCCTCACCCGAAGCCGTGCGGCTGTAAGACGTGGCCGAGAGTTCACGTGTTGTTGTTTCCTTTGAGTGATTTTCTCCTTCTAATCTGTAATGCAGGTGCTGGTAAGCAAGAAGAAACACCTCTATGGTTACAGCTAATCCATTTTCTTGTTGCCTTTGGTGGTGGTGATCCAGAGAAACAGTGCTGGATAAATCTGAGGATTTCAGACGGAGCTTCTCCCATGATCCGGGCTCAAACAACTTCAGTTTTTAATCTGATTCTGGATGAAAAACGGAAGGAACTTTGCAGAAAAACTGGACTAACTTGTTTGGTGATTCTTGGGTTTCTGTAAGTACACATTTACCAGACGATAATGTGAGTGTTGGCTCTTATGTCATCTGCATGCGTCACTGTGAAAAACTGGAGTGTCTGACTGTTTTGTTTGGCTTCTGCCTGTTTTTTTTTTTTTTTGCTCTTCCTGAAGGTAGACCAAATAAAGCTGTGGGTGCTAGTTTGTATGTTTGTCAGTTTTCTAAAAATAAAGTAGTCTGTTCACACATTATCTTTGGTAAAAAAAAAAAAAATCTAGAAATAATGAAAGACAGAAAATAATTTCTTCTTTTCCAGCAATTTTATAATCATGAAACTGTCAGCCCATAATTCCAATCCATATAATAGTCATTCATTCATTCATTTTCCAATCCGCTTTATCCCTTTCGGGGTCACGGGGTTGCCGGAGCCTAACCCGGCTACTCATGGGCGAAGGCAGGGTACACCCCTGGACTGGTCGCCAGTCTGTCGCAGGGGCATCCATATAATAGTTTTTCATAATAAAATACACTTTTATTTAAAGTAAAACAGACTTTATCTATTTGATTAAGTTCAGTTCAACAGATTGTATTGTCGTTTTCATTAAATTTTTTCCTGTAATTATTAGCTGCTCCAAGTAAGTATCTTTACATTTCACATTACAGTGAATGGATCCTAGGGTTAGAACGAACCCTTCCAGGATTTTTAAATTCCTGCAAACGCGTTCATGTTTCAGCGTTGAGCCCACATCCATCCACGCCGTGGGCCTGTGTGCCTGCCTTTGTGCTGTTAAAAAAAATTACTCTAACCGCTAAATAGCAGTAAAGGATGAAAAAGAAATCAGCCTGTCAGTTTGAGGATGAAGATTAAAGATATTTTACCTCTTTGTCGGCTTTATAGAGGCTGAATGAGTGACACGTAGTGACAGAAGATGCAAAAAAATGATTCAGATATTTGGCACCAACAAATCAATCCCAGGAGGCTTGGTGACATATTTCTATTCAATTATTTTTCCCATTCCCACTGACATATCTGGAGATTTATATGGACAGAAATGCTAAAGGTCAAGAGTTCAATGCACAACAATGCAGAATCTTTTTTAACCATTTGTTTGAGCGTCGGAGAGTCTGAGTTCTCTCTTTGTCTCCAGAATTGTAGAAGTGATCAGAAACTTTCCTCATCGTTTCAAAAACGAAATCACAAATTTACCTCCAGAGGACATTTTTGTTTGACAGATATACTTTTACAATTTTTGACAGTATGATTGACACATTTTAGCTTTATTACTAAATTGATTGACTTGTGCTAAACTTTAAACTTGTGCACTCATCAACCGTAGGTAACCCGGCAGCTGATTTTCTTCACGGCCAAAAATCAAGAGCAGTTTTTCAAGTAAAAGTAATACTGCTGTGCTGACCTTGATTCCAGCATCCTCAAAAGTACAGGTTGATCAATAGGAAGGCTGAAGGAAATGTTGATAACTGACATAAAAAAATATGATTTTGTTTCAAATGCAAAACCTTAATGCCCAAAAACAACCAAATTATTTTTCAGTGTACAGTGGTGGTACTATCATGTTCAGTCATTCAATAGCAGTCATCTACTGTTATGAGCCTGGAGTCAATAAGAGGCTAAATGGGAATGTTGCATCCGCAGCAACATCAATTACGTTCAAGGCTTAAGCTATTTCAGAGGCCGTGGTATTTTTTAGAAAATTATTAGCTGGAACGACAGGATGGAACTTGGAATTTGGAACTTTTCTCAACAGCCAAAAGAAAAGGCAGCGGCTTGCGTTTGAGTGCTTATACAGACGCAGACGCAGCCAGCAAAAAAAAAAAAAAAAACGGAACGCTAGACCCCCTTTTATGGAAACAGTTGATTTTTTTCTGCATTAAAACTGAAAGGCAGGATGAAGATTTCCGACACATCGCTCAGTGCTGATGGTGCCCTGCCGGACCAATTCTAAAGCAGCTGTTCTTTAAAAATGAGCTCCAAACGGATGTAAGTACGACTTGGTCCTGTGAAGGATTCAGAATCCTCCAGCATCACATCAACAGATCAAACAGCCCCCCATTTTGGATCTTAAGAACCCACATCCTGTCCAGACATTTACTCAAAACACCCTTCATGGATGAATCAAATCTCACACCTGAAACCTGAAAATGCTCTCGACTATTCTGAGGGAGTCGAGGTTTAAATGTAGCGATGGATAAAATTGCAAATGAAATGTGGAGGGGCAACATAACTAAGAAAGAGAAACTCATCAAAAGACAAACTCTGATCGTCTTATGATCTATTTTCAAATTGAAAATAGCATGAATTCGAATTCATTAGAAATTCGAATAGAAGTCCTGGGCGGGAGCGTAGGAACAAAGCAGCCCTGCCCCCATTTCCCTTTGCTTTGCTGAGAGCTCTATGTTTACAAACTCTCCTGCTAGCTTACAGCCCCTAACGCCCCCACCTAACATTGCTAACGCAGCAAAAATGGCGAGCAACATTGGAGCTATCCAGCCGTACAGTTTTGAACAAGATTCCAGCTCGGACAAGGAAAACATACATGGATCTAATCGTCTACAAGTGGCTGCGTCGGAATGGAGGGGAGCAGGAAGCTTGCGGCCCACCCAGCGCATTTTCTACGCGACAAATATGATCTTTTTGTACTGCATTTTTTTCTATCTGCTCCTGATTCACACTGATTTGAGTGAAGAAATACTCAGAAATGCAATTTGAATTTTCCTAATACAGTATATGCCCTCCCTCTCATTGGAGAGGGTCTTTAACAGCCATCAGACAAACTGTGCTGTGTGGAAACTCATCAGCCCGATCTGTGAACCGCGAACAGATAAGACCTGTTATTTGATTGATTCTGATGTTAGCTGTCTGCTTGTCTCAACAGGAAAAAGCAAGTTTCTTCTTCAAGCAAAGAAAGAGACACTGATGAGAAGCTACTCCAGTGACATAAAGGGAAGAATGAATAAATGATCGTGTAGCGACAGAAGAAAAAACATCCTCATTCCAATATGGAAACAGACTAACTTAGGATAAAAGAGTTGGTAATGGACAAAAAAAACAGAATTGAGTTTCATCTTCAATAAACATTCATTCATTCATTCATTCATTTTCCAAGCCGCTTTATCCCTTTCGGGGTCACGGGGTTGCCGGAGCCTAACCCGGCTACTCATGGGCGAAGGCAGGGTACACCCCTGGACTGGTCGCCAGTCTGTCGCAAGGGCCTTCAATAAACATTTAAACTTAAATGACTTCTAATTAACTCTGCATATAAATATGGCATTAAAACTGAAAAGGCATTTAGAATATTCTAGAATTACCCTACTTTCTTTGTTCTGTAATTGCAAATATGAAAATGATGAGATTGAAAGCCAATTCTGATACAACCTTTGTGTTAGTTTTTCATTTATTTGGTTATCTTTTGTTCTAAATGCACATATTTAAAAGCTTTAGCCCTGGCTTTGCATTTCCATCTGAGTTTGAGCAAAATTTGTTGAATGTTCCTGAGCTTTTTCAGCTGTTTTGTAAACTTTCTTTCCAACTGCACCTTCCAGTTAATCAATGTGCTTTTGCATTTCACATTATAGACATTTTCTCCACTCCTTTCAGAACACTTTGGTCTAAGTGGGCCCTCAAAGCGCTACAAAAGACATCAATCAAGCAGCTTGTAGATTTTGCCATTTGGGAGGTGTATTTAGAAAGTCTGTAAAAACACGAGCCCTCAACACGTAGCAATGAGGTTTGACAGTTTCATCTAACTCAAAGTTGTAAAACTACACTGCTTTCTTTCACTTAATATGCAACGGTAGTTTGAAAACTGCCTTACTTTGAGATTTATTTCCACTTTTATGCAGCAGGTAGAGGAACAGGGCCCTGAATATTTGACATCTGAGGTTATGGAAAGCAAATGAGTTCCAACCACCACCATACCGTCCTTCCCCATCTTCTCAAATCTCTGAATATGACTGGAAAATGAATCTGAGCTAGAGGTCTTGAAGCACATCTCAATCCTAAGGTGCAGGTGGTGGAAAAAAAGGGTGCATGGAGCTATAACCTTTGGTGCACAAGGGTATTCTAAAAGGAAGTCTATCAGGCATCCACAGCAAATAAAAGCGTAAGGGCACATAAATTAAAGTTTACAACTTCGAAAAAACACCATGAACCTTCATCAAACCAAAAATGAAAAAAAAAAAAACTTCATTCTGCAGCAATTGTAGAGCCTAATTTGAACCAATTCTTATTTTAAAGGGGCCTGTGTGAAGACATATACGTTGGCAACCCCCTATTTTTCATTCTCACATTTAGAAGAAGTGAAAAAAACCAGAGAACCTGAAAGATGCAAATCAAAAAGAGTGAAACTAATGGCAGTGTCGAGTTTATAGGAAAGTCAGAACAACATTTGTGATCTTTCAGCATTTTTTCATATTAATGGACCAAATAAATCAGTAACTGAGCTCCATGAACATGCCAAATCATAAAATACAAGGGTGACATTTCTGGTGAAAGTTTTATATTTTTGTGTTTCTTCTGCAGTTTTTATTTGATTTACGTCGCAGTTATGATGATCAAATCTTCACGTTCTCCGGGTAATAATTCACATGTATAAAAGAATATAGCAGTTCAAAAATCCTCCAGTTCATCTTTCCACTCTAATCGTCTTTTGGTCTATTTTCAAAGCGTTCCCTGCAGTCTGTTAATTATGATTGTGCTATTTTCAGTCAAAAATTTTAAAAAAAGTTTGGTTTACAAGGGCGTTGTTTCTGCAGAGCAGCACAAGTTCACTACAAATTTACCTCTGAATTGTGGGCAAGACTGTTGGTGAGATGTAAGCCCGCCTCCATTTCCCATCATCCCTCTGTTTACCCTCTGTCCTGCTAGCTAACAGCCCCTCAAGCTCCCAAATGACATCACCAGTGCACCAAAAATGGCGAGCAATATTGGAGCTATCTAGCCATCCAGTTTTGAGCCAGACGAACACAGATTTATTTATCCTCAAATGGACGCATCAGAATGGAGCGGAGCATGGAGCATGTGGCCCGCCCAGCATCTTTTCTACGTCACAAAGAAACTCTTTTTCAAACTGCATTTTTTTCGTCTGCTCCTGATTCACTAGGATTTGAATAAAGAAATACTCAGAAATATTATTTTTGATGCATTCAGACTAGAAAAGTCTGTAGGTCCGGACCAAGTCTGAGGTCTGTAGGTCCGGATCGAGAACTGAACCTTGTGTTTGGTGAGCATTCAGACAACAGACTTTTATGTTTCCAACCAAAGCTTTAAACAAAACCACGTGACTAAAGATCTCTTCAGTCATTGGCCAGAAATTGCGAGGGCGGGGCAAAGCAATGAGAGAAAAAATAATGGAAGTTATTTTGCAATCTTTGTCGGGATAATTCACTTGTTCAAACTTTATATTTTGAGCGTGTGTGTCAACGTCAGGTACAACACTTTTTACTGCTACTTTGGTTCAGCGGAGGCTGCAAGGCGGTTACTGAGGAAGTGACGGCTGAGAAGGTACGGTGATATGTGTTTATGACATATAGATTTTTGGAAAAAAAACAGAGAAGCAATGTGAATCACATTAAAAGTAGTTTTAATGAGCCGACCACATTTCAATGAGTTGCTGTATCCCATTGTTGATGTGCTACTTTGTTTACATCCCATAATGCACGGCTATGGTGGCCATTTTGGTTCCGCTTTGAGTGTGAAGCCTATTCAGACTGAGGAATCTCGGAGAGAACCAGAGCTCAGTCCGATTGGAAACAAACTGAGCCCCCTCAAAAGATGGGTCCGAGAGCGGTTCCTGGTCCTGGACCAGGGTCCGTTTAGATTTATTCCCGACTGAAAAAAAACGTTACGGATTATCGGGGGAAACGAACTCTGGTTCACTTTAAGCTAACCAAATGTGTCCAGTCTAATTAAATCCTTCTTTATAAATTCCCTCCATCATCAGAAAAATGTCACAAGAACGTTAAAAACACCAAATACACAGTTTTCATCAGAGTGAGTCTTTTTAGCTCGAGTAGAATTCTACTACGGTATGTACCCATCCAAATAAAACCAAAGAAGAGCCAAAGTCCAGGCAAAAAAAACTTGATGAAAAAAACATGGTTTTGCTGAAGCTAAAGAAGACTGCAGCTGCATCCATTGCCATCCCACAACATGCTGTAAACATATAGCTTTGACCTTGGATTTAAAGGCAGTCTGTTCATCCGTGGATGTGTGAGCTCACCAGGAAAACGTGGATTTCTTTTCACATCCACAATCATTTAGCAATTTTCAAAACAAGACAGGATTTTACCCCCTTTCTCTTTTGTTCATCTACATTAATTTTGGCAAATCAAAAAGTCAGAAGACTCATATTCAGATGGGGTGGCTTTAGACAGCAATGAAGTTTATGATAATTACGCTTGCAGTAGTGTTAGCGAGCGTGGGCGCACAGCTCTTTAAAATTCAGCTCCACTAGCGACGAGCATACGTCACCATTGCTCCACTGCAGTGAAAATGATAGGTTCGAGGACGTCTGTGGGAGGCTGTGGAGAAAACTCAAGACGCTTCTATCTCTAAGATTCAGGTTTGAAGGCATGAGCTTGTGCGCTTACGCAGTGTGCCGGAGACAAAGACAAGTAAAAAGGGGAAAAGCGGGGACAAAGCGTCAGCTGCGTGGAGCTGGAAGCTGCATCCGCATCCCAACCTTTCAAATCCAAGAGCACTCCTTTTCATGTTTCCAGTGACAATCACTTAAGCTGTAATCACTGTTTGTTGCATGTTGTTTTGTACGCACACAGGCACTACAAACACACGTAAGTAGGACTTTCTGACTTCCTCCAAGCAACAGTTACATCCAGCCAGCCAGTGCTTTACCATCTGTTTGATGTGTCAGGTTTAGAGAATCAAGGTGCTGAAAAGTGTGGAGGAGGGTTGCAATCTTGGCTTGGAGAGAGTGGAACTGCCGAGTAGAAAAAAGGTCCATCTGAAATTCATTAAGTGGGCCCGCTCAGGGAACCACGTGGGCAAAAAGCTGGTTTGTCGGAGATGACAAAATGACCACAGAGAGGATGTGGGAGGAAGCTGCAGTTTATGCAGGCAGGTTGGAGTGGGCTGGTGGCTCCCAGTCCTCCTCCTCTTCCTCCTCCATGTTAGCTTAAACCCCCGCTCACTTCTGGTGTCATCTTGTTGAATTTCATCTTCACTTTTTCTGCACTAGCTGTGATAAAATATTGCATTCTGTGAATAAATGATAAATCTGATAGTTTTTTTCTGTCCGATCACAACATACATTAAAGATTTGCAGTTTTTACTACAAGAAATCAGATTTATTTAAAGACCCACTCCAATGAAAATCATTTTTTAGTGTTTTTAACATGTTCTTGTGACATTTTTGTCATAATGAAAGAAATCAAATTAGTTGCGCTTCAGAGAATTTTTGAGTAGGATGGCCACAGAAACAATGCTCTGATTGTCTAATTTCTTCATTCCTAACAGTCAGACTGTAGTAAAGGAGCTTATCACACGAACAGCACTAACAGACTTCCAGCATCTCACCTAAGTGTCGTAGAAGTGTTCACTATGAGCTGTCGCCTGCAGCATGCCCGTAGAAAAAAATGTGCATGACGCGGTCTACGGTCATGACATTTCCTGTGGGCCACCTGCACTGTTTAGGCGTGCCCCTTTTTTGCCCGTATCCAACCGTAAGGGCAGTTGTGACTCAGCCATAAGCAATGAACCCTTTGAAAGGTTATTACAGGTGATGGTTGACCTGAAAGCAAGGATGTGTAGTAAAGTTTGTTTCAGTTGTAAATGCAGCCTGTGAGTAAGAACTGTACCTGGACTCCAATTTCCTTTTTCTTCAAAGCGTTCCTTGTAATTTGTGGTGCTCATCTAAACCTCAGCTCCTTTTTATCACACCATCATCCGGCTGCAACAACTTTGCAGTTGTTCAACTAAATGAATCTGTCAATCGCAGCATCAGTTGGGCAGAAAAAAGGATTCGGTGCAGTTCTGCTCTCTTTCTCGTGTTGCTAATGGTACCTTTCAGACCTCATGCATTTTTAACAGAAAAACTAATAGCGCGCCGTTGATCAAATCTACATGATGCCGTTCTGTTTCTTTCAAGATTCCTTTGGTGCCATTCTAAAAAACCAAATTCCAAAAATAGTGCCACATTTGGGCACAAGCTCTCCCCATGTAATTTTTCACGCCTTTTGTCTTTGTTCCCGTGCACGTTGAGACAATAGGCCCCATTTTCACAAAAGAAGTCCAAGTACTACGCTTCCTACAACCAAAGCCCATCTGCACTAATGCAGGGACTACAACAGCTGATTTAACTGAATTTTTCATCTAAGAAGATGATGCAGCTCATAAACCAAAGGTTTGCAAAATTGAAATCTCAAAGCGGCCCTCTTTACAAGCGCAGATGCAGCTTGCAGCAGATAATTATGCGATCAGTTTTCCATGGATAATGGCTCTGGGGCAGTGATGCACCGTTGTGGTTTTAATTGTTATGTTCGCTTAACCACCGCGGCTGTGACTGATCGGATCTGCACTTTTATGTAGAAGGAAAAATAAAACATTCGGTTCCCAACAAGTTACTCACTTTTAATCCTAAATTTAAGTTCAATGGCACTGAGAGCGATGATGAAGAGCTGAAGTCAGAAACATATTAAATAAATGTTTTACTAAAGAGGACAGAAATCAATTTTGCTTCTGCAACCTTAAAAGTATGAAAAATCTGCTCACATCCCCTAGATGTGAGCCATTAGCGTGAAATTGAATAACCTCCAAATTGTTTATGGTGAGCCTATAACATCTCTACAGAAATGACAGGCCATTAATATTGTGGATGATGTCGTCTGATCGAGAGAAACTTAAGCTAAATGACAGAAAATGTCCAAAACGGTAAAGATTCAGAGCACCTCTTTGTCAGTGTCAGAGAGGCTACGCTACAAGCTCGCCGTAACATTTTTCACAGCACTTAACAAAATCAAGAACCATGCTGTCACTGCCCAGAAGCATCCCGTCATGCTCTTTGCTTCCTGCACTGTGCAGGTCAAGGTGACCGAGGAACCACGACTTCCACAAATCCACAAGAGGACATCACTCATTGAAACCCAATCTTTATGTTTTCTGATTACAAGCACATTTGAAAGTCTCAGCAGAAAATCAGCTGAGCCAGAACTTTAAAAAACACCCCCAAAAGTTCAGCAAATACTCACAGAACATGGTACCAATGTAGCGAACGCACATCCACGTTCTGCCTTTGTGAGGGCATCAAAACTGCTGATCAGAAGATATCAAGCTCCCAGAGCACCGCAGCGTGCTGAGCGCTCACTTTCATCACCTCAACGTGATGCCTGACTGCTGGGGCTTTCGCAGGTTTAACGCCCTCTCCTGAATGGAACAAAACAAAAACGCCATTCCAAAAAGCACCAAAAAAAGGCATACAGTCCATACGAAAAACAAAAATATTAGAGGAATGATGGGGGCTGTACTACTTGGATCTCTTTAAGCCATTTTCTAATTGAAAACTAGCAACTGGCAGGCAAAAAAAAAGAATTCTTAAGAATTCTAAGAATTCTTATATGAAAGAGCAGAGCAGCACAGGTGCACCCTTTTCTGAATGTTTCACCTGACAATTACAATACAAGAATGTCCATGTTTTGTCATCTTTAAAAACATTTGAAACTGTGGCTTCAAAAATCTCAAATGTGTTACCACATATCACCAGGAATTGGAACATTTTATTTCGAAACAGACATTGATTTTAAAATGTTACATTTAAGTTAGTTTGATACTATATTGCTGTTTGTATATTGTCTGTTACCACTCTCTTACATTCTGTTTTATTTTCAACCTGCAAAGGGAAAATATCTTACGGTATCTGGCAGATTTATGTGCCACAGTAGTCCAGGTCTGCAAGGACCAGATTGTTTTCACAACTCTTCTCCGAAGGAAAAATTTTCATCTTTGAACAAAGATTTTGCCCTCGCCACACTCAAAAAATCACCAGAATTTTGCACATACATAGTACAAAGCACACGTGTAGGGGATACCCAGAGGAAGTTTTAAAATGATTATGGGATGCCAACAGGACCTACGGCCATATTTGTGGCAAAATGTGAAATTTTGCAGTTTTCGCATTTTTGCACAATATGGGGAAAAAAATTGTATTCTTGAAATTTGAAACACATGCTGCCAGCTAAAGTCTACAACCACAACCAAAAGTTCATTGACCTTTGACCACAGAAAAAAGCCGCCATCTTGAATTGAAAAAAATATATATTTTAAAGCTAGCTACACATTTAATTTTTATATACAGATTTTCATTTGTCTTCTCCTAACTCCTCGAGCTTCATTAAGAAGCTACTTGGAAAACCAATGTTGGATTTAGAAATTGTAGACTTTGAGCAGCATTAGCGTGGCGAGCTCACAAAAGTTGCATTTCCCTGTTGCTTGCACATTTTTTACCGGAATATAGTGAAAATCTAATATATAAATAAAGCTGATTAAAACAATATAACATACAATATGACTATATTAGGAATGTGAGGAGGGTTAACGAAGAACTTCAGTTGCCGAGGAAATCAAAAAATTTACTTTTGCCGATTCTTCTAAAATTGACACTGATCTGTTTGTCACCCCCAGACGACCAAAAAATGAAATGGTTGCTATGGAGATAAAACTAACAGAAATCCACTATTTTGAAACAAAATGCCATAGATTCGTCATGCGTATCCCTGATCAGGGTGGCAAAGGTTAGAGGTAGGGGGAGAGTGAGGAGCGGGTCAAACAGGGGCGGTGAGTGCGCCTGTGACTCAAACAACACTGTCTGCAACTTTAATGATATTTTCATGTTCATTAACATGCAACGTCCCTTTCTTAACAAACAAATGTTCAAAGCATGCTGCGTTTAAGATGCTGATCCCCCCACAGTAGTTACTAGAGGCCGCTCATTTACATTTAATAGGAAGCCTCTTGTGAGCCAGGGATGTTAAGTGCACACTATTATTTACCATTAAAGCCTCAATGAGACTGAAAATGTCATAACCTCCAGCACCTTGGATTCAGCTTTTCCGTTTTTTTTTTGTCCCGTGCCCCAAAGGTTTCACGCTTTTATTTTGACATGCACACATTTGCAGCTCCATTCTTCCTTTGTGTTTTTTAAAGTCGCATGAGCTGCCTAATGAGCTGAAAGTTTTGTTTTTGGGGGGCAAGTGGAAACCAACCCCTGAGCAACACAAATGACACAAGATTGTGATCTCCTTCTTGTTCTTGTCCTCCTCCTCTGTTCTCCTGCATTTTTTCACACTCCGTTCTCTCTACCCACACTCTTCCACCCACGGCTTGCTGTGTGCAGCATCAGGAGGATCCCCAGGAGAAGGGAGACCTGTTCTTGAGCTGAACCACAACAAATCTGAGACCACTTCAAGGTAAGCAGGAGGCTTCATCTGCACCCCCAACCTCCGTTGAAGATTCGGCTCCATAATGTGATTCGGTGTTGCGTAATCCTGCGTGATGAACAACTGCAGACATTCTCAGTTTAATGAAATTCAGGGGAAGCCCCCCCACACGCACTCACAAAAAAAAGGAGCCTGATCTGCAAAAAAGGAGACGGCGTCTCTATTTTTACTCAGGCATCTCCACAGCTACTATTGTTTCTAAGGTCACATGGTTCCCCGCTGCTCCGAGAGGCACAATGCTGCAGTGCACTATTTCTGTGCTCATGGCAGAAAGAGACAGGTGTGAGGGCCCAAGATGGGAAGAACCTGCTGAAAGGTGCGATAAGCCTCCACCGTTTCAGACCTGATGGTGGAAAGATGCCGAATGGTGCAAAAATGCAAAAAAATAAAAAATAATTTGAGGTCAGTGTCTGGGGATCAAAAGGTGATTCATTTTGCTTAGATAGGGTTTATGCCTTGATTGAGTCTGAAGCATCTGAGACCTGATGCCAATGAGATCAGCACAGCGACAGAATCTGATCACTGCGACAGCTGCAGGCTGGTCGGCATTACCTCAAATGTATTCTTTTTTTTTTAACTCACACATCAACTGGATGAAAAACAGAGCCGGGAGGACAAGTGATCGGATTACACGGACAAACACAAGTGAGTGACCAACAAACAAAAACTCCAGAACCGATATGTTTCTAGTTCTGCCTCTCAGCCACGGAAGTCAGGAATCACATTGTTTAAATCTCAACTAAATATTGATCATTTTTTATTGAACTCTTTTTTTTTTATTGGAAGCTTGAAAAGGGAGGAAGAGGAAGGAAAAAACACATTTACTCCCACACCTTACACATTCACATGCTAATTAATCAAATGAAAAGGAGTCAGATGATAAACATGCACAGTTTGACTGCATAGCAGTGCAACAACAATCAATCTATGGCCTGACTTGGAGAAATACTTGGAGAGGATCAAGAGAAAACCTGTTGGTGTTAAATATCTGATAACCTTAAGTGGTCATTAGGAGTTTTCTTTGTGGTTAGTGGATAATCTACCAAATGTATCTCCTTTTCAGGAGCCTAATCGATTGCAGATTTTTTGCAGTAGGTTGAATAAGTTTAGAGGGGAATTCTAAAAACAAATCTTCTGTTTCTTCGTCTTCGATGATCAATCGAAGAAATAGTTGCATAAACTTCTTCCTTCCTGTCATTTCTGCTCCAGTCCTCTGCTCTCAGCATCCTTTCTTCATCCCATTAGGATTTCAGGTCTCATTGACTTTAGCTTTGAGTCATTATTCCGTTATTTATGTGACTAACTTTCATGGTGACTCATCATAACAGATGCTTAAAAGTGAAGAAATAACTTTTTAAAGTAGCCTGGTGTAAATCAATACCACCAAGAAGAAAATCATTCTGAAGTCCCAGTCTGATCATCTTTTGATTTATTGTCAAAGAGTTCCCAGTGGTTTTTTTAGTTATGATTATGCCGTTTTTAGCCAAAATCAAAAGTCTTGTGTGGTTTTCTAAGACATAGTTTCTGCGGTTTATTAGAAATTTGCCTCTGAGTTGTGCCTGGACTGTAGGCGCTGAGCAACCCCGCCACCCTTCAACTCCAGTTGTTGAGAGCACTCTGTTTACACACGCACACCCCCAAGGTAACATTACCAGTACAACAAAAATGGCGAGCGATTTTGGAGCTTTCCAGCTGTGCAGTTTTGAGCCAGATGCCAGCTCGGATGAGGAAAACAAAAACGTTCATGGATCTAGTCCTCCACAAATGGATGCATCAGAATGGAGCGCAGCAGGGAGCTTGTGGCCAGACAAACCTATTTTCTACATCACAAATGTGATTTTATTTAAACAAAATTGTTTTTGTCCTTTCCTGATTAACAATGATTTGAACAAAGAAATACTCAGAAATACAATTTTGAGCATACTTTTCCTAATAGATGTCCTCCATTATCAGAATAATTCCACAAGAACATGCTAAAAAAAAAAAAAAAAAAAAACAATTTTTATGGAAGTGGGTCTTAAGTCTTGAGTCTAAGAAGCAGAGCAGCTTAAAGTATTAAATTGTCCTGGAATGAGGGCCAGTTAAAGAAATGATGCAAATTTAAGGAAACATGATCAAAATTAAACGAACTCCACTGGAATCATTAACTGCTGTGGAAAATAATGGTTTGAAAATCTAAGTTGATGTTCTGTCTTTTTGGTAGTCAGAAGCATATATATTTATATATAAATATTTTATAAGTGGAGAAGACCTTTCTTTTTGGTTCCCACTTATCCCTCTGGATTCATCACGTCAAAAGTATTCTGCCACCAGCTGAAGATGGACACACAGGTGACATCAATGCTTCACTCCCGTCAGGTGATGATCTCCCGTCTAATGTGTTTGCGCAGGAAGACAAAGCCCAGCAGTTACAGTCAGAATGAGTGGTTAGCTTAATCACCGCCGTTTTCATCTCATGTACTACAGCGAAGAAGTGATGAGAGGGAATCAGAAGTGATTCAACATCGGTACATAAATTAAAGTAGCAGCGATCTTGTGGGCTGGCGCTGTCAGATGTTAATACACTCATAAATCAGTCGTACACAGTCCGACGACCACTACAGAAGGCTGTTCCATTTAGGAAATTCATGGATGGTTCATTGAGGTTTGCTAACCTGACGTGCCTTACATGTAAATACTGTGCAACACAAACTGCAACAAAGGAAATATTGACAGGAAGCCATATATTCCATATGGGGTTACAGTAATCTCTATAAAGAAAGATGACCGTCTTGTATAAGGAAATAAATCCACGTTTGCCTGTAAAACATGACAGATAAGCAGCTGTGGTGGAGCTTCAGTCTGATTTGTGCTGGCTTTCTCTTCCTCAATGCTAAAAAGACTTTTTCTTGAAAACATGTGACACACACACACACAGTTTGAAACAAAAACTATGGAGGATGCATAATTTGCACCAAGGCTTCACTTGCTGGGATGCTGCAGGGCACTGACCTTGAATAACTCTCCTGACAATACTGAGATCCACACTGAAAAATAAAAAATATGCTAAATTCTGCCCTTGGGTGCCCGATGTCTGTGTGGGTCTCAGGCATTCAGGCATGAATCTAAAGCACTAAAGTGACAAATGGTAGCACTGCTTTGCTCTTTAGCATTTGAAAGAAAGACATGTCTGTGTTTGTTTTCCCCCTAAAACTCTGGAAATTAAAGATGTATTCAGACTGGTAAAATCAGTTGGTCTGGACCGGGTCCTGATCCTTGCGTTTGGTCTGAATTCAGACTGCAGACTTTTATACTTTATACTATATTTAATAAGTCCTTGTTGGGACAGTTCACTTATTATAACTTTATCCTTTGCTGAACAATTTTGAGCATCTATATCATCGTAAGTTACAACGCTTACTTTTGCTACGTGCTAAGAAGGTTTGCTGATAAGTGTTTGTGACAAATAGATTGTTGGGAAGCAAAGTGTATCACGTTAAAATTTGTTTTAATGAGCCTGCATTCATCCGAACATATTTCAATGAATGTCTGTCTCACTGTTGCTCCGCGTTTGTCCGTGACTCTCTGTTTGCATCCCATGATTCCCAGCTACGGTGGCCCTTTTGGTCCAGTTTTTCCATTCTGAACATGGAGCCTATTCACCCAATTCAGAAGAAACTGAAAATGAACCAGAGCTCAGTCTGATTGGAAATGAAACAAGACCACCTGGAAAGGTGGATCAGAGAGCAGCTCCTGGTCCTGACCACGGTCTAAGCAAACCTAATGTATCCAGTCTGAATGTTCAACTTTAACTTATTTACCTCTGCAGAAACAAAAACACAGCCATTTAAATGTAACATCTAAGCTAATTCTTGGTGAGAAAAATTATTTCAACAGAATTATGCAAATTAACATGTTTCACAAAGTAAATAAAACAAAGCGTAAAAGAAAAGTACATCCGACAAATGAATTCTGACACTCTCCTTTATATGATACTCTGCAGAAAACGACACCTCCTAAAGAGTAAAATAAAAATAAAATGATAAAACAGAGAACAGCTCCTGCAGAAGACATTTACAGGGAGCTTTAGACTAAAAACTGCAGATTAATCTAAATCTCAACAGAAGTTCTGTCCACAAACTGCTGGGATGGGAACAACAGGACAGACAGCCTCTGTTTCTGCGGCGTTTGTTAAAGCACCTTTCCTCCTCTGCTTCTACTTTGTTCCCGTCAGCTGAAGTTTTACATCAAAAGTGAAATGTTAAGGGTGTGGTGGCGGATCACAGCCACAGGGGGTCGCTGTAGCTGTTCAGCACAGAAACTAAATACAACTGGTCTGGATCTGTTTTTGCACCTGCATTTAACAGGACAAAACAGGATGAGTTCTATATTTTAGGTTAGAATATTTGTAAAGACAGACCCGACAAGGATCTTTCTAAATCCTGCTCAAGGCTTATGTGCAGACCTCCACATCACCAGGACACAGAGAAAAAGTGTCCAGACTGGAGTCAACTTGTGTTTCCATAATACGCTCCAGCATCTCTGCAGAGTCCTGAGAGCCTGGAAGACTGCGGTTACATAAGAAGCTAATCAGTGGGGTAGTGGCCCACGCACTTCAGCATCCTCAGAGGAATCTCATGCTGTCGATCGGCCTCTCACTCAAAGTAAAAACAAAATGGCTGAGGTGACTGCCTGCAGGGAGGGAGAAAAAAAACTGCAGCACAGAAGCAAGAAGTTGATGTGAATAATTAGTTACTAAAGAGCTGAATGCAAATGTTAACCAGCCAGCTGAAAGATCGAAGAGAAACGACAGAATATTTTAAAAAGCTGCAGGGTGGGGGTTCTAATGAGATTTGTCCTGCCAATCAGCATTATTGAGAGGCTAAAATTAATGATACAATACTGTTGTTTCTGTATCAACTTACTGCTTATCTTCTAGTTCAAACTGTTCTAAATCTATATTATTCACAAAGCTGCTGTGTTAAATCCCTAATAATAGAACAACACAGAACTGTTTTACAGGAGGATAATTATTTATTTTCCAGCATACATCCCTGGGATTTACTGTGGAACAAGAGGGTATTCCCCAAGAGGGATTTTTTTTTTTAATTCCACATGTGCCTTCAGCTGTGGCGAGCCGCCAGAAGAGCAGCGACTCCTGAAATGACACCTTATCGTGACCCTCATCACTCCCAGAAGAGTCTCCACCATCGCCGGATAGTCCGCTCGAAGCAGCTTTGTGCGCGCCGTGCCAACCGCCAGCCTCCGCTCTCATCGGCCCACAAAACCCCTGTTGACTCCGTCTCCACTCGCCCATCCATTGCACAGGGCAACCAGTTGCCAAGGCAACCACAAAGCCTTCGCTGTTGGGGTGTCAATACAAATTTTGCTTTTGCAGTTTCACTTGTGAGGAGTTTTCCTTCCATTCATTCATTTGTTATTTGTCTGACAAAATTTGAAAATAAAAAATTATTGAAATCCAAAACAATACTTCAGATTTAATCTCACATCGGTTCTGAAAAGACGGCTGGTTTCAGTCTTCACAGAACAATATATATCTTGAGGTCCTCCTCTTCCGTTACTGTATCACATGAATATAACTAATGTAATCTTTTTCCCTAAATGTGTAAAACTGCAGTGAAAGCTGAAGTTCAGAAGATTTATTTAGCAAAAGTAATAAACAAAATCCAGCTATTAATACAAGTTCTGATGGATAACTGCAGAAAGATTTGCACATTCATGTCAACTTTAAAGACCCACTCTGATAAAAATGGTCTTTTTAGTGTTTTTTAACTTGTTCTTGTAACATTTTTCTCATGATGGAGGGCATGTATAAAATAACTTAACTTTAAAACTGCATTTCTGAGTATGTCTTTATTAAAATTGTGATGGGCCAGGAGCAGATGAAAGCCGGATTTTTGATAAAGCTCGGGTTTGAGATGCAGGAACTGGCACGGGCGCGCCAGTCTCCCTTCTCCACTACAATTCTGAATCATCCACTTGCAGACAAATGGATCCATCAGCATTTTCATTTTCCTCATTTGTCCAGGCATCTGACTCAAAACTGTACATCTGAATAACCTCCAATACGGCCCGCATTGTCTTTCTTTTTTCTTTTGCCACGTTAATGTTAGCGGGCTTGTGAGGTGCTATAAGCTAGTGGGAGTAAGTTTTAAAGCAGTGCTGATGGGAAATTAGGGTAACTTCCGCACCACAACTCAGAGGCGAATTTCAAACAAGCTCCTGCTGTTCTGCAAATAACATTTCCTAGTTCAAAATAAAACAGGCCTGATTTGAGCTTTGATTTGAGCTAAAAACACATAATGATGATTCAAAGGCCGCTAGTAACAAATATAAAAAATCTAGTCTGAGTGGGATTTTAACCTTCCTGCTATTTCAAAATAAAATTTAACTGTATCAGAAAAATAAATAACTTCTGCAGTTTCTCTAAAACTGAAGCAGATTAAAGGGTTTCCTCTTTTTTTCTCTCCTTTTAATCAGGGAAAAAGGGATTAAAGATTTGAATAATGTAATGTGCATTTTCAACTTCAGAAAAATGGTATTATTTTGCACATGAAAGTGCATCAGATAACAGCTAAGCTTTTTTGTACAACATAAGCTTTAAAAAACAGAAAAGCGTCAAAAACATGATCAAAAAAACCCATTTTGAAGACTTTTGCTTTGCATTTTGTCAAAACCAGTACACCTTACATCAAAGTTGACTAGTTTCACATCAGATGCCACACCCTGCAGGGACTGCATCTCTTATAGTAACAAACTGTGTAATTGCATTATTTGTTGCCTGTAAGTGAACAGTTATTGATCCCGTCAGGGCTCATGCAGCATCACAGCAACATGTTGCTTCCACCAGGGGGCACTCTCTAAAATTTAGGGAGGAATTTGGAGATGTAGGTTCATTTTGTGCCTAATTGTTTTGTTCTTTCCACAATAGAAATGACAGAAATTATACATTTAAAAAGTGACATGCAATAGATACAATCAACTAGATTGTCTAGTGTCGATCTTTTGTGTTTTACAAGGAAGAGAAGCGTAAATGTGAGGAGAAGACTAGTGCCTCTATTGGCAAGGAGGTCTAACTGCAGGAAATTGATCATTTAAGAAATCTATCACAGATTTTAAATGGGGCTTTTAGTAAAAATGATAATGTACGCACTTATATATCACTAAAGATGACTGCCAAATCAAAAAGTGAATTATTTAACTTTAAGTTTTCTTTATCAGTCTTTATGAACCCAGACTGTTCAATTAACTGTATTATTTGAATTATTTAAAAAGGGGAAACAACAACTTAATCATGTGTAGTAATGTCTTAGTTTACTTTTACTCAATCCAAATGTTCCTTTCTGATGTAAACCATTAAATTCGTGATAGATGTTGCTTTTTTTTGCCAATTAACTTTGACATAGTGCATGTTCTTGTTGAAGTTTGACTTTGTTTTGGGGGAAATAAATATTTCACTTTTGAAAAAAAAAGCAAACATTTTTATTTTGGACTTTTAAAGTTAACTGAACAAACTGTTTTTTGTTTGTTCATTTTGGGTAGCAGTAATTCCCAGTGGCCAAAAAAGAAAATAAAGAACGTGGGTTCCCCCAGGTTAAATAAATAATTATTGCATAATATGGATAAAGCTAAATGTACCTACTTATAAATTTTGGATTTTACTTTATTAACTTCACTTCCATTTAACTCAAAATACTCATCAGGAGGAATTTTTCCTTTGTTTTCTCATATTTAAAGAACAAATGTGTTTAGTTGTTTAGTTTCAATTGTTTAAATGCTGCTGACACTTTGGTTATAAATAATATAATCAACAGTGTCATATTTAATCAGTTTCCTTTAAAGTCAAAGAGAGTTAAGATGTTTTTATTGAATGTATTGTTCGAAAATGGCTCTGAGGTTTTTTTAAACACTGAGGTTCACTGTCAAAGTTTTTTATTTCATTGTTTTTCCTCATAGGTGTTAGTAAGTCAATTTTCTTTAGCATAGCTGTCATGCTTACGTTTGTTGTGCTTATAATGTGCAATTTATCCTCAACAGTCTGTGTGCAAAGAAATAACGCTGTTAGACAGGCAGCCATCCCTCTGCAGACAGACTGCTGTGAAACCAAATCATTGACTTCACCAGGATGCTGCAGATGCACACAGCTTTGGGAAAGTTTGCCTGAAGTGACTCTCTGCTCCAGAGGGCTTTGGAGAGGCAAAATAAATACAATAATGAAACAAAAGAATTCCTAAAAACTACATGCAGTTACAAATTTGCATCAATACTAGATGACGTCCTTCTGTGACTAAGCTCCTAACTGTCTTTAATCTAGTTCTGGGGCTAGATCTAATATGGGCGGTATATGTGTTTTATCCACCAACAAGAACTGGAGCCAGTGGGTGTGATGTCACCCATAGAAAATGGTTTAATTCTGGTTCCAATGAAAAGAAGTCAAATCAGGCACCATGTTTTTGTGGCTGACGTCGTGTTGGAACCAGACGATGCCAAGTAAGCAGTGATTGGCCCAAGTTGGTCTGAGTCAAAACGGCAACTATTCGTGTCAATCAGGAGTGAGCTTAGCAGGCTACACAAAATCTGTCAATCAAAAGTTTTGAACATCGGACATGAAACCACATACTTTTATCTAGGGCTGGGCGATAAAACGATAGCTTTCGATATCGCGATGGTACTTTTTCACAATAGTAAAACGAGCCTATCGCAATAGACTTTTATTTTGAAGGGTCCGAAATGAACACTTGCCAGTGACGAGCATTTTCTCCTGTTTGGCCAGCAAAAGCTAGAGGATGACCCCGGGCTCACACCTCATGCAGTCCGGCGCCGCTGCAGCTGCAGAGCGGTCTAGCTACAGTCGGTAACTCACTGACTACGGATTGCTTGCGGTCCTTCTGCAAGCAGGCTCTGCTGCCAACCTGGCGGACCTCTGAACTCAGGTAGGTTCGCAGGTTCACTGCATGCAGTGTGTGCCTATCACACTTTTCTTGTTACATAAAGACTCCGGCGTCCACACCGGAGCCGGACCGCATACAGTGTGAGCCCGGAGTTAGTCACCACATGGAGAGTAAACGTTTGTGTAAACGTAGTCAGGTTTATTAGCTCTTCTTCTGGTGAATTTCTTTTGTCCTCTTGTCTCCCGTCTTCACTTGAGGTAAACAAAACGACAAAAGACACAGCACTCCACCCAAACCCATAACCCAAAACATGATGCTGTTTTTGTTATGATTTATGATGTGATCACCTGGAGGTAGAATTAGAAAATCTCAAATAAATCTGCACTTTTTTTCTTAGCATGTTTGAATTAGAATTTACAGTTAAATGACAGTAAAGACGTGTTCATACTATTTATGAAGAACTTTTATGCAATTTTTATTTTTCTAAAAGAAAGTCAGAAAAATTCCAACAAAGTCAAATGCCTAAAAAAAAGGTAAACATTTATAGCTACATCTTAGGAAAAAATGAAAACCTATGAAATTCACACTATTTTACACTAATAAATCTAATTAAATGTTTCTGTTTGTAGTTGAATTTGATTGAACAGGTTTAAAAAAATGATTTTTTGTTGTAAAAATGTTTTGCAGATTCTTAAAAGTGAGTTCAAAATCCTCAGTCCTACATTTGAAACACACATTTATTCATTTATTTTGCAAACAAAATCTTCATTTCAAAGCAATTATACCAATAAACAATCACACCATCACTAAAGGTAATTATTGTTTGTGCAGACACGGTTTGCAGTCACTCATCTTCCAAACAGTCATACCAACCTTGAACTCACACCCAGTGTGAATGCAGAGCAGCTCGCCGAATTCCCATCAGAAACCGACACACAGGCTCGGAAATGGAAAAAACAAACAAACGAGCTGATAAATGATTTATTTTGTTTTGAGATAGACTCATAGGTAAAATTCTTTTAGGTTTGTTCATGCTCAAAAATGCAGCAAAGACTTGAAAAAGGACACACAGCTTATATGTTGTTGCTGTGCTAATCAGTGATCCTGTTGCTGAGCTCCCTGCAGCACGGGTGAAGACCATGAAGGAAGACCGATGCAACATTAAAGAGGACAACAAAGGACATATGGAGGCATATGGGAGTGTCAGTAACACACAATCAAGCATATGCATTACAAAAGTTCACACTTTTGTAATAATAAAGATCTCACACAAACACCAACGGGGCAGAGCAAAGAGAATCTGATGATCAACTGCACACAAACACGCATGCCGGCAAAGACAAACAGCATTATCAGGAGGGTCTCAGTGTTTCCATGGGTGTTGTACTCCTTTATTCCTGGTTCCTAGTTACATTCAGCACGGCACTGCTGTCATGCTCAGTACAGCCGCCCACGTTCACCCTTGCATAGTGCCAGAGAAAGGAAGGAGAGGCAGAGTGGGAGGGAGGTAGAGGAGAAAACCTTGCTTTCACAGTGAGAGACCAAAGATGCATTATGGAAGGATAAACCATATTGCTCCATCCTGTTTCTCCTACAAACAGCTACACGACCAAATGTATGTGGACATACTGCAGAAATGGCGTGGCAGGCCCAGATGGCTGTACACTGAGTTACCATCCTGAATAAACCAAAACATCAACTTTCCCGACCGGAGGGGGGATTTTTTATTGTCTTTGCACGGCAGTTTGTTTACTCTTCCTGGACCTCATCAGCTGCATGATTATTTAAATTAAATCAAAACAAAAACTCTTGTAATTAGACGAGCTTATTTCCTGGAAACAGATTTGCCCCTCAGGTTGCAATTATGACTCTGCATGGAGGAAAGAAAAACAAAACTTCTGCTTTTCTGCTTCTTAAATGTCTAAAAACATTTTTAAAAAAGCTACTTATAAGGCTCTACGAGGTACAAATTTGAACACAGAGTACTTGAGCACAAATATAAAACCCTATCTGTGACACTTTTTTAGACGGCAGAAAAAAACCTGCAGTCATGTCACATAAAGTTGACAAGATTTCCTTCTTGTGTCTGTAGAACCATACATTTGTGATGGTACGCTTAAAGGGAATCCTCCTATGTGTGTTCATGATGACATCGAGCTTTATTTTTAACATATTTCACCATGCGTCCTGTAGGGTGGTGTTGCCATAGCAACTCCTTGAGTTTCACCAATGGAAGACCAAAGGGAATTGTGTTGTCAAGATAAATGCAAATAAAGAGACATTATTATTGAACAGACCATTACATTAAATAGCCAATGAGTTTAATACAATTCAAGCAAACATTCAAACCAAAAGCAGAAAATTTAAGAAAAAAATCAAGAAATCAGGTAAGAAAGTTGTGTGGTCCTCTTTTTTACTCTTTTTTTTTTTATTATTACTTAGTCTAGTCTTATTGCTGTTAATTTGTCTTTATTGAATCATAGAATTAAAAATCTAATACAATTTTAGCTTTAAATTTTGTTTTTCAAAACTTTAACTTGTTGCTGCCATGCTTCATGGAGATGCAGGTTCAAAAAAGTTTGTGGTTCAAATCCCAGTTTGGTTGTTGCTGCTTAGATGTTTATCTTCTATTCTGTTGGTAACAATTGTGGGTTTTTTCATCCTGTGTAGATAAACTTGGACTGAATGCGTAACACAGTAAAACTTAGAGAGAGTTAATTATTTAACTGCAGAGTCAAATTTACTCAGTTGAAATAATTAAAAAAAACATTTTAAGCTGTAGTATACCGTATCCTTGGAAAAGGATATTAATGAATAAAATAAAGTGGGATAGATTAGAATTAATCCGACAGAAGGGATTTGATTTGTTATCATTTCTCTAAAAACCATCAGATAATAAACTAACTCTAAACCAGGGGTCTCCAGGCCTGTTCCTCGTAAGCCACAGCCCTGCTTGTTCAGCAGCTCACCCCGCTTCATTAACTGCTGATTAGCTGGACTGAGTGAGCCCAGTTTCTGATCGATTGAACACACCTGATCAAGGTGAGCACTGATTCCTGAAGCAGGGTCGGCGGCTTAAAGTGTTAAATGAAACAGCTCTTAAAGTGTTTAAAGGAGTTAATTTAATAATTCCTGAATAAATAATTTAGGAATCAAACTGCATTTCTGCGCTTTTCTTTATTGGTGGTTTAAAAAAAGCTCTGGTTTGTGACGCAGCAACGGCGATGGCGGAGAAAAGTCTTCCTTCTCTGCTACAATTCTGATGCATCCACTTGCAGACAAATAGATCCACGAACGTCTTCATCTTCCTTGTTTGAGCTGCCATCTGGCTCTTAACTGTACAGCTGGATAGCTCTGATGCTGCTCGCCATTTTTATTGCTATGCTAATGTTAGCTTGGGCTTGTGAGGTGCTATAAGCTAGCAGGAGAGAGTGTAAAAATATAGTTGAGTGGGACTTTAATGGCTACTACAGGTAAAACTAAATGCATATCCGTATAAATTGTTATTATTTTTCTATTTTTAAGAACGCTGCAGCAACAACGCATCTCCAAACTGTCCAAATAACATGGTTCCATTTTGCTTTCCAAGCTGAGGTGCCATTTTCTTTTTGGACAGGAGTTTCTCAAAGCAAACCTTGTGAAAAAGTCCCATGTCTGAATTATTTTTCTGTACAAATGTTTAACATCTGACACTTTTGGGCTGTTGAGTCTGAATTGAAGAACTGGAATTTTGCTGCTTCTTTGAACATTTTGCTTTGACCTCAGGGTGAACTTGTGGGAAAATTGGAAAGTGTCTTGAATGATTTTCAGCTAATGATCTTTCTCGCTGCAGCATGATGGACTCCAGATGGTTTCAAATGACTTTGTAACCTGACTCAGACCTCGAACAGCAACAATCACTAGGATTTTTATAGATTTTTTTGTACTTTTCATCTTCAATTTCAAACCTAAATGTTTTGGATCAGGGGTCTGCAACCCTCAACACTCGGGTCAATTTCTGACTAACCCACAACCAAGTAGAAGCCACAAAGTCCTTCTTCACCCTTTAGAAAAATAAAACGCTGATTTGTATTTATATTATTGTTCTTTTTATGATAGATATATAAAAAAACAATATATACAAATACAAAAAAATTTTTTTTTTGACAAAAATATTTAGAGAAAACAGACTTAGTTGATATCTTTTCAAAATAAAGGGGCGATGGTGATGCATTTGTACGGCAGTTGTCCTCTAATAGGAAGGTTTCAGGTTCAATTCCCACCTTTCCCACCCGTGTCGAAGTGTCTTTGGGCAAGACACTGAACCCCACATTGCCTCTGGTGGACAGTTGGCGCCAGTGTTCAGCAGCGAAGCCGCCGTCAGGGTGTGAATGTGTGGATGGAGGGCCTTTGGGCCTTGGTAGAAAAGCATACACCATTTACCATAAAAGACACATTGAATGACACAGCATCATGCCAATGCAGCAAATATAGTAGGAGGGTGTGATGTCAGCAGTTATTTAAATAAAAAAAAACAAAGTGACAATTCTGATAGTTCTCATCCAGTGATTTATAGATCTAACTTACAAACATGAAATCAGAGCTAATAGTGACCCTAACTGGATATTGTGAAGTGTAAGGTGCACTTGTTGATACCCCTCCCACAATGAGGCCACATGCAGCTCTGCATCTGCAGACCCCTGCTCTAGACTGACAAACTATCCAAAGGTCTGCTTTCACACTTTAGCTGCAACAAACCCCAGCGTATTTCCCACGGGAAGCAATAAGGATTTCATTTCATTTGGTCCTAATCTTCGCTCTGTATATCATCGTACTGTTCATCATGAGACACTGTTCATTTTCCATTTTCAATTTCCTTTTAGGAAGATTTTAGTGAAGGTGAGCGTTGTCTTTTTTAAAAAAAGCAAAGATTTGAATTTTTAAGCAAAATCCCACTTCCATCACAAAGATATTAACTATGAACCAGTAGGAGATAAGATGATCAACGACCCCAGCGGTGAAGGGGATTCTGGGATTTTTGGTTTGCAGTAAACATAAAGTAAAAAAGAAGAGTGGAAAAATGTTTGGTTTTTTTCTATTCACAACAATGATAAACACAATAAAACTGAATGATTGTGATCTATTCAAGATATCTAATAAAACATCACGCTAGCAGTCTGATGACGCGAGAACTGTGCTGGATTTGACTGATCTGTGTTTTCATCTGAGTATCATTGTGACCCACATTATTGCAATAGGAGGGCGTTCACCAGCACGGATGAGCTGCTCTCATGGCTTGTATTCAAGGCCGCTCATTTGTGAACACTCTTCCTAACAAACAATCTATCTGTGTCCTCTGCTTTCTGAGAGCTGGCAGGTTGTCAGAGGGCAAAGCAATCTAGCAGCAACACCATCTTAGCAGTTTGACCACTACTTATGGAGATTTCAGGCAAAGAAGCAGACATTTTTGCAGAGAAACTCCACTTAGTAAAGTAAAATTACATTTACACGCCGTCAAAAATCCATTTGGCTCACCAATTTCACTGAGAGACAGCAGATTTCCTTACTTTAGCTTGTGGTTAACACCAAATCTGAGTAACCATGGAGAGAGGATTATCTCTGTCTCTGCTGCACACATCACCAATTAGGCAAGCTGCATTTCTAAATCAAATGACAAGAGGGTTAAAGTTGACAGAATCGAATGCATGCTTCATTATGACAGAAGAGACAGTGTTATCACTGCAGCAGACATGCTAAAAATCATCTTTGAATTCAATGTTTTTGCAGGAAAATATTGCATTTGCATTATTTAAAGAGGAATAAATCAATTCTGATAAGAAATTGTCTATCAGAAAAGAGTCTTTCGACTTGAATTGCTTTAACGTAAAGTCTCACTGCCATCATCTTTTGATCTATTTTCAAAACGTTCCCAGTGCTCTTCTAATTATGATGATGATGCCGTTTTTAGGCAAAAATGTGTGTTATTTTCCCGGACGTCGTTTTTGCAAAGCAGTAGGAGTTCATCGGAAATTTGCCTCTGAGTTGTGGGCAGGACTGACCCTCCTTCCCGACATCCATCTGTTTACATGCTCTCCCGCTACCTCACAGCTCCTCTCACCCCCAAACTAAAATTACCCGTGCAACAAAAATGGCGAGCGATATTGGAGCTTTCCAGTTTTGAGTCAGATTCCAGTTGGGACAAGGAAACCAAAGAGGTAGTCCATGGATCTAGACGTGTACATGTGGATGCATCAGAATGGAGCGGAGCAGGAAGCTTGTGGCCCGCCGATTGTAACTTCTACCTCACAAATAAAACTTTTCAATAAAACAATTTCAAACAATTTTCCCTCTACTCCTGATTCACAACGATTTGAACAGAGAAACACTCGTAAATACAATTTTGATCTTAATTTTCTTTTCGGATGTCCTCCATCAGCAGGAAACTGCCACAAGAACATGTTAAAAACACCTTTTTCATTGGAGTGGGTCTTTAAATTAAGACACTTTAGGGGGTAAAGATGCTTTTTTTTCCAGCTGATGCGTCTCTGCAGTGGGTAATTAATTCCTGATCGGAGGGTTTTGCTCTTACGAGCATTGCTTGGATGCCAGATGAGCATGATGCCGTCGTGTTGAGAGGCAGGGCCGCTTACGTCAGCACTGCTGGCCGCCGGCCAAACCCACAGAGTCAGGACACAGGACGGGCAAGCGTGAACTGCAAAAAGGCATTTTTCCTCCAAGATTCACTTCTCCAGCCTGGCAGCTCTCTGAGCCTGTGAGTCTAATTCTGCCACTAGACCGGTGGCTGGCATCCTCTACAGATGGTGGTGAACAGGGGGGTGAACAGGCAGATTAGGAAGAGAGTGATGACTGGCTCCTGACTACACATCCTGTGACTGAGTCCCATTCTCCTCCATCCGCATGCCAGCGACAGCCATCAAGACCGGATGTTTACTCCAGCAAGGTGTTCATCTCTTTGTCAGTTCCCTGACTCGACGCTATAATAGCCCTGAAAACATCAGAGCCTCACAAACAGAATGGCATTCCAGGTCGAGTCTAAACCTGGACAAAACCTTAGCGACTGTAATAAAAATTGTTTGTTTGTACTGAAGGAAGAAATGCATTTTTTGCCACTCTGAGGCTAAAAACAGATTTTATAGGTAATTACTCTGAGGCAGAAATGAAAACTGCACCCTGAAATTTAAGCACCAGTTCCATTCTGTTCATCTGAGAACTAGGAAAAGATGCACTTTATGTGGTGAAACAAATGAAAGGCAGCCAAACATACACACCACCATCACCACCAGCACATAATAGACCTCATGGAAAATTCAAACACTAAGACAGAAAAATGTAAACTTTATCAAAGTTTTAGACAATTTTCCAGCAAAAAACAAAAAACTAAACTGAAATTGAATGCAGTACTTTAAAAAAAAAGAAACATGGAGTCCAAGAAAAGTTGGAAAGGCAACGTCTATCACAAAAAAAAGCATTCAAATAAAATAAAAATGCAAAACAGACCAGAAGTAAGAAGACACATGATGGTATGACATGAGAAAAGAACATTTTCACCCAAATTGCCTTCATTAGGAACATGCAAACTCAGACGCTCTTGAAAGATTCAGTAATGGTATCATCAAAGGTCAGTAATGATTCATCAAAATGAAGTTTTATGGAAAACTCTGTCACAGTCATTTTTCATCTCCTCCAGACTGAATAAAAGGAAAGAGTCAAAGAGAAGGGAGAATTGGGAGACGAGCAGGAGAAGAAATGAAGAGCCTTCGGAACAACTTAGACAAAAGTTGCTGCTCTGTTGTTGTGAGCTTGATGCTGGATGATTTATGACTCTCCTCTGTAAGTGAAGCTGCAGATCATCCTATTCAACTGGAGAAGGTATGAACTACAACAAAGGAGGACAAGGAATGATTTCTGCTCCGCCTGAGCTCGTGCTCCTTTGTCACATGCGTTCATTTCGTAGCATTTAGGGAAATGAATCCCAAAAAAAAAAAAAAAAAAGAAACCATAAGAGTGGGGCTAGTATCCAAAAGCCTCATAATACAAAATAGTGCTGTTGAATCTGTGGCCTGTGCAACACAAACCACATCTCATGTGACTTTTTTTTTTTTAATTCATTCATCCATCCATCCATCCATCCAAACCCGCTTTGTCCCTTTCGGGATCCCCCGGTTTCCCGTCTACCGCTAGATGAAGGCGGGGTACACCGTGAACAGGTCTTAACTTTCTTCTCTTTTATTGATTAATCATTTTAGGATTCCATGTTATTTATTTCTTATGAGTTGGCTTACTAAAAAACTCCAAGCATCTGCTTCTGGTGCGGCCCATCCGTCAAACTTTTGAAAGCCTTTGTGGCCCACGATTAAAAAAGTTTGCCCACCCCTGATCTAAACCAATCGGTATAATCCACAGAACCAAAAGAACACTGAGTAAAAATGCTTGACCATTTTATATTCAACACCAATTCTATTTTACTTCCAGTGTTGTAATGAGATACAAGAAAACAAAGACAAAACACATATTGATCCAATAATTAAAAAAAGCAATAAGAGTCATAAATAAAGTTGGTTTTTTTCTTTCTTAAAGATCAGATATATTAAAATGTGGATATCTGCTGCATGTTAGAATGGTGTCTTTAAAAGTAGGTTGCCCTTAAGTGTGTCGTCATTTTTTTTAAAGCAGAAAGGAACTTTATAATTTGAGAGAGATTTTACATTTGAATCATGCAACAATAAATGTAAAATGGAGATAACCTTCTGTCTTTGGAACATATCACATTGGAATTACTTAGATATGGATTTTAAATCAGTTAATACTGTAAAAAAAAATTAGCATACAGTTAAAATGTCAATAATTGGTTCATCCTAGTAAAATATAATTACGTAGCAGTAAATATATATTTTTTATTTGTATATTAGGCCAAAGCTAAAGAACAAATCAGGAAACCAGAATTGTTATAATGACTACAGGCCATGTGGCTCATGGAATCCATGTTTATGAGGTACACAAGATGATAAAGTGAGATGTCATGGCTGCACCCTCCCTTTCTCTCCTGCAGGCTGTTAATCTCTCTCCGCAGAGGGGTCGCCACAAAGGTTTGGTTTCTCCATTCTCCACAATCATCCACATCTGATGCAATGAGTCGAAGGGCCTTCAGATCTTGCTGCAAAGCATCTCTCCATCTTTTCTTCTGCCGACCTTGCATATGTCATCCGTACACTTCTTAAGCCCTTTGGTTTCAAGGCCTTCTTGCCAAATAGTGATCCTTGTTTGGAGGCTACTGGCTGAATTCTCTGCAATAATCAAACCATCTGCATACAACATATCCCATGGCAACTCTCGTTTGACAGCCTCACTCACATAATCCCTGACAATAACAAACAACAAACTATGACAAGACCCCTGATGTACTTCCTGCTTCCTTTACCACCTCTCACCAATGTCCTAGCACCGTCACACATTGACCGGATCACTTTCACCAGCTTTTCTCCTTTCTTTCTAAAACTAGTCCACCCTCTGGGGGCAGTATTATGATATGGGACTCTTTCTATCCATTGTCTAGGTTTCTGTAATTGTTTGATGAACCAATAAAGTCAAAAGAATAACCAGATTCTCTTTTTTCCAAATACTTGTTTTGATTTCTAAAATCTCATGGATGGATTTCGCCATGACAACATCAGGATTTTTTTGGGGGGGGTTACATTTAAGGAGTGGGTCAGAGCAGCACAAGACAATTTACAGTCATAACCTCCCGAGAATACACAGCAACACATCAATACAAGTGCCTGATGAAAAATAACAGCAATGTTGTGACACCGCAGATGCTTGTTGAAACAATTCCATAGTGTCTGCAGTGATCAGAGCTAAAGGAGGCCTCACAAAATGTCACAGGATGAAGTAGCAAATGAAAGAGCGATTTAAAAACACTCCATCAAACATCAGGTTTGTTTTTTTCAGAGTTTGCCCCCATCATGTCTCCAAATGTCTTTATAATTGCTTTTTCTTGCAGATGGTATGATTTTTTTTTTTAAATATTGTCGTGTCAAAATATAAAAATAGCCAAAATATTTAACTCAACTTGACAATAGAACTGCATATCTGGAAAGATATCTGTAAAATGGAAGCAGCAGACTTTTCATTTTTAAATTCTGCTTCTTTTTCCTGTCAGTATTCACTTTGGATCTTGAAGGGGGGGCATTAGTTGTCAAATTCATCGTCTGTACAAAACAGCCTCTATTAAGTTCTGTGAGGAGTTTGCTGATGGCGTCAAAGCGCCGTCTTTGTCAAAACAGAATAATTTCACAGGCATTGGGTCTACTCACAACAGAGATAAAAGGAAAATGTCAAAAGGCTGAAGTTAGTGACAGATCCTAGGCTGAAACTAATGTCAATGTTAGTTGTGTTTAAGTGTACGACAGGCATCATTTACTTTTTGATGTCTGAATAGAGAGCAATTACACAAATGTTCCTTAATGGAATATTACAGTCACACCACATGAACGACAAATAACCAAAATTAGGAAGGACAGCATTTAAAAATAACTAAAGACTTGTATGAATAAACAGGATCAAAGTCTGAGAAATACATACTTTGACAGAACGCTTTCAAAAGGTTGTTTTAAATTACAAAGGTGTGTTTTGTTTTAAATATCTAAATAGCAGATTCATTGTTAATTTGAGAAAAAAATGTTTTGTTTGTAAGCATATCTACAACACTGCATCTGGCTGGTAGAAGAACACAGGAAAAATGCTCTGGCAAATCCAGAGAGTTCCAAAAAAACCAAAACAGAAACGCCACCGATAAATAAATGAAAAACAATGACTAGAGAGATACTCAGAATATACTACAAAGATCTATAGAATTTACATGTCGTTCCAGTGGGGAAAACAGAGAAAACACCTCCCTAAAAAGTGAATTCTAACCAACTAGACTTCCTTGAACCGTGTCGCTGCGCATCCTAGTGGCTCCTTCCCTTGGACCGCTTGGACTGATTAAGCCACTTAGATGAAAAGTTTCAAGGAGAAAGATTTAAGTCCAGGTGATATGACTCAACTTCCAGACAACGCCACCTGGATGAATGAGAACTTTCACTGACAAACCTAAGGGCCTGGTCACACCGCCCGAACTTTGCTGGAACGTATCTGGAGCGGCGCCAAATTTTGATAACGCTCGTCACCGCTCACAAAATGGGAACAAAAAGTCGAATACATGGGCGTTGGCGTAGCGATGCACCACTGAAGCCGGCATAGCTTTATCATTGGTTTAGCGGCAGCGAGCGTTGATGTAGCGTTGGTTGCTTCAGTGTAGGTATAAGGCATTCTGCGCATCTCTCAGGATCCATGGTGATGCCGTTTTTGGGTTAATTAGATGTCCATTTCTTTCCGTATTTTTGGCCAGTTACCGGTCCCGCTCCGGCTCCGCTATGACAACACCACATCAAAGTTCATTGCTGCCATGGATTGCTGCTTCAATGCCCGACACCGTTCCAGCAACGCCATGTCCGCTCGTAAGACGCTAATAACCGCTCCACCGACGTTTGTGCAACATTTAATTGCCGCCAGTGCAACGCTGGTGAAGCAGCGGTGGTCCAGCGTTCAAGATTTCTGCGTTGGCCCAGCAGACCTAAGTGTCCACGAACTTGTGTCTAGCGGAGCCAAACTTTGACTGGGCGTCGGTGGAGCGGGGGGTGAACTTTGCCGGAGTGGAGAATTGACCTCTCCTCACCGCTGCAATATTTTGTGCAGCTCAAAACTTTCGGAGCGGTGGGAGGAACCCTTGAGGAATATCAGCGGTGGCAGAGCTTATGCGGCGTTGCTTTAACGGTGATGAACGGTCACAAACGGTGAGGGATTTTTTTCACCGCTCCAGGAACGCTCCAGCAAAGTTCGGGCGGTGTGACCGGGCCCTAATGAATGAATTCCGGCAGCACAGCTGTGAACATTTTCAGGAGAACCCCAGAGCCACAGCCAACCTGCACAGAACAAATCCAGAGGAAACCTAAACAAAGTGAAGGGCATTTGAAGCTTCATGAAGCATTGAAGCTTTTAATACCATTGGTTCACTCCAGTGCAAAGCTTCTCCAAAAGGAACCTACTGGATGCAAAGACATTAGTTGGTATGAATTTGAAGTGCATGGCATTTTGTGGAAAAGCCAGTAAATAAACCGTTTATACATAAATAATGTATCGATATATTTTTTCCCTTTTCCTGAAAAAGTACTTTTACACCTGACTTTATTTCATCTAAAGTCTCTGGAGCCAAAAACGGTGGCAGACTCAAACCTAGGATTTCACAGACGCACTTCAAGTTACACAGCAGGGACTCGCGTGCACAAACATGCGCAGCAGGACCAGCTGCTACAACAAAAAACAGGGCGATACAAATGACAATACACACACACACACACACCCACACACATACACACACAAGTACGTCTTTTTCTGTGCATTTTTACAAAGCAAATATATATATATATATAAATATATGTGTGTGTGTGTTGATGAATAAACATTAATTTCAAGGAAAAACAATTGACTGGACTCAGTTTATAAAAAGTGAAAAGGAAATGAAGGCCAGCGCAATCCACTCAGTTAATTGGAAATGTTTTTTTTTCATTCTCATTTGTTTCCTTTTTATTTGCCCCTCACATGCATCCACACATCTCTTTTTGCTTTTTCGTCATAAAGAAATGCTGCCTGTCTTCCACTGCGGCAAACCCCCCAATGCTAACAATGCCTACATGGCTGGCTTGGCAGGAGAACTGGTGCAGGCAGATCCTACAGATTGCTGTGCGTGATGAGTGTCAGGGAAGTAGGTAGGCCAGCTGAAGGGATGGCATCCCCATCTGGGATCCTCTCAAGAGGTTATCACTATGAGCAATCTCCCGTGCTCTCAAGAAATCTGCAAAATCCTGACACGCGTGTGCTCCTTAGGTCTCTCAATACATTATTAGTCATGCCCTGCTTATACCTCGCCTCAGGCTAAGCTTCTTTTTTACAAAGCATATGTCAAAAAGAGAAAAAAAAAGAGTATTGGGTCAAAAGAAAAATGGCCATCATTTGCACCCTCTTTTATGAGGGCATCCAGCTGGTCAGGCCAACATTTCAGAATCTTTTAGGCAGAAGAATTGCAAAAAAAGGGACATTTTACCATTCCTGAGCTCATGAAAACCAAGTATGTATGCTTATTACATTTATGGAGCCATTTGACCAGCAGGCTGTCACCCCAAACACCCAGATGGCCACAAAGTCTGGCCTTACTGTTACTCCCAATGGAACAGCTGCAAAGGTCAGAGCTTTGTGTGCTTCAGGATCAACAGATTGTGAAACAGAAACAGCCCAGCAGGTCAAGAAGAATGAGCCTGCAGTTTAGGTGAACTCATTCAGAGCCTTAAGAGAGAAGAAAACCTTCTTTTTGATGTGAAAATGATGATGAGTGCTTTTTCGAACATGCTAATGAGGAGTGGGCGAGTGTCTGTGGGGCTTACCTGGAGATGATGGTCCATCAAGATGCAGGAAACATGGAGATAAAGAGAAAAAGAGAAGAAACATTTAGAACATGTATAAATGACCAGCAAGCATAAACAAAAGGTGATGACCTTCTAAAAGTAACAATTAGCAGTCATTTATTTTATTTTTTTACCAAATTAGTTTTTATGTGAAGTTTAAAAATGTTCTTTTTTTAAAGAAATTCTTTCAGGTTCCCAGACTGGGCTTTAAAAAAATAACCGACTTCAGATTGTTTAGAAATAAAATCAAGTTATTCTCAGAAATTTGGTAAAACCTTAGTTTTTCTATGTGATAAACATTTACCACCCACTAATGTAACACAGCACTCTGCATCTGGGGAGTACATCTGACTAACAAGTGTGTTTACTTTATGTCCTGCAGCCACGAACAAACTCTGCAGCAAAGGAACCCGCCAAATGTCAACCTTTATGTAAAAAACTGTGTAGATGGTTGCTATGTGTCAGTGACTAAACTAACAAAAGTCTGTCAACTTTAAAGACAGCAGCTACTGCTGGATTATGAAGACCTGGTCACATGAAGAAGACCTCGCTTTCATTGCAATGTTGCCTGTGCAGTCATTAAGTCAGGACACAGTTAGAGGCGGATTCAAACTTTATGTTGTGAAATGATCTGACAGCCTGTGTCAGTCAGCCTTCACACACTGAAGATTATACAGGATAAGATCAAGTAGAATAAAGGTTCTGAGGTAATGGTTTAGTCGCACGCGCACGTGGAGGGGGGTTGGCCTGTGCGCGTGCTGCTGGTATTTGGGTTGTCCGAGGGCCGTAGAGGGAGCGGTGGCGTCTTAAGGGGAGCGCAGGTGTGTCTTGCAGTTCCCTTGAGTCTCGTACCGTACGGCAAACTCAAGAAACGTCATGACGAAGGAACGTGCCATTATTGTGCGTGTGGTAAGTGTACTGTCAAGTATTCTAATGTAAGTTGCAAGCACTTATGATGTATGTGTGATGCTGTTGTAGTGTTGTTAAGTGCCTGTAGGACCCCTGTAGGATGTCAACAGGAACTAAACTCTGTCTGATCTCCTCATTTCCAACATACAACACACCTGCATCCAGCCTGCTTCACCATTAGTTACCATCATGTATGTACTATGACCTGTCCCCCATAGCAAAAAAATGTGCACGTTGAATTTTGGATCTACAGCTCACCAAGCAGTCCACGACCTTGATATTTCATGCCAGCTACCTGCATTCCCCGTACAGGTCTACCCATGTATTTGGCTGCCGTATCTGCCTGCAGGTGACAGTAAGGGCAGTTGTGACTAAGACTGAAAGTGGATCCACTAATCACAGACATTTTTTTTACAAAAACCTCCAACGGTCAGAAAAAAGAAACACAAGACACTGATTTAATGTTACAATACTGTAAAATTGATTGTAAGAAACTGTGTTTATTATCACTTTGCAAAGTGTGACAACCTTGGCAGTTTCCATATTTAAACCAATGGATTGATAATAAATCCATACATAAAAGATCATAAAGGAAACTAGAATAATAATTTCACAAAATGCATTTGCAACCATAGAATTTATCCTGCTTAAACCAAGAAGACAGGAAACCATTGACGGCTAATCATCACAATAATCCTGAGTTACAGGATCAAGTCGGTCCTTGCAAACAGTATTTGATGTGGTGACAACTGTGGTTTGGGCAGCAGCTGCACATAAAAACCTCAAACTAAAGCTCTCGGCTTAATCTTTTGACGGGACAGAATATCAAACAACCTTCTTGTTTAATGTCCTGACATCCAATCAAATCTCAGATGTTCCTTGTTGAGCTTAGATAGTCCTTGGCGGTGTCAGCACTCCCGTTTGAGTCATTTGTCTTTGTCTGGTTTCATGAAAGTAACGGACTACAAAACCTTCAGTAAAGTGGATTATTGTGGTATATCCAGAGCTGGTGGGCCGGGCAAACGAGACCTTTGTTGGACCTGTTTGACCATCCAGACAAAATGTATTCAAATTTGGTTCCTAAAAGTTAGAATTTAGAGGAAAAGACTGAAAAAAAACCAATAAAGCCACCTTTTTTCAATTTAGACAAAGAGCCTTTTGATTTTTCAAGACTAGAAGAACTGCAAAGAAAAACAATATAAAATACACATATATTTATAAGTTTCTTATTTAAATGGAGATAAGAGGATGGATTCCTACGTATTTTCAAAGATCTTAAAGAAACACTGCAGACATTTCAGGAAAAACTATAAGTTTAGGTCATCTGCCACATTTTCTTTTTTGGATTTCTCAGCAACATTTCGTGTCCTTGAGTCAGCGTGGACGAAGGTGCTGCGTTACGCAGAGCAGTTTCGGTGACTCATCAGGATGACGGCTGATTCACACAGTCGTGTAATAATATCCCTGCGATTTTCCTGAGTTCATGTCGATGTGTGGAGAGTCAGTGACCAATTACAGAAGTGAACGGAAACACAGACACATAAAAATACATCAGAGGACAAAGCTGTCTTATGAGCCTAAACCACTTCTTCTGACACTGAAGTCTTAAATCATGAAGGGTCAAAGATTTTTTTTTTTCTGCTTTGCAATTTAAACACCAAAGCAGACTTTTGGTCTTTAGTCTAACCCCATATCACTGACTTATCAGTAATCTCCTCTTTGTCAATGAAAAAGAACATCTGATGCTGGAACAGCTACAAATGATTTGGGTCAACGAGGAGTGAGTTGAGTTGACATTTATCATCACTAAATTACTAAATTAATATGTTCTTGTAGCATTTTTCTCAAATTGCATTTCTGAGTATTTCTTTAGTCAATGGTTGCGAATCAGGAGGAGATGAAAAACGCAGTGTGAAAAAGCTTGTAGCAGCGACACAGATGCTACAATAGGCCAGCCACAAGCTCCCTGCTCTGCTCCATTCTGATGCATCCACATGCAGACAAGTAGATTCATTAATGTCTTTGTTTTCCTCATCCAAGCTGGCATCTGAATCAAAAATACATCAGATGACAACTGTTATATAAAAACCAGCAGTTTCTGTTGCACCGGTAATATAAGAAACAGAAAGATGTCGGGAAGAAGGGGTGGGCTTACTCTGCACCAACAGCCATGACTCAGAGATAAATTTCTAATGAACTACAGAAACTATGTCCTAGCATATGGCATAATCATAATTAAAAGACCACTGGGAATGCTTAAATAGATCAAAAGATGTCTGTCACCACTTCCATCTTCTCAAGTAGTTTCGTAAGCAAACAACTATCTAGGTCTGAAGACCAGTTTGTGTGTGTGGGGAAAACTCACACACAGAAAGCAATACACACATCCACACACGCACACATACAAACACACTCACACAGAGCTACTCCAGCCACCTACTTGTGTTGCATAACACATGCCACTGCCTACCCGTGCACCAGCAGATCTGCACAGCACCCAGCCAAGAATGGCGATTCATCACCTGAAACGAGTTTTACCGTGCACGTCCTAATCTGTCGGCCTGAGAACTCGATTCAGAACTGGGGGCAGGTCTTTCGATGCCAAATGATGCTCTGAGTGGCCCCAGTGACCGCGCGTGTCGACACTAAAAACCCAGATTTCAGTCAAGTGGAATTTCTCCAAACGTGACATCTGAATGTCCACCAAGGTAGGTCTAACCAAATGATTTGTTTTCAAAGCGCACTGCGCCCAAACGCACTAAAGGTAGAGTCCTACTTACCAAGAGCTCCACTGACATAAAGAGACCAGAGGAACATAGGCTTTATTGTGAGAACAGAGAGAGTGGCTTTGAGTTAGACTGAACAGCAACGAGTTGCCAAGCCTTTTTAGGGTAAGCCTTTGTTTTATGCCCAATTCTCCTACAACAAAAGACACCTTCTTTGGGCTTTTCTGGAGCCAAAAACCAAAATGGAAAAGTAGAAATTAGAAATGCTTGAAAAGGGAGTCCGCACAAACATTAGAAATGTAAAGTAATCACTTTTTCACCAAATACACACAAACCAGTGTCGTTGAGAAAGAAAATTGCTTCTTGAAGATGTCTTACAGAATGGATACAAATAGCTCACTGTGCCTTAATACTGCAGCAGCATCCATCTCTAGATACCAGTTGGTCTAATTTCACAGCAGAATGGGCCCAAGAGCACTGTCGGATGTGCTGGACGTGAGGCAACAGGGGTGTCATATTTCTTCCTTTTTAGCTGTACTGTGTTCTATTTGAGGCCTTTTTTTTTCTTCCCGGCACACAAACACTGAACTAAGCGAGAGCTCATCTGCTGAGGTTGCTGAACGATGCACTTTTCGTGCCAGACTCCTCAAGGAGGAAAATCTCATCATCCAGAGTGAAGCGCCACCGACACCGCCCCGAGGAAGACACTGATCAGCTCCTTTCAAATGGGCAGAGCATCTCTTCACCTACAGGAAGACACAGTCAGTCGCTCCGTTTACAGCAGCGTCTTGCATCAGAAACACTGCATTTTTCAAAATGGGACCAAATGGTGCTCTGCTAACACTGAGGCATTCTGCTAACCTTCCTTCTTTCCAAATCTCCATTGTAACATCACTTCTAACTGCGAGGCGGTTAAAAATACGACTTTACGGACGACTTTTGCTCCCTTTCGCCATGTGATGTTTGGCCGTTATGTTACATTATGTGGCCTATAATTTGGCTTGACTCATTAAAATTGCTGCTACTCTGCCAGCACCCTGTTCCTCATATCATAGGTCAAACCTCCAAACACCATTTTCAATGATTTATGCACAAAATAATGCAACAAGCAAAACATCAAGAACCAACATGCAAAGAGGTCGACCATTTAGCCCTCCAGAAGCTGAAAGCAGGGCAATTATGAATGTTAAAGTGCAATAGATGCATTGTGTTAAGGATTTTTGTCTACTAAAATTAACCTCTGAGAAAAAAAGGAAATGCCAAATGCTACTGGTAAAGAAAAGAAAACATCTGCAACTAAACCTTTTCAAAAACAATAAAAAAAATTACAAAACATGGTAAATCAGGGACTCTGAAAACTTGTTTAAAGACCCACTCCAATGAAAATCTTGTTCTTGTGGCATTTTTCTCATGATGGAGGATATTTTTAAAAGAATTTAAGATTAAAACTGCATTTCTGAGTATTTCTTTTTTTCAAATTTGGATGAATCAGGAGCAGATGAAAATAAGCCATTTGAAAAAGTTCACTTTGTGACGCAGCAAATGAAGTGGGCGGGCCAAACTCTCCCTGCTTTGCTCCATTCGGATGCTTCCACTTGCAGACAAACAGATCCATTAACATCTTTGTTGCACCGCTAATGTTAGCTTGGGCTTGTGAGGGGCTATGAGCTAGCAGGAGAGAGTGTAAACGAAGGGATGATGGGATATCAGCAAAGGCTACTTTTGTGCCAACAGTCCCGCTGACAACGACAACGTTGCAGGTTTTATGTTTTTTCGTTTGAGTACAAACGGCACAATCATAATAATTAAAAAAAACACTGGGAATGCTTTTAAAATAGATCAAAAGGTGATCGGAGATGGGTCTTTAAGATCTGTGTCGATGAAGGCTCTCATTTGGTGAAGTTGTCTTTAGGTTGAGTCATGGCATCTGAACTTGAAATCTTGAGATGTTTCAAGAGATGTAAATTTTTAAAATGTAGATTCATCAAAGATTATGCTTAATGTTGTTCACATTTACATCTAAAAACAAGATTACATCACAGAACAAAATGCAAGATGCAGTCAAACACCACTGCATGTGTGCGCATTGGTGGTTGAAGCTCAAGCTTCTCAGGATTTGTGCAAAAAAGATTATAACCGCAATTAGAAGAAAAACCTTTTGAAACAAATTACATCATTTTATTATATGTACTGTCACCAAGTAATTTATAGCGTTGATACTGAGAAAACATGCTCTGTTTTTTGGGGGGGTTTAGTTTGATCGTCTGCTTATTGCATTTCCAAGTAAAGGTTGAACTGTCCTGTAAAAATGTTGCTGTTAGGCAGGAGGAGTTATCAGAAACCCCACACTTCACTGTGGGCCTTCATCTGCATCATTCAACATGAAGGATTTAGCAGAATGCTGTCTGGTCTCAAAAAGAAAATACTTAGCTGTACATAGCTTTTACAATATGCCACAATGCTTTGATAAATAGGCTTTGACTTATTCATCAAGAGCATTTTTTTCTTTTCATAATGATTTTATAATGATTTTTATTGCATAACCTCTGGTCCAGGCTAGTCTGGGGGTTCACCAGCTCATTAGGCAGACCTTTTTACCACAGGGCTATTCTGCTGTGATGCCTAAAGAAAATTAGATTTTAATGTCTTTCTGAAACAAAAAAAGTTCTTGTAAACGGGGAGTTTTTCTCTACTAAAAGTACACGTTGGTCCTAAAATCCAAACACAATCGCGACTGACTAAACTAAAAGACAGACTGCACACACCTGAGTCACTTAGTCATGTCCTTTTATCTTGTTTAGTTGTAACTTGTGGCCTGAAAAAAACATAAAGTCTCTTTGTTTACTATTTATAAATTTGGGGCAATTTTGAGGCAAGAAGATGACAGCCTTTAAATACCCACTTAGATGAAAATTGTGTTTTTGATGTTTTTAACATGTTCTTTTAGCCTTTTTCTGATGATGGAGGACATGTATAAAGAAAAGTTAGCTAAAAACTGCATTTCTGAGTATTTCTTTATTCAAATTGCTTTGAATCAGGTGTAGATAAAATGCTGTTTAAAAAAAGGCTCTTTTATGACTTATAATAATACACTGGCTCTCTGCAACAAGGAGGGGAAGGAGGGGCAAGGTCTCTCAATGCAAACGGTCCCGCCCACAAGTCAGAGGCAGATTCTAATGAACTCCTGCCGCTCTGAAGAAACTATGTCCTAGAAAACAACAAATGTTTTTATTTTTTTCTAAACCATAATTTAATGACTAATAGAAACATCTTTACAATAACTCAAAAGATGATTAGAGTGGGATTTTAGACTTTATTCTTTGGCCTTGTACATATATTTCCTTTGGGTTTTTAAAAGGAATACAATATTATATACATTAAATAATAAACTACTAATATTTAGCTTAGTAAATCCTACCTGATTAAATATTTGTGAAACTTTTAAGGTAATATTTCAAACATAATGTTTAGAAACAAGCTCATCTCTTCATGAGCTTTCCTGCTAACAGAAGCCAAACTGAAAATCCCTCGAGTTGTAGGGCCAAAAATGGGAACTGTGCTTGCGTTCCAAGTGGGGTTGTAGTACATGCAGTTCACAGACTGCACCACATGACTTCAGTCAAGGATCATGGCCACAGGGGATGAGCAGTGGAACAACTCAAGCTAATTCCAGTTGGGGAAAGCAGGAAATAGGGGTATAAACAGTAAATGTGGGGTCACATTCCACTTCCTCTGCATCTATTCCCACAGATTAATGCATCTCTGCACAACAGCCTCTGCAGGCTTTAGCTACAATCCACAATAAAAAAAGTAATCAGAATACCAGTGCTGATCTGGAATTAAACTGACTAACAGATGCTCCAGCACAGCTTTTTTTGAAATACTTTGAGAGCCAAATGTGCACTGAAGCTTTTGCTGCTTTTCTCTGTGAAATATATCACAGGAAGAGCTGTACCAGCCGACAGCAAATAAACATGAAAGGAGGCGAATGGCCTGTTTTCTGACTGAGCTCTGAAGGCTGAACACAAGGCCAGAGGACATCTCGAAACACCATCAAAACAATGACATCCACCAAAGGAATGTAAGACCGAGGTGATAAAACTCAGCTGGTACATGTTGAACAAGCTGCACTGACAGGACCGCAACAAGGTCGGATATCTAAACCCAGTTTACAGTGATGACAATGAACAGATGGGATAGTCAAATTTCAAATATGCAGTTTATTCTTCTCTCAATTATGTCACAGAGCAGGATCCAAAATATGCCATCAAATCCTTCTTAGCCTGTTTATCAGGAGTTCAAAACAAAAACTGTGTATTTGCTGTTTTTAACATGTTCGTGTGGCATTTTTATCATGATTTAGGACATGAATAAAGAAAATTAAGATTAAAATTGCATTTCTGAGTCTTTCTTTATTCAACTCACTTGACTTGATTCCCTAAAGTGTGATTCGTGACTAATGATCTTCCTAAGGAAAATAATTTGCACATATTTTTGACTTTTACACCTGATTTAAGTAAATGGCTTTTCTGATTAAAATAATCTGCATATATTTTTGATTTTTATAGTGACTTATGTAAATGATTTTTTTCAGATGTTGGAAACTTGCTCCATGTTGCTGAGTTTCGCTCATGAGATATAATATACATTAGAAGATTTTTGAAACTTACATCACTGATTCTTTTTTACTGCATAAGCTACTAACACGTTTAAAACAGTGTTATATCTACATACAGCGGAATTCATTGTTACTTAAGGATGCTTGATGACCTATATCAATGTTGGCACAGTATTAATATCTGATCACAAGTTACAAACCGAAAGTAAATAGTGTGGCCGAAAAAAAGCATTAACTCAAACCAGTTCGGACAAAACCCTGTTTACAGGCACTGTCTGGCTCCAATGTAGTGTAAAAATCGCAAAATAAATTGCGACTGAATTGGCTTCATTTGGTTGGAGCCGGAGGTAAACCATTTCTCACACTGTGTCCAGTTCTCATTTACAGTCAATGGTAAAAATGTACTTTTTGCTTGACAGTAACTTTAATGAAAGACACAGAAAGAGGAGAACATGTTGCTGCAGCAGAACATTTGGAGAACATTTTTCTTTCAACTGTCTGAACGTTCCTTTTTTTACAGGCTGTTTAGGGCAAAGAGTTATGTTTTTTTCCCATCGGTGTTGTGAGCTGTCACACAGCAGAACCGTAGCTTCACAAACTTCCTTTATCCACCATTTTTCCACTCGGAGGAAAATGTGCTCCCTGTGGGCCAAGAAAGTCCCTGTAAGGCGTTTTTCCTCCAAAAGTAAAAGCCAAATGAGTTTCTTTTCCTGAAGCATGTGACGACCACAATAAGACCACCACTTCAAGAGTTTTGCTGAAATGGCAAAATTCCTCAAACTATGCTGGATGGGAATTCTCCAGGAGCTCAGCTTTCCAGGGACAAACTGGACACGGATTTCTGTGTGCATTGTACTTCATTCTTTAGCTCGATCCATCCATCCCCAACCTGGTTGAGGCCAGAATCTTCCCACAGTTTGTCAGGGGAATGTTGGCAAGCTGAGGGGACTTGGAGGCATATGTGCCTTTCCATCTGTTGCTCACTCAATCCCTTCCAAACCCCTTCCTCTGTCAGGAGCCATCTGCTTCCAGCACTACCCCACTGGCAGGAAACATGAGCACTTCCACCATAGGACATGGCGGATGCACAAACTAAAAAAAAAAGAAGGAAGAGCCTATGGCCAATTTACCAATTCACTACCTTCAACCCCAAGACAAAATGAGATGGTCATGAAAAGATTCAAATCCAAAAGTACAGTTTTAGAAAATTCTGACATATTTCTCTTGATTCATGCTTGAGGCACATTGATTGCTTATTTTAGGATTCTCTGCAGTAAGTTAATTTTACCAGCATAATCAGGGTGAACAGTCATTTAGAGTTGCAGCAAGCCGAAGAATCAAAGAGCAAATTGCCTAAAAACATATCAGAATCAAACATAATTAGAGATAATGAGTTACGCCTATAGAATATATCAAACAAAATTAATTTCCTTCAGTCACAGACTGTCAAGTTCTTAACTTTATAATGAATTTTATTTTAAATCAATCTTTGTAGGGAGTGGACTCTGACTTGTCATTTGTGTCATTGATAAACAGGTTATATTTTCATGTTCTTTAAAGACCCACCCTCATTATCTTTTGATATATTTTCAAAGCACTTCCAGTGGTCTTTTAATTATGATGATGCTGTTTTTAGCCTTTCTTTTTTTTCATCCTGCCGTTTTCAAGGACATGGTGTCTGCAGAGCGGCAGAAGTCCATTGGAAATTTGCCGCTGAGTTGTAGGCGGGACTATATGCATGAAGCAACCTTCTTCCAGTTGCTGAGAGTTTTATTTTTACACAATCTCCAGCTAGCTTACAGCCCCTCACACCTAAACAAAACAGCAACAAAAACAGCAAGAAATTTTGGAGCTATCCAACCGTAAAATTTTGATCCAGATGCTCAGACGAGGAAAACAAAGACGTACATGAATCTTGTAGCCATGCCCAGTGTCTTTTCTACATCACAAATACAATCTTTTTAAAAAATAATTTTTTGTCTGCTCCTGATTCACAACGATTAGAATAAAGAAATACCCAGTAATGCAGTTTTAAGCTTAATTGTCTTTAAATATAAGTTCTCCGTTATCAAAAAAATGCCACAAGAACATGTTACAAAAATACCAAAAACACAATTTTCATCAGAGTGGATCTTTAAAATCATCATTTACCTAAATTTATTTTAAATTTAATAAAAAAGTCAGCTTCTTTCCAGAGGCGGACTTACCATTAGGCAAATGTAGGCCATCGCCCGGGGCCCCCCAACACTCTGGGGGCCTCGAGCTAAACACTTAATAAAAGTGTCTAAAATAAATTTTAGGCCAATCATTATTTAACTCTTGTCATAAAGATAACACCCCCACATCACTGAAATGGCATTAGGTTGATCATATGAAAGTGTTTTATCTTCCCTCGTCCCTCAGAAAGAATGGTATATTCCAGTCAACACATGAGCGTTAGCGAGCTGTGTTGCCAGCTCAAAAGTTGCTGTTTTAATTTTTATTCTGAGGGTTAAAATTGTTTTAGATTAACATAATTTGGGCAGATTTGGGATTTGTTTCACCAACTTTTAGTTCCTTATTGATACGTGTTTCAACCAGGAACATGCAGTCGGGAAAGACAGGTGAAGCAGTGCCTCACCTGTCATTCTCCTCACCTGCTGTCATGAAATGTAAAGCCCACTGATAACAAAATAAACGTGTGTCCACTTGTGTGTTCCATAAATGCAATTTATATGTTTGAATCCAAAATTGTTGCATTTTGTGTATTTCCTATTTAATTTCAGCGTAGGCTGCGAGATGTTCTGCACGAGAAACGCAATCCCATTTGAAATGGGTTTGATTTAATTTACTTAGTGTATGCAAATAATATAATGCTTTATTTATTTATTTACATTTTGATATGTTTGTTACTTGTCCTCCCGTTCCGTTTGACAGGTAAAGTATTTTGCGTTTGTCTGTCGTTTCTTTAGTGGTCTAACGTGACGCTGCACTGAAAAGACAGAATGAGGAAGGCAGGTAAACAACTGTGCTTCTGGAAATCATAGAAAAACGACAGATCATTTCATTTGTGAATGCATTTATGAATTTTTGGAGGCTTTTTACTGTTGCAAAAATTTCCAACAACAAATACTTTTTGGAGTAATCTCAAGTGATATTTTATTTAGTTGTTAATGTTGATTAATTAGGATTAATGTTTAATACTTGAACATTTTCACAAGAACAAGTTTTTGCAAATCAGACTCCTTTTTATTATGTTTCACAAGGAGACTGGCTTATATTTCACCTCACTTAAATTAATGAAATTAAAAATACAAGAACAATTTCCACTTTTGACCTTGATAGGCTAAGAAGTTTTAGTAAAACTCTTTTTTGACAGTTCTTAATATTTGAGCAAAACATAAGTGGTTGTTAGTAAAATTAACTAGGAGTCCATTGTTTCATGTTTTGTAAAACATGAAAAAGAGGAAAAGGCAAAGAGAAAGCTAGAAATTTGTTGCTAAACTTCCAAAAAATGCTGGAAGACAAAGTAGGAAAAAGAAGAACAGAATCAAACAAACTTAAGATAAAAAATGTCAAGAATGATAAAAGGTACAGAACAGAAGAAGAAAAGGAAAGGGAGGGGCAGACAGTTCTAACTTTGAAAGAAACTATATATTTTTTATTATGCCACTCCATGGGTAGGCCTCTGTTGTATTCCTTCTTTCAAGTATTTTTGTTTCTTCTACCTTCTTTAATAAAACCTGAAAAATTAAAGAAAAGACAGAGGATTGTCATTTATTCCTACTAGAAAGTGAGTGATTAATAGATTAACACATTCAGTAAATGTAATGTTTTCCCAAGTAAAAAATAATTGAAATAAAATACATGTGTTACATTTAAATGTAATTTCAGTTTTTAATTGCTCATCAGAACGTTTGGATTTTGGAGATTGATGTTTGCTAAAAGTGGACCAGTACAGAAGTTATTGGATGTTTTACCCCAGCTAAGGATTTAAAAAATACTAATAATACCACAGTGCAGAGGCCCCATGTTATTATTCACCTGGGGCCCCCAAACTGCTAAGTCCGCCACTGCTTCTTTAAATGGATTTTCCCTTCAATCAAAACCTCCAACAGGAGAAAGACAAGCCTTTACTTTCCACCAGTAAGAGATGAAGATGAGTCCACTCTAAGCTTTCCTGACCGGCTTTCCCCCACGCCTTCACATTCACAAAGCACAAAAAAATAGCTGTTTGTCATCAGAAGAGAGGGGGCCTTTGTTTTGGAGGCACAATGGAGGACATTCTGCTGTGGAGGACAGCGTTGCATTCAATAAGCTGATGTTGTGGTATGGCAGCAGAGAGAGGACGGACACAGAAACGGCGCTCTGACCCTGCAGACCCCCCTCCACCACGGGCCCTCAGATGGCGGCTCTGTTTACAGCTCAGCGGTTCAGCTTGTCTCTGTTAACCTGCAGTCAAGTCATGAAGTAATTACAGCCGGGTTCAGATGAGCCATCTGAAGATGCACAACGTGCCAAAGCTGAACACCAAACAGAGCCTTCATAATCCTGTAGTGCGGTGAACATCTGCCTGTGGGGGGTGAGAATCACCACTGCACTTTAGAAAATAAGCGTCACGCCAACTTGATGTTGGTGTTCTCAAAATTGCTCCTCAGGTTTGAACTCGGCTGGAATGCAATAAGTTCCAGACACCACATGGAGGTGCTTCGGCTGCTGCAGATGAAAAATAAAACGCCTGCTATTATTTTCAAGTGAATATCAGAAAAAAAAAAAACTCTCAAATTCCATTTGTGCAACTGATGTGAGAGCTGTTCCGAGTCGGATGTTATACCACATACCCAGACCCGACAGCAACATTATCGACCTCTGAGATGAGACAGAACAAGGCGGCTTTTTCCACCTACAACCTGCTGTCTTCCAACAGTGTGCTTTGTGTTAGACGTTTTAGTTTTTTTTTATATCCTTTTATTGGTTTGATGCAGATTTCATAATGTTTGTAACAATAACAATCAAAGTCTATTTTAATAAAATAAAAAAATGATGTGTATGTGAAGTGGTTCTGAAAGAATATTCATAAAATATGTCTACAGTTACAATTTGCTTTTTCTTTTTTTTACTGTAGGACCACCCAATGACTGTATCTGAGAGCTGAAGCGAGTGAGTGTGACACCACCCACAGAAAACGGTTTACTTCCGGCTCCAACCAAACGAAGCCAATTCAGTCACCATTTTGTTGGCGATACAGACACCATCATGTTTGAACCAGAAACCATTAAGCAGTAAGCAGTAATTGGTCTGAGTCATTATTTCTATGGCAACCACTCTCACCAATCAGAAGAAAGCTTGTTGGAGGTCTATACTCCTACCACTGGAAAGCAGTCTTCACGAAATCTGTCAATCGAATGCTTTGAACACTTTTACTAAAGCTTCTGATTGGCTGGTTTATAATTTAAATAACATGCAATAAATAAAAATATTTAATGAAAAAAAATTAAAATGAACAAGAACATGTTAAAAAAAAGGCAGCAGAGCAAGAATGGTCATTCCTACAAATAGAATGACTGAGTAATAGCTAATTCTTTCTCAGTAGGAGTCTATGGGAGTCTGGTTTCCTGGAGCCTCTGGATACTTCCTGTTTGGAACACCACGGGGGAGGAGCCACCCAGTCCAATTCTCATGTAAAGTAAGTGGGCTAAAAAAAAAAAATCTAAATATATTTTCCTTTTCCTCACTCTGTCCATCAGCTTAATTCAGTTTCAGCCTCTTTATTCCAACAAACTGGAAATGGTTGCTTCTTCAAATCAAAAAGTGCTTTAGATTCAGATGGCTGATACATCCACCAAACACAACCTTTTTGGACCCAAATGCTCAGGAAAGTTCATTTTCATGAAAACCATTTTTGGTGGGTAATCTATGGGTAAGGAAACTGTCAATAAGAAATGCTTTTATAAAGACAAAGTTGTACACAAATTTGTGCACAACTTTGTCTTTATAAAAGCATTGCAGAAAAACATTTGAATGCAACATCTAGATTTTCGTTTGACATGTCTGTTTTGAATACGATTTCTCTCATTTTTTTAATAACACTGCTTGCTTGTCTTGAATATGAATTTCTCCTGTTAACAAATTGTCAAAAATACATCATAAAGTCATTAAACAACAAAGTTCATTCTTGACCAAAGATAACCATTTGGTCATCACAGAATTTTTATATTTTGTTGTATTTTGTGACTGCTGCACAATACAAATTAATATGCTTATTGATTGAATGGTGGATTGACTGATAGAAAGGGTCAGGTCCAATAAGCTCTGGGAGGAGAACTCTTGAAGTTGTTTCCATGGTGAAGTTAGGCTGTCAGCTTACTCTGCTCAGTGGCAGGTGTTCATACTTTTTGTTACGTTCTACTAATTAATTTAATGTCATCCTACACATAAATTAACAAATCTCGTGTTTATTTATGTTTATTTAATGCTGGATGGAATTCTCATTTTAACCATGGTTATCGTCTCCAGAGTTTTCTATTTGTTTGTTTTCAGCACGAGCTCCTTAGGGAACAAAAGATGTGGCCAACAGTCCAGGTGAGTTAAACACTGAGGCCAGCTCGTCAGGTCATCCCATGTTGCTGGCGTGATGCATAGAAGGGGGAAATTAGCCTAATTTAACATGTTTTTGTTAAAAAGTTTTCATGGTTTCGCCCTTTGTGTTTCATGACGTTAACCATGACGTATCTGTGTTTCGCCCACAAAAACAAACGATGGGCGAATCCGAATTCCTCCCCTACACCTATGGCTTCTCTCTACCCCTACATTTAGCCCTCCAAACGGAGAGATATGGAAAAATAGTGCCTTCAAATACAGACGTTACTAACCCTCGATGATGCCATCAAAAGTCGCGGGTCATCTACAATAGTGCGTAGCTGCCAAAGCTCGGAAAATACATAACATTGGTTTAATACGTTTAAAAAATCATGAAAAAACAATAAAAGTCATTACTTACATTCAAATGTAAACTTGTGGGCCTCAGATCACACCTACATCAAGAAATGTGTTTTTCTCCTCCACATCACAACCGCGACACGGATCACCCCACCGGTAGAGGGATACCGCTATGACTCCCCCTTAAAAAAACATTTCTGACATCACCAAGGCTCCAACTGCCCCTACAATTAGAGCATTAGGGAAGAGCCGTAGGTGTATGGTTTTCAAACTTTTGCAAAGATGCATATTGTTAGGTCCGTGGAGAAAGTGGGTGTAAGCGTTAGCGTGGGGGCGGTGCTGGCCGCACAGACTCTTCCTGGAAGGGGCTGGTGCTCCGAGTGCATAATTTTAGAGGAATACTCAGAAACACCTGAATGAAGCAAAATACCGCTTTGGAGCTGTTAATAGTGAAGAATGAAAACTATAATACACTTAAAAGTTAACTTTGCATAACATAGGCGCTTTAAAAATAATCCACGTATATTGTTTAATCAAAAGAAAATGGAGGCAGCAATTTTTTATTCCCCCCTTGGTCTTAGTGAATCATAGCACGGGCATTCACTTAATGAGGGCTCGTGTGCTGAACAGAGTTCAGGGTTGGCCTCAGTTTATCAGGGCCGCTCTTTGGAACAGGCCTCTGCAAGACTGTTTACAAATCTCACAGGACTGCCTGCAGGACATGCAACAGTGTACACAACACGGTGGGACAGTGACAACTTCACCGTTAGCTGTTAGCTAAAGGTTAGACACACATTTATACAAGAAAGAAAAAACAAAAGTCAGCCACTTCATTTTCGTTAAACTTGACAGAAAAAGCTGCAGACAACCAGCTACAGCAAATTTTTATTCAGAATTTGGGATTTTAACTGTATTTGTTTTGAAAATAAAAGCTTTGTATTTTAAAAAAACGCTTTTATTTTGGTAACACGTTTTCAAGAACAGAGCAGAATCTAAAAATACTGCTTTTTTTATTTTTAAGCTTTAATCTTACTTTTTATAAGACACATTTTGTCTTAATGAGCGGAGCAAAGAGAAACACGCAGAGGGGTCGATTATAACGACCAGGGTGAGACAATCCTGCCAGAAGAAACATTCTGTCTTTAATGCAAAATCAAAAGGGGATACCCGACTTACCTCCAGACCATTTCTCACTCAGAGAAACAGAGGACTAAGCAGCTAACCTTTTCTCACAAAAGACAAGGACTTTGCAAACCAAGCTGGGAGCCATGAATTACCTGACATTTCCACTTTACTGGGCTAGTAAACCACTCTTTATGTCAGGATCAAAGTGCACGTGCTGCAAACATACACACAGCTGCTTTTGCTGCAACATAGGTGTGTCAATTGGAGTATTAAACCAAAATTAATAAAAATTTTTTTCTTCCTTTCTTTTGAAGATAAAGATGTTTGACTGGTGTTTAGGCAAAAAAAATCCAGTTGGTACATACCATGACTGTACAGCTGAGTGTGACATCACCCAAGAGATTTCTTCCGGCTCCAACCAAATTTAGACAATTCAGCCGCCATTTGTCTGTGTTGCAGATGCTATGTTGAAGCCAGATGACATCAGTAAGTACTGATTGGTCCAAATTGATTTTAATTAACATGTAACTGCAACCATTCCCACCAATCAGTGGTGAGCTTGTTGGAAGGCCACACCCCTACTACTTGAAAACAAGTTATATGAAATCTGTCAATAAAACGTTTTGAACGTTCAATGTGAGACAACATATTTGTATTTAGGCATTTGATTGGTCCAGCTATAAAAAGAATATTTTTAAAAAATAAGAATTAACAGGAATATGTAAAAAAATGTCAAATGAAGTAATAGCTGTTTATATTTCAAATGAAGTCAATGGGATTTTGGCTTCTTTTAGTTATTTCTATTTGGAAAACAGGGGGTCACACAGTCCAGTTTTCATATACAATCAACGGTACAGTCTTCCTAAGCTGCTTTATAAACGGGAATTTTACACATTAATACATACACAGACAGTGTAGAATGACACAGAGACGGATACTGACAAACATTTCTAACTCCATCCAATCGATATTCACAGATAGCTTTGAATTTAATGAGCACATTGTGAGGAATACTCTTGCCAGAAGAAACATTCTCCTGACGCAGATGGCTCACAGTCCAGTTCATTAAATCAAATTCCGACCATGCATCCACACAAAGACACACAACTCCAGCTTCAAACTGTTACCACTCACAATTCCACAAACTGTCTTTACAAGATCCCTGTATGTTATTTAATCACTGCTTTGGATCCACCATTATGATTCTTGAGCCGCTAAAACTGAAAGCACTGCACAGTGGAGATATTCCAGGACTTTTCATATCTAACAATAGGAATCCTGCTTTTGTAGCAACAAAAATATGCAAAACTCTCACTATTCCCTCCTTGTGATCAGTGGATGAGCACTCTTGCTTCTTGTCTTCTTCAAAAATGGGATGCAGTGCGTACCAGGGAGCTGCTTAGGTACAGCACAATGCCGACAGAGTTCTGAGGCTACAACATGTGAGCTTTTGCATCGCTCTTTGTCATCTCTTCTACTCCTCCAACACACAGCGTTCCTTTGTGCAGGCTTATTAGTCCTTTCTTCAAATCCCAAGCACCCCTCTTAAATAACAGTGAATTTGGGAAACTGCCTTTTACCACTCAAGATGCCATAGCAACAATAAAACACATTACAATGCTTGGCCTAACAAAATGTCAGGGAAATAGATGCAAGCCCATTTTTTTCCACCTTAGAGCCAAAGAGCCAGGAAGTGTTAAAAGCTTTACTTTGTGACATTTTTCCTTCCAAATAAGTCTTGACCTTTGCAACACCCTTACAGTGCATAGAATGTAGCCACCACTTGTATCATCGCAAACAGAAAAACCCTACCAGGAAGATGTTGAAATGTTTAAAAAAAGGGGTAATCTGCGCCAAAGGTCCTTCCCACAACTTTAGCGGCAAATTTCTAATTCAATCCTGCTGCTCTGGAGAAAGGTTTTTTTAATTTGTGAAAATCCCATAGACTTCTAGTAAAAAATAAACCGCGGTCACTAAGTCATTCTATTTCTCAGAATAACCATTGTTGCTCTTCTACACTTTTCTTAACATCTTCTTGCTAATCCTGATTATTTTTTTAATTGTATCTTTTCTTTTATCACAAGTTATTCAAGTTATAAACTGACTAATCAGATGCCTCAGTAAAAGCATGTGGGCCCGCAGGCCCCCACCTTGCACGTTTGATTGACAGATTCTCCCGAGCCCGTTTTCAGTGAAAAAGGGTGTGGACTTTGAACAAGCTCACTTGTGATTGGTGACGGCAGTAGCCACAGAAACATTCACTCAGACCAATCACTGTCATCTGGCTCTTTAAGTGGAATTTCAACACAAATCAAATCTTCAACTCCAGTTGGCGGTCTCCGCTTTAAAAACCTGTTTCTCTCTTGATTCAAAAAAAGTTTTATTCATTCCCTCACCTGCTTAAATGTATTCACGGTCATCTAAAAAACAACTCTGGGCAGATTATCACTCCATCAACTTAATGAGATTCTTAGCTTCAGATAAGTGCTTAGTAATAAAAGACAAGGCTGCCAGAAGAAGCTCTGCTTCAGGATAAAATCTTCTCTACTGATAATGTCAGAGAAAACTGAGGATCTACATTTTGTCTGAAACTATAAAAGCCCATCTTATACAAGAGCTGCTTCTCTGCATGTTGGTTTGGCTGCTTAACATCTTCAAACAGCTTCGATGACGTTAGTCTAAAAAAGACGGCTTGAAGGTGACCACTGAAGGGTTAATAAAACCAATAACCTAGCCATGAAGCTTCTGGTAATTATTTGTGAAACAAAATGCACCATTCTCAGCACAGTGCTGCAACTAACACTAAATGAAATTTCTGTTTGCTGTTAGATACTGAACAAATCGCATTGACCGATGGAGCTCTGTAGTGGCTAAAAGGGTTTTTGGTTCGCCACCTGTTGGTTTTACTTTGAAACTGATGATTTTTGTCATTCTTGTGCTCCAACTACCCCTACTAATGCAGTTACTAACTTGCTGTTCCTCGCCAAATCCGAGTCATCAGCAGTTAGCAGGGTGACCATCTGGAGTTGTCCACCTCTTATCCACCTTTATAGGATCTCGACCATGTTTGGTTTCAGTTCTCTTTACTGGATCCTGATGTGGAACATCTGCTCAATATAAAGAGCTTGAACTGTGAGCTTCAACCTGCTGTTCTTGAGTGCTTGTACACTTCGACATGAAGGTTTCCAGATCCGGTCATCTTGTATTCTTGCATATTTTTAAGGTGTCTCGTTCTCATAATCCCATTAAGACATTATATTTGTCCATAATCACCAACAAGAACACAAAAAAGGCTAAAAGAGATGTCTGCAAAAGGAAATGTGTCAAAAAAACACATAAAGGTAAGGTCTTACTAATGAACAGTAAAACCCGAAGACCTTCATATCGATGGGACTTAGATTTGTACTTTCTATTCACTCTTTCTTCTGCTAAATGTATGAGCCACTGTTTCCTTAGCAACCGACTCTGCAATGATGCAAGACTGAAGAGAAACAGAATTGCAGGTGAAGAGAGGTCACTACAGCTCTGATGCTCTTCACAGCCTGTTGAATTTACAGTTCAAAAATAAGTTGTGTTTGTAACTACATGAAAGGGCTGCACGGTGGCGCAGTGGTTAGCGCTCCTGCCTCACAGCAAGAAGGTTCCCGGTTCAAGTCTTGGCTGGGGGACCTTTCTGTGTGGAGTTTGCATGTTCTCCCCGTGCATGCGTGGGTTTTCTCCGGGTACTCCGGCTTCCTCCCACCGTCCAAAAACATGCTTCATAGGTTGATTGGTTACTCTAAATTGTCCGTAGGTGTGAATGTGAGTGTGTATGGGTGTGTAATTGTGGCCCCTGCGACAGACTGGCGACCAGCCCAGGGGTGTACCCTGCCTTCGCCCATGAGTAGCCGGGTTAGGCTCCGGCAAGCCCGTGACCCCGAAAGGGATAAAGCGGATTGGAAAATGAATGAATGAATGAATGAACTACATGAAAAAGCAGGAAAAATTATTTCAACAAAAAGAGTTTGAGTTGGGGATTTTAGTTTAGGGAAAAATATCTTCACGTTTTTAGCAAATTCTGTTGAGAATTTTCTGACAAAACGATCTTTAAAATAGTATCACACTTTGAAAAGATAATGAAACAAAACAAATATTGAAATCAACATAATCTGATATACAGAAGTGATAAAAATGTCAAATCACCAAGTTGTGCGTTAACCTTTAATGTTATGGATATGTGACTGCAAGGTAGATTCAGACAACAAAATAAAAACTTTAGAAAGATTTATTCACCTTATTTAACCTCTTATGACCTGAGCTTATCATTGAGCTAACCCTCTACACATGTTCTCACAGGGCCCAGGTAAAGCAGAATGAACTACTGCACTTAATATAACACAAAACATGATATCCACACATTTGGACTTCACACTCACTCAATGAAAATCCTGTTTTTGGTGTTTCTAACATGTTCTTGTGGCATTTTTCTCATGATGAAGTGTCCTTGCGCACATCTTTTCTGTACTTTATTATTTTTTCTGGTGTATATTCTTCTTGATCCTGTTATTTACACGTACAGCAATTCCTCTTTCTTTCCTTAGTCTAAACTGTGACTCTGACAGCTTTGCACAAGAATTCCAATATGCTTCGATGTAAAGGTACATTCACACCGAACGCGATAAAGACAGCTACCCACAATACGCTGAGTGAAGAGCTCGCTCGGGTTATCATGAAAGGATTTGTTCATCCATGGATTTTTCATAGTTTTTAAACAGGAATCGTGTGTTTCTGTTTTAACAGAATGTTGGTTGTATGTTTGAGCACTTAAAAATGAAAACTTCACATTATTTTATGAGTTTTAAGTAGCTCACATGCCAAAAAAGTGTGAGCACACCTGATTTAGAGGTTCTCTGGTATATTGAACTTCAGTCCCGCTGTGTCTGGATGACGGCCACTTCCGCTGTGTTTCCGTCTCTCTCTGACCGTGTTTGAAGCAGTCTGTCGCCCAACAGCAGCGGGATGGGTTCAGGAAACTCCGAAGACATTGCATCAGGTTCAGAAAATGATCGGAAGTTCAGGGGATCCGATCCACCCTAATGTATGTGTATTCCACCTGCTGTCACTGAAACCATCACGTGCCCAAAATTGAGTTCCTGATTGGTTGACACAGACGTGGCGACCTTCCTAAGTTTAGATTTATTTTACTCTGGCTCGCCGCGCCCACGGCTGAAAAATTTGCTGCCTTTATTCAAATTGTGGTAAATCTGGAGGAGATTAGAAAAGGGATGATGGGATATCAACTGAGGCTTACTTCAGAACCAAGAGGTGAATTTCTGATGAACTAATAATGGTCGGCAAAAACCTTGTTCAATAAAACAACCCAGGTTTTTTACTATTTCCGAAAAACAGCATTATCATAACTCAAATACCACTTTGAAAATACATCAAAAGAAAATCGGATTGGGACTTTAAGAGGTTAAAAATCAGTTTTGTGTCACCCTAAAGTGGATCATTTAAAAATAAAATGCTTAAGAAAGCAAATATTAACAACAAAGGTTAGTTTGGTCACCCCAAAGATACACAACAAAGTTTTTTCTTAATTCACGACAGCCTACAGGAGAAGAAAAATCTGTTTTGGTTTTCCTCTGGGTCAAATGCTCCCTTCTTTCTTCAGAAAACACAGACTAAACATTTGTATCAAATAAAGGAGTCAGCCATAACCATTCTTAAAAAGAGCATCGCTGAAAGATAACTCACAAAAGGCTGCATTGTTTTCTTTGAAAAGATAAAAATAAAGGCAAACCTTCAAAACCAAAATTATGCAATCATCTGGAAAAAATAAGAGTAAAAAAAGAATCACCAGTTTGCAAAAGGTTGACTTGAGAAGTCATGACTTGTGTGCCATTTTTTTATTTTTCTTTTCCTTTCAAATGTAGTGAAAATCCAAATAAGCTGTTTTCCCATCATGACACATCCATTTGGTTCCGGAGCAAACATGTCAGCGTCTCTGAGAGTCACGTGTTCCTAAAGGAAGGCACATTTCATGGCATTTGACATTGGCCGCATGTCTTTCCTGGCATAAACCACCACTGTTCGGCACAGCTGTCTCACAGCTGTTTTCTTAGCACAACAACATTCCTTCTAGAATATTCCAAATGAAACATGTTAAGAGATGATCAGAGGCCACATTTTACAAGCAGCCTTCATCCTGGTCATCCTCTCTGGGACATGATTAGGTCCTCACTGTGATCAAAAGCAAACTCAGTGAGAGGTTTGAATATGAAATCCAATTATGTCCATGGAAGCTCTTGCAGGCTGCATCAGGATCTCTGCCCTCCTTCTTCTTTGTATTGGGGGGGGGCTCAGTCCCTGAATGCACCATTTAATATTTGGCAGCTTAAAAACAAGGAGCAGCACTTTCTCCCACAGTTTGCAGTAAGTCTACAGCAGCTTTTGGAGGGAGGGGGCTCCTCCACCACACTGTTGTTGACGCTGCAGTGAGGCTGCAATTCAACCCATGAGCACGACTCGGAGCGGGGCTGCGCCCCCCCCCCCCCCCCCCCCAAACCTCCAAGTGGGATTGTTGCCACCGTGACCCAGCCGAGTGTGCGTAAAAGAGGAGAAATAAGGACGCCCCCCACCCTTAAAAATAGCCTACAAAAACACGTGTCCCTAAACACTTCATCAAAGACAATGACCCCCCATGTGTGACTGCTGCTCACTCACCTTCAATGGAGATAACATGCTCTCTGATCTGGTTCTGCAGGGCCAGGTCATCGATGCGCTCGATCAGGTCGTAGATTGCGTAAATGTTTGGGTGGACGGACTCGAACCGGTGGATCTCTGCCCTGATGGCCGCGGAGTTGGACAAAACAAACTGCGAGCCGGCCGGGCCGGGTTGCGCGGCTTGGCCTGAAACTGTCCCCGAACCGAACTGCCCGGCTCCCGAGCTTGCAGACGATCCGGATCCGAACTGGGACGGGATGGACTGGGGGACGGGCACGGGCGCCGGGACCGTGCCTGGAGTGGGCATGGCAGGCTGAGACTGCGGGGAGATCCCGGACACTGGGACGCTGGACTGGAAATTCATTGTCGGTTTGTGTTGGAGAGGAGACGTGCGTGAGGACGCGGAACAGATGTGCGGGCTGGGAGTCGGGCGATGGGAACAAAAGAAGTCCGCTCCTGTTCTGGAACGAGGCTCGGCGCAAAAAGCGTCAATAGGCGGTCTCCAAACGCAACGAAACGCGGCTCATATTTGGAAAACTTGACTGTGATTCATTTTCCGTCAGTGGCCAGATCTGTCCAGGGCCTTTTTGTGTCTTACAAACCCGCGCTGCACTCGGACAGCCCTCCCGCACCGCGTTGTTGGTAGAAAGCCCCGCTTTTCTTGCGCGCTCGGTTTGAAGGAGACAATGGGCGTTGAGCGGGGCGCTGTGCTCGTGCGCCGCGGACGCGTCGTTTCTGCGCTGGAATCAGATTGTGTTGGTTCTCTTTGGTCCAAGAGCTCCCTGCCCAGAGCCCTCCTCCGCATGCTGCAACGTCACCAATCACGCAACTGTACTTGAGATGGGGGAGGGTGTGATTTGATTTGTGTGTGTGTGTGGGGGGGGGGGGGGGGGCAACGTGCACACCATGACAATAAACTACCTGCTTGTTATGAAACCACAAAGTCATAAGGCTCCCATTTTTGATGCCAGTTTGTTGCTTTTTAATTGTCTTGAAATGATTTAAATTGCAGCTTTAATGATCCAAATCTGCTCTCATTGTTACTACATTTAGAGTTTAAGGAAACCGTCCTCACACCATTTTCATCCACTGGCTCCAAAATGTTGGATATTTCAACTAATTTTATAAACTAAAACACAAAAATGTTGGATGTTTTTTATCATTCGAACACATTTCTTTCTTATTCCAGGTAAAACTCCTATGGAAACGACGTTAAAATAGAAAAAGCAGAATATCCAAACCAAGTATTTGTTCATAATAGAGTTCCACGACATGTCCAAAACGGGTGGAATAAAAATGATTCTTTTGACTTGATATTTCTCAGCAAAAGCAGATCTAGAGTCATCTGCTGGTTAAAATGCCCATTGCAACAACAGCTGAAGAAGGCTAGATGATTACAGCAGCACATGAATGTAAACGCACATTAAACGCACAAGGTGGAGACAAAATGGGGGGG
>BSAI01000012.1:44589995-44629183 GCA_036245035.1 Adrianichthys oophorus | reverse complement strand
TTCTTTCTTTCTTTCTTTCTTTCTTTCTTTCTTTCTTTCTTTCTTTCGACACCTCAGTGGTATAACCGATCTTATTAGGAATCTGTCATATTGTCATCTTTGGAAGTTATTTGTTTAGGTAACTAAAGCGAGAACTGATGTTTACGGATAAATGCATTTATGTCACAGTGACTCAGCTGCTGGGTAGTTAGACAAAAACACAGAAGAGCAGAATCCCTTTGTGGTATTTTATACCAACCTTTAAGTGACAGCACATTTTTGATCTAAGATAAAACTATCACAAACAAAACAATGCTTGAATTTTCTCTTTCCATTCACAGTAAATGTTGTACAATAAATTCCCACTTTTAATATTAGTTTATTAATTAGTTTATAATCTTATCAGGAAGTGAACAGTTAAACTTTATGTAGCTATCACAAGATGAAAACACAATTTAAGATAAGATGAATTCACATATAAGAACTATGGGGAATTAGTTTAAACATTTATTGACAATTTAAGATTGAACAACTCTGTCTGATCATGTGTTTGTAAGGGCAGATCTGTTCTGCTCTTTGTTGTTAAGTATTTAAAGTTTAGTTGGAACAATATTCTTTTTCCTTATCAATCAATCAACAGTTTACTAAGCACATATGCACATTAGTAAACTAGTTAGACAGTCCAGTTTTTCTTGGAACAAGTTATCTGTGTCAAATACTTTCTTTCACTTTTCTTTGATGTATTGAGCTCCTCTCTGAGTGAGAGTTAAAGTCAGGGATAGTAATGTAGTTATTTTTCTGTGATTACTTTATGATTTAAAGATCAACTCCATAGAAAATCATGTTTTTGGTGTTTTGAACATGTTCCCGTATCATTTCTGATGATGGAAGACATAGAAAATAAGCTCAAAATTGTGTTTCAGAGTATTTCTGTATTCAAATAATTGTGAATCAGGAACAGACAAAAAAAAAAGCCTCTTGATAAAGCTTGTAGTTGTTACGTAAAATCTACAATTGGAAGGCCACAAGCTCCCTGCTCAGCCCCATTCCAATGCAGACAAATAGATCCATGTCCATCTTGGTTTTCCTCATCCAAGGTGGCATCTGGCTCTAAACTATACAGCTAAAAAGCTCCAATACTGCTAGCCATTTTTGTTGCACTGGTATTACTTTGTCGGTATATGGAGACGTAAGCTAACAGGAGTGAGTGTAAACAAAGGGTTGATGGGAAATGAGGAAGGCTCACTCTGTGCCAGAAGTCCCGCACCAGACTCATAAAATGAATTTCTGACTACTGCCGCTCTTCATAAACTATGTCCTAGAAACTAACACTTTTTTTCTAAAAAAATTGCATAATCATAATTAAAAGTTCACCGGGAACACTTTTAAAATGGATCACTATATGATCGGAGTGGGACTTTAATATTTAAGATATTTTCATTTTTGTGTTTGTCTTCCAGTAGGTGGTGTTGTCTGACTAAATGAGCAAGATAGGGAAGTTTGGAGAACTCTGGGAGATTCACCATGAAGTTGTACGTGTTCCAAGTCAACAATGGCAGCACGTTAACATTTGACACTGACCTTGCTGTCCAAACGTAAGAACCTTCTTATTTTTTTTAGAAAAAAAAGGTTAAAATAACTCCTAGAATGCTCTGTCTTAGTAATCTAAATTCATTCTTTCTTTCTTCCCAGTGTACATCAGCTGAAACATGCCATCCAAGCCAAATATAAAATCGCAATTCAGCATCAAGTCCTTGTTGTCAATGGAGGGGAATGCATGGCTGTGGACAGACGAGTCTGCAGCTACAGTGCTGGCACTGTATGCTCATTTACATCATTAGTTTTGTCTTTGTAGGCAACAGAATGTACACTTAAAATTCACATCTTCTATTTGCTGGTCTTTAGGAAACCAATCCCATATTCCTATTCAACAAAGAGATGATCTTGTCTGATCGGGATCCAACAATCCCCAAAACCACTTTCTCCATCGAGAGTGAGATTCAGGTCAAGGTGGAAGAATCACTACTGATGCCAGCTGTCTTTCACACTGTTGCCTCCAGAACACAACTTGCCCTGGTAGTTATTTATTCCACTTCTTTTTTTTTTTTAATTTTAGATTTTTTTTTCTGATCACTGATTTCTCAAAAATTTATTTGGAAGGGTTACGTAATCATCTGGTTATAGATTGCTCTGCTAAAGCAGATTAGCTGGAGTGTCTGTTTCGCTTTTTTGACATCAACAGTTTTTACCTGAGTAGTGAAAAAAAATGTAAAATAAAATCACAGACAGCAAGAAACTAAAAAATGTGCTAAAATCTTACTGGTGTTGACTTTCTCAAAGTTAAAATATGTATGTATTCTTGAGTTTATATTTTTCTTTTCATTTTTTTAGGTTTCTGTAAAAGAAAAAAATATGTGTTTGATGTTTTATTATTAAAACTGCATTTAAAAAACGAAAGTTTTTATCTGAAGGTTTTCATCTTAAATAAATAGTCATTGTTTTTTATTTGATCTCATAATAATATTTTTAAATATAAGTAAAGACAAACCTTAAGTGTTTTTTAATATTTTCATTAGAACTTGTTGTTTTTATTGTCTTGTATAATTTTATTTTCTCGTAAACAACTGTTTAAAAATTCAAAGTAGTTTAGTTTGAATTTGTTTTTCTGAGAAATAGGGTGGGGAATGTTATAATAGTTTATAATTTTAGCACATATAGTAGAATTATCAAAATGCATTTTAGTTCACGTTAAGATTTCTGTAAACATCGTTTAAACTTTTTTTCGTCTAATTATGTATTTTGTTATTCAGATCTTGCTCTGATGTTGACAGAGGAATATCTTTTTGAACTTTTGCAGGAAATGTTTGAAGTTGCCAACAAGCTTTGCTCTTTCTGTGAGCGTTTGGTTCATGATGAACATCTCCAACATCAAGGCTGGGCTGCTATCATGGCGAACCTGGATGATTGCACTCTGTCGTACCAGAGGTTACTCACCAAATTCAACACCTCATACACGAATTATCAACACGACCTGGAGGAAATTAAAGTGAAACTTTCAAAGTAAGTGTCATTTACCATTTTTAAAAAGGTTTGAACCTCTTAAAATGTGTATTTGTTATTACTGTATTGTGTATTACTTAATTAATGACCTGTGAATGTGAATGTATGTCATATTTCTGTGAACTATTAACATTTGTCAACCTTTTTCATGATTGCAGATTGGGGACAGCTGTCTCTGTGATGGCCAGGATTCCCCTGCTGGAATGTTTGACTCGACACAGTTACAAAGAGAGCATGGAGAAGTCCAGTTCAAGCCCCGGGAAGGATTCCAATGAAACGGAAGAAGAAAAGTCCACCGACTCTGTGCTTTGCGCTGCTCAAGCCCAGATGCCCCACAAGTCACCTTCTGCCCTTTCTGCCTCTGGATTGGCTGCAGGAGAGCCACATGGAGACCAGGTGACAAATGAAATGGCCGACAGCAGTGAGCTGAAAGCCGCACTGCTAGATGATAGCACTCCGGAGCTCACCAACCAGCCTTTGTTCAACGTTACACTACTGGACTGGATTAATGTCCAAGATCGGCCCAATGATGTGGAAGCAGTTGTGAGGAAATGCTTTGACTCCATCAACAGGGTAAGACAGATGTTTACATGTTAAGTCTGAACTTCTAGCAGAGAAAACTATGGGTTTACAAACATTTTGTGTTTTCCAGTTGGACCCGCGCATCATTCAACCCTTCCTGGCAGATTGCTGTGAAACAATTGCGAAGTTAGATAATCAAAACATGAAAGCCATCAAAGGGCTTGAAGACCGATTGTATGCTCTAGATCAGATGATTGCGAGCTGCAAGAAGTTGGTGAATGAACAGAAGGAACTTGCTCAGGTAAAAAAAAAAAAAAAAAGATTTCTCAAATTCTCCTTTTTCAAAATTGTTTTTTTTTTATGAATTCTGGTTACATGTTTCTGCTTAAAGGGATTTTTGGCAAATCAGAAACGAGCCGAAAACCTGAAAGACACGTCCGTTCTGCCTGACTTGTGTCTGAGTCACACCAACCAGCTGATGATCATGCTGAACAACCACAGGAAGCTGCTGGACATTAAAAAGAAGTGTACCACCGCCAAACAAGAACTGGCAAACAACCTCCAAGTCAGACTCAAGTAAAGCATAAGATCCTCAGTTTTGAAACTTTTTGTTGGTGTTTTTTAAAAAATATAATTCAAGACTCATAGGGTGTTGATAGCTGTGCTTGATTCTTTAACTGTGTTTTTCAGATGGTGCTGCTATGTGATGCTTCATGCTGATCAGGATGCAGAAAAGCTCCAAGCGCTTCTGAGGCTTCTGACAGAGCTGATGGAGAGAGTGAGGGTGGTGGAGGCCCTCAGCACCGTGCCTCAGATGTACTGCCTGGCTGTTGTGGAAGTCGTCAGAAGAAAAATGTTTATGCGCCACTACAGAGCGGTTAGTGCTGTAATGGGTTCCAGACTTGTTGAGAGTTGTATTTTTGGTGAGCACTTGTTCAAATCAAAATCAAAAACTATGAGGCAGAATTTCCAGCAGGATGGTTTGAAAGAAAACAAGCGGCCTTGAGAATAAGTATGGGCTTTTTTCCCGTGGTTGTACAATGTAATGTAGTCTAAAATAGCTCCTGGAGGCTAAATTTAAAACACAGAAATGCAACTTCCCCCTGCCCCCCCTCCTTAAATTAAACTACACTGTATAGTTCGGTGTCATTAAGGCTTTGGGCTTCACATTTGTGCGAGCTGTGCTGGAAACTCATTCCTAAATTAAAGCAATTCTGAAGCAAAGTTTACATCTCTGGGCTATTTTGACAATAATGTTAGCTGAGAGCAAGTGAATCACAGTGACTAACTCATTGTGGGGGGGTGTATATTACTGGAGCCACGGACAATCTGAAAAAGCCACATTACAGTTGTCCCTCACGACATCGCGGTTCACCTTTCGCCGTTTCACAGATTATTTTCAGTGCAAGTTTGGGTGCAGTTTTCTTTTTGATGTTGCACTGTGTTCTGCATCCTGATTGGCTGTTGACATTGTCAATCAATCTCCTGTACAGAATGTGTTCAGTTTGCCAAATTTACATAAATCTTTGATCGTGAGCAGATCTTCATTTTCATTCTATAAAACTGGACTCTTTTTCTACAAAGTTTTGAACTTTGAGAGTTAAAACAAGAGATAAAAGTGTAATAATGTTCATGTCTGAGAAAAGTGAAGAGAAAATTGTATATATAGTGTGTAGTGAGGAGTTTTATTGCCCTAAAACATCAATAATTATTTAAAAAAAATAAAGAAGACAACTTTTCAGATTTCACCCATCTCTGGTTATTTTTAGAACGTTAACTCCCACGATAAATGAGGGAACACTACACCAAGAGACTTTAGCTTACCTGACCAGGGAGGAGTCATTTGACTGATTTTAATGCTCCTTTTTCCAAAAAAAACATATTTTGATCTAAAATCATGATTGTTTTTAATTTGGATTTTTAAATCAAATTTTTGATGATACTGAGAAACAGGCTTCCACTCTGTGGACCATAGACCTTTACAGTCCCCAGAGCTCCTCACAGTCGTTTCTCTGTTTTCTATTTTACTTTTTTATGTTAACAAAACTGAGACAAGTTTGAGAATCTGTGAGTATATCAAGAAGTTTGTTGCCTTAATGTTTGGAGCTTGTTGAACTCTTTTAACACTCGAGCGTTATCTCCGGTGTTTATTGTCTTCTGACTACTGTAATTCTTCAAATGTGTACGTGCTCGTTGCATATCGGTACAAAGACAATGGGAAAAGTCGTTTTTTCCGTGTGTTATTTAGGTGTCGCTGGCGACATTTGAGATGTTAAAGGGTTAATAGTCTGGCAAAATTACAGATTTCGTTCAGTGTTATGTCATTTAAGCTAGTTTTGTTTAGCTCATGTATAAAACAGCAAATCAAAAGGTTGTCTTCAGCTGCTACACATCAAATGTAAAAAAAAAAACCAAAACAAAACCAAACCATGACATCATGCAAAAAAGAAAACTATTAACCTGTGTTATAATCCATCTCCAGTGCATTCAATAATGGTCTGAAGAGCAGATTTAGCTGACAGAACTTTAGATCGGTTCCTTATAGTAACCACAAGAAACCTTTGGTAGAAGCAGTGAACAGTTGGTGTCAGAGACGCAGTTAGTCATTCCTTTATAGCAGATATAACTAACATCTCACTAATTTAAATGATATAAAAGCAATAAAGGGTTTAATCTAATGGATACTTTGCTTGTGTTTTTATAAAAATATAATTACAACAGAATAGTGCAAAAAGTAAATAAAATGTGGAGAAATACCAGTAACAAACCCGCAGTACCACTTGATGTTATGAAAACAAAAAGGAAATGTTCTCCTCAAACTTAACATCAGTCGGCAAACTGCCAGTTTTCAGATGTTTTCATTGTTGTGGTTTTACTTTTGTTTTCTTTATAGTGGGCCAATGCTCTCGTGAAGGATGGGAAACGACTGTATGAGGCAGAAAAGTTCAAAAGGGAATCCTTCGGGAAACTCTTCAGTAAGTTTTCAGAAAAACTTTAACTTCACTGACAACGTGAATTTTACTGGAAGACAAAAGTGCCTTTTATGTGCATTAACCTAAAATTTAACCCATTAACTTTTATTTTTTAGGAAAGTCTTTCCTCCGAAATCGGCTGTTTCGAGGGCTTGACTCGTGGCCTCCGACATCATTCTGTGTAAGTTTGAAGTCCGACTGCTTTTCTAGATGGTTCTATAAAATGCGGATTAATTCTATTTAGTGATGGAAATCGTTATGTATGTTCACACTGAACCCGTTTCGCGTATCAAATTTGCTTCGTCAAATTTTCTCTACAATAACATTAATAATCATGTTTCCATGTTTGGTTTCATGCGACCATTCAGAGCTTCTCCGGATACAGTGATCCTCAGTCCTGCTGCAATAGCTAAGTCTGAATGGCGGCCTCTTCCGCATTGCTTCCGTCTCTCTGTGACCGAGTTTGAAGGTTTGCTGTCTGTCCCATATTAACCAGAGAGGGAAAAAATACAAACAAGAATAAAATCAGGGACTTTTTAAATATTGTCTCAATGAAAATAAGAAAAACATCATTAATTCAGGAGGACTGAACAGTCTGCTTCCCCAATGGGTGAGACAGAGATCGTAGTGGATCTCTGTCTGGCAGCCAGCTGTCCTCTCGGGAGCCGACATAGCGAGCGCTATTGCTTAAGCTCTGCGACAGTCTGTCTAGGGTGTACCGCCTTCGCCCAGCATAGGCCAGGATGGGTTTTGGAAACCCCTTTGCCCAGAATAGGATTACGGCAGGTTAAGAAAATGAATGGAAGTTCAGGAGGAGAACTATTGGATGAACCCACCATTTTGGATGTGTATTATACCCACTATCACTGAAAACGTCACATGCTCAAAGTTGAGTCCCTGATTGGTTGACGCGCTACGAGAACCCCACCATAGTTCAAATATTTGAACTCTCACCACACGCTGCTGCTTGACCACTGCCCCTCGCCTGTCGCTCAAATCGCCCCACAGGACCTCAGATCGCGTTTGTACCATTGACTTAACATTGAAAGCCTCTGCTGTGCAAATCAATTCGATGTGAATGCAGGTTTAGGCAACTCAAGATTTGATTACAATACAGGAGGCAATGATCTGATTTTAAAAGGATCAATGCATCTGGAATCTAGACATTTTTCAAAAATGTTTACCACAAGACACTAAACCAGTATAACTTATTGTATTTTCTGCACGTTATTTCACAGCAGCAAAAAAATGCACAACAAAGGAAAAAAAAGTTATACATGTTGCTCCTGAGTTTAAGTTGCACTTTAGGAAGAAAAGTGTGACGCTTCTGAACAAACCCGACAAGCCCTCATACAACGGAGCGGAGCTTCTTCTGTGTTGCTGTCAGTAGCTAATACTGATACACACACCTACAGTGTATCTAATGGTTTTTAGTGAGAAAATAAGTATAAATAAAATGTTGTGGTAATATAGTATAATAATAAGTAAGTACAAGTCACACCTGAGAATAAGTCCCCCCCGCCAAACTATCCTAAAAAAGATATGTTGTTGCATGTTTTTTGAGTTCCCTAAATACTTAATTTTAGTGAGACACAACTTATACACAGCATGACTTTTTTTTTTTTTAGCAAAATGCTTTCAACCACTAGCTTTAAGCAAAGTCGGGGCTGGTTGGAACAAGCGGCCAGCAGGGTCAGCCATGATTGTGTGGTCTTCAAAAAAGTCAGAGGGAAAATTAGCTGTTTACATTCTGTTTAATATTTAACTTTAAATCGCACACATTTTTTATTCTTGATTATTCAAAATTCACAAAATGATTCTTAATCATTTAGGAGTCATAATCAATTTCCTTCTCCTTATGTTATAAATAAAAATACTTTAATATTATTATGCATATAAAATGATAAATATAATCAGATCACTTCGCATTAAGCAAACAAACAAATGAGGAAAGGACAAAGAATGATGTTCAGATTCTGTCAGTGAGTGAGGAACTGCTACGCCGCCATGTTGATGCTTTCTGTTTTTTGCTGAATACTTGTAGACTCGAAAGCCCAGAAAGTTTGATGATGAACTTCCTGACATCTCACTTGATGACCTGCAGTACTTGAAATCATGTTGTCCTGACGAGGTTCAGCCTTTCCTAATGTAAGTCTCCGTCTTTTTAAATCTTTCCTTAAGGTCACTTTGAAACAAACAAACAAAGACCCACTCTAATGAAAATTGTGTTTTTGTTGTTTTTAACATGTATTTGTGCCATTTTTCTGATGATGGAGGACATATCGTAAGAAAATTAAGCTTTAAATTGCATTTCTGAGTATTTATTCAAATTGTTGTGAATCAAAAGCAGACGAAGAAATGCTGTTTAAAAGCTCGTATTTGTGACGTAGAAAAAACACTGGACGGGCCACAAGCTCCATTCTGATGAATCCACTTGTAGACAAATAGATCCGTGTACGTCTTTGTTTTCCTCGTCCAAGCTGAAATCTGGCTCAAAACTGTACAACGAGATATCTTCAATATTGCTCTCTATTTTTGTTGCACCAGTTATGTTAGGTTGGGGGTCTGAGGGACGGTAAGCTAGCAGGAGAATGTAAACAGAGAGCTCTCAGCAATAGGGAGGGGAAGAGGATGGGTTAGCCCCATGCCAACAGTCCCACCCATAACTCACAGTCGAATTTCAAATGAACTCCTGCCGCTCTGCAGAAACTATGTCCTTGAAAACGACACAGGTTTTTGGATTTTGTCTAAAGATGGCATTATCATTATTAAAAAAACACTGGAAATGCTTTAACAACAGATCAAAAGATGATCCGAGTGGGTCTTTAAAATATTTTTGGGAAAGAAAATTTCATGGTCCAATTTGTAAAACACAACCGTTAATGTTTTATTCTGTTTCCCTTGAATTCCTCTTTTCAGGGTGCCCACCATGTGTGATTTTGAGCCTTTAAATCGCCACGTAGAGCAACTTCATCAGCTCGTCCAGGCTGCTCAAAGTGTAGACGAGATGTCCCAAACTATTACTGACCTGCTAAGTGAACAAAGGGTAATTCTTTCTCCATTCATCTCTTGTTTTGTAGCACACACGAAAAAAATTCAACTCAGAAAATGGAATTGGGGTCACATTAAAATAATAATAAAATTCAGTTTGAGTGTTTTTAAATGTAGTTGTAATCTTTTTCTGCAGGCATCCTATTGTCAGAGTTCCCAGAGATCAATTGCATTGACTCCGCAGTCTGAAAACATGCCAACGTCTCCCAAAATCGCCCTTTCTCTAAGCCTTCAGGGACACAGCTGCCAGCCTCTTCACGTCCCCATCCCTGCGCCTTTGGAGGACTTATCCCCCGACAGCATTGACGCGCAGACATTTGACTTTGAAACCATTGGGCACCCGAACATGGAGCCGGTCCTGCAGCAGGGATCGCTCGACTTGGATTCTCTAGCGGAGAGTCCAGAATCGGATTTCATGTCAGCTGTCAACGAGTTTGTGATTGAAGAGAGCTTGGCCTCTCCAAACTCCATCAGTGAGCCCATAAGCCCAGAAATGATGGTTGAGTCTCTGTATTCATCCGTTATTAATGCTATAGACAACAAGCGAATGCAGGACACCACTACACTACAGAGAGAAACGTCCAAGATCTCTGAACTCCAAGAAGTTCTTGAGAAGTATCAGTGTGCTGCGGAGGAGTCTGTTTCCAAGTTCAGAGTCGTGAAGGATGATCTCAGGCATTTAAAGAGTCTAGTGTTGAAGGGACGGAATGACTTTATGTTGGCTTTGCACAGCTTAACCACAGAAGTGAGCAGCGCTGTGGGCGGGATCTACCAGACCCACGAAATGCAGCTAAAAGAGCAGCACCTGGGGGAACTTCTGAACCTCAGACAGGAGCTGGAGAAGCAGATTCACAGCCTGACAGAGGAAAACCAAGTCAACCAGAATATAGTGCGAGACGTCCAGCGTGCCATGCTGGAGCTGGAGGGACTCCTGGAACGCAAGGAGAAGGAACTCACTCAGCTGGAGAATGAGAAGGAGCGATGGGTCGACAAGGAGGGAGATCTGAACGAGAGGATCAAAAACCTGGAGCAGACTATCAGTGAGCAGACTGAGGGGATCAAGATGCTCTCAACTTTGAGGGACTCTTTGAGCAGTCAGCTGCAGAACCTGCACTTCGAGATTGAACGTAGTCAGCAGAGGACTCGGCAGGAGATGGAAGCTGCCAGTCAATGCCATCTGAAGGAGTTGGAGGACAGATTGAATCAGGAGCACAGGATGGAGCTGGAAACCATGAGCAAGGATAACAAGGAAGCTCTGGAACATCTTGCTGCTGAAAATAACGCAAAGTCGATGACTTCAGCCAATCACCATGCTGCTGTTATTCAGGAGAAGGATGTTCAGATCAAGGATTTGGAAGCTCGGTTGACTGAACTTGCAGAACTGCGCTGCAAGTTAGAGGTGGAACTAGCCTTAAAGGAGTCTGAATCAGAGGAGGTGAGGATCCTCTTTGAGGAGACCAAGACGCAGCAGTCAGAGGCCGTCAAGACCCAAGTCGAAGCCGAGACCAAAACCATCAGAGAAGAGCTGGCAGGACTCCAAAAGCAACTTCAAGCTAAAAACGAGGAGTATGAAGTGGACCTCGCAGAGCTGAGAGCTCTCATGAGAATTGAGAAAGACCACTGCATCTCAGAGCTGGTGGACAGACATGAAGAGGAGACGACTCTGTTGCACGGCAACCTCTCCTCCTTGAAGCAAAATTTCCAGGATGCCAAAAGGAGCCACGCTAAGCAGCAGCAGAACCTCATGGACGAGTTCGGTCAGCAGATCGCTGCGCTAACTGAGGAGAAAGAGAAGCAGTTAAAGAGTTTCCAAGCACTGGAGCAGAAGTTGAGGACTGTCATTGGCAATTTGCAGTCAGAAAACGACCGTCTTTCAGAAGAGTTAAAGCAGGAAGATTCAAAGGAGGCCTCAAATGCTGCAGCACCAAATGGCTTTAAAGAGTTGGAGCAGCAGAAGGAGGAGATGGAGAAGAGACTTTTAGACAAAATAAAACAGCTCGAAAAAGAGCTTTCTGAAAAGAAGCTCTCAAAAAGGTAAAGAAACTCCATTGAAAAACTAATTTAACCAATTAATATTTCAGGAAAATATACATTTGTAATTTTTCAAAAACCAACTGTTTCCAAACTCAAGTTTTAAATGTAAAAGAAAATTGGGAGTATTTAGTTTTCTCACTTCTCTATGATCTGACATCTGGCACTAGTGATGAAGGTTTGTCGCTACACGTCGAGAGTCGAGCGGATTCTGGAGGACCGCTGTCGCTGGACTCCGCCTTACAAGAGCGCCTGCAGCAGGAGAGGGCGTCCTTACAGATCCAGATGGAACTTCTGGAGAAGAAGAAGAACGAAGAGATGCAGAACCTCAAGACATCGCTGATTGCAGAGCAGCAGGTCAGTGTTTTTGCTGTGTTTGGTTTAAACTCACAAAACGTGACCACGTTTCTATTTATTTCAGTTTTTCTTGCATTTACTGTAAAAAAAATGATACCGCGAGATACTTTAGTTGCTCATTATTTAACAAGTATCTTCTGGAGTAGACACCTTAAATGTAACACATTAATCCAACTGAGACTTCTTGTTTGTTTTTTTGAGACAAACTTCAACACTGTGCTAACCCGAGAAAAAATGAAGAAGGAGCAGATCATCAGTGAACTCACAGAGAAGCTGCACAACGTTACTCAGCAGCAGGAGAAGGACAAAGGTGAGGTTTGTGGTCATTGTTTACTGAAGAAAGTACAAACATTACATATATAAACACATAACTTTTTCTTGTTTGGAGAATAGACGTAAATAGATGTCTTAAAATGTTTTCATTTTTTCGGTTCAATGGTTGAAAAAGAAAAGAAAAGAAGTGCATTTTTAGTTTGCTGTTTCATTTGTTTCCCTGTTTCCTTTGTGATCGCTGCAGCTCTGATAGAGACGCTATCTGAGGACCGGGCAAGTGTGATGCAGGAGAAGAAACACTTGGAGGAGGAGCTTAACCGTCTGCGCAGCACTGTCCTGGCCTCTTCTAGCATTTTCACCTCCAGCCCCCCGGCGCTGGAGCCCGCAGAGGCCGGAGCGGTGGCAGCTCGAGCTCTGCCTGTCACTGAGACGCTTGCTGACATGGAAAGACTGACCTCTGTAGCCGCCATGCAAGATGATGAGCACGTCGATTCTGCTGTGGAGGCCAGCATGGTGACTGTCCAGTAAGCATTTCTTCCGCTTCAGTTTGCTCTTTTTACATACAGAAAAAAAACAAGTAAAACAGTAATGATCTACTTTTTAAAGGCGTCCAAGTTTGGGTACTGGTAACAAAGAATGCTGTGCCGGCTGTTGGTGAGGGTTAGAACGATTTGATGCTCAGACGGTTGAATAAAACCATTTAAAAAAATGCACGTTACTTCCGTGTTTGATGTTAGATCGCTCAGAAGTTAAGAACAAGGCAGTTTCCTTTCCTCACAGTTGAGTGTTATTGAACACTTATTTAACTCCAAAACAGGAAATGAAGGTAAACAATGTAACTTAGATCACAAAGTCTTCAGTTTTACTCAAATTGGTTGAAGCAAAAATGAAAACATCTTGCATCAACTGCTACATCTCGTATTTTGTATGAGCACCATGATTTTTAAGGACAGCACCAAGTCTTCCAGGCATGGAATGAACAAGTTGGAGACACATTACAACATCTATCATAAAGTTCCATGCAATTTGTGGGTGTGTTTTGTAGTATAATATCTCATAGAAAATGTTCATTTATGCTGAGCACTGTATATCCTGGTAATCTCACACTTCCAAGACAGTTTTCTGTTTATTTTTGCCTTCAGGCATTCTGCTACTGTTAATAATTTTTATTTCTGTATGATAAAACACTCACAAATTTATAGCTAACTTTGCATAAAACCTGATGTCACCATGAGGGCAAGCAAACTGCTCTAAAGAAAACTGATCGCCATCTTCTCCATTTGACTCTGAGGCCTTTCTAGTCGGGAGCACAGATCTTGATCTTGGCCCAAGCTTAATCCAGTGCAGCTGCGTCAGCAGTTGAGCAGTAGTTGTGGTCAGAACAGGCAACATCCATAGTCGTCCCTTCCCGGTCATCACAGACTCTTTGGTCGCTCTGTTAGTTCAGACGCCAGGACGGACGGCAGGAAGAACGTTGTTATTCCATTCAAAAAGAACAGGGAAAGCTCCTCTTCTTTAACGCCTGCAACCGTCAGGATTTGACCATCTTGGCATCAGGAATCAAATGAAAGCCATCACTGTGAATATCAGGGAAACGCGTCTTCAGTAGCTCACAATCTTTTGGTGGAAACTTGGTAAAGAGTTCCATGTAGCTGATTCTGCACATTCAGGGACACCAGTGGTCGCTTGATGTCCTGCCCTCTTGTTTTTAGAAGGCAAACTTAGTTTTTTTTGATGTCATTGTGTAAACACACAACAACAACAAAAAGAACATACAATACAAGCAACCAGTTTAAGAAATGTTTAAAAAAATCAAGAAAAATACAGACTCTCTCTTTGTTTTTGGAAAATCTCTGCATACAGTAAGCCGCAAGCAGAAGTAACAGAGCAGTCTTATTTTAACTGGAAATACATTGTTTGTGCAGAAGAGCCCATAATCAACAACTATATCTTTTTTTTTCTTTGTTCATAGAGGACAACCTCAGGAGAAACTTGTTAGTGATAGGTCTCTGTTTACAGGAGGATTTTAGGATCACAAGCAGCATTTAAGTTTCATTAATTTAGAAAAATACGCTCTAAAAATGTTGTTCAGATGTTAGTTGACTCAATTTAAATTATTCACATTTAATGTGATTCACTCTGAGAAAAGTAATTCTGCCCAATTTCAGAAATGCCACACACATTTCCCTTTCTGTGTACTTCACACTGACAACTTTTGTTTTATTTTGTAGGGACAGTATCATGTCAGAGGAGAAACAGCGCATAATCTTACTTGAGAGGGTAACTACACCTTCATTCTGCTGTTTTCTGTCAGCTGGATCTGTTTTTGGTGTCTTTAATTCATCTGGGGTATGTTACAGACCTTACATATGAAGGAGGAAGAAAACAAGCGCCTCAGTCAAAGACTCGTGAGTACTTTTCTTCTCCGTCAGCTATGTCGAACCATCTCCACTAGGAGGCAGTAGTATCAAAGAATATGGTTTTTATAGTTTTTGAAATGAGATAACTGATTAAGAATAAAGGGACACAATAAAACTTGATAGAAATTTCAAACTGAAGCTTATTTTTTATGTCAAAAGAAGCATGGCTTGTTGCATGGTTTGTTTATTTCTGTCAAAAGTGAAAGAATTAAAGTGAAATGATTATTGTTTTTGTCTCATCTGTGTCAGGTATGTAAAACCGGAACTCCTCGGAGGAACACTTTGCTATAAATATTTTTAAATGTTGTCTTTTTAATCAGCTGCATTTCTTTGCAGATGTCTCAAAGCATGTCGTCCGTGTCCTCACGACATTCAGACAAAATCGCAATCAGAGAGTAAGTAAATTATTCAACAGCCTTACCACTTGCCATTTCCAGCCCTAAAATGACACAAAGTGTCTTAAGTACACACATTTTTAATAATGAACATGAATGAGGTGATCATGCTTTTTGTTTGGACCTCCCTTTGTCTGCATCTTCTGTGGTTTCAGTTTTCAGGTTGGCGATTTGGTTCTCATCATTCTGGATGAAAGGCACGACAACTACGTGCTCTTCACCGTCGGTCCCACCCTCTACTTCCTCCATTCGGAGTCTCTCACTGCTCTGGACCTCAAACCAGGTCCGAACCACAAACTCAGAATCTCAACTGTGATTTTTCTTTTCTTACTTTTTTTTTTTAAGAAAAATTGTTTTAATTTAATAAAAAAAAACTTTTTCAATGTATAATTTGTATTTTAGTTATGTAATATTGAAATTAAATGTATACATGTTTTGTTCCAAAGCTTCAGGAACTTCCAGGCGGCCGTGGGTTCTAGGAAAAGTTCTGGAGAAGGAATATTGCCAAGCAAAAAAGGTACCTAAAATTCTAATATATTATGTTGTCATTTAGGTTTTATTTAGCCATTAGACTTGCATTCATTTTGATTTCAATAATTTACATTTTTAAACATTTTACTATCCTAATATGAAATAATGAAAATATTTAATCTTATGAAATGATTTTCAGCCTTTTGTTTTAAAAAATCTTTTTTTTTCTTTTTCAGGCCCAGAACAGATTTAAGGTTCCTCTGGGAACCAAGTTTTACAGAGTGAAAGCTGTTCCATGGAACAGAAAAGTATAATAGCCAAGTAACGATCTAAACATTTATTTATTTTTCTTTCATTTTTGAACATAAACTTTACCACGTGACTCGTAGCTTGAAAAGCAAAGCAACTTTTTTCTTTAAAATGAGGATGGACATGCATTTTATTTTGAAATCCCAATTGCTTTTCTCTTTATTTTGTTTTTAACCTGGATTTGTTCTTGTGGACCAAATGCTACTCATGTTATTGGGGTCCCACCCTCCCCACTACATTGTGGCATTACGCCCTTTGACCTGTGTGTACGACTGAAGAAAACTTTGGATGTTAAATATTTAGTTTTCATTCTCAGCATTTGTGGAAAATACTGTGTCATTATCAAGATAAATAATTAAAAAAGACATTTATAAATATGTGTTGATGGAGGAATGTTCATGGCATGCATATTAAGATATTTCTTTAATTTACTTACCAGATAAATGTTGTAGTTGGAAATGTAGTTAATGCTGTTTGTTACTCACTAAACAGTATTGCTGTCAGTCAATACTGCGATGTAAATGATGAATGACTGAAGGACACAGTCTCCTTTGCAATCCTTGAAATGCACTTTGGAAAACAATGCTTTTTTGATTTAAATAAAGTAAATAAAAAAGGGAAGTTTAGTTGAGCTGTCAGAACTAAATAAATGCATCAACACAAACTTCTCACCTATCATAGAATTATTGATATGTAGAAAGAAATATGTTGTGACTGTGTTTCAATGTCACCAGACGTTGTATATAACCCATTAAATCAAATGTAACAATAAATGACTGTATTGTACAAGATAGAGTTTTGAAACAATAAAGGTTTGATCCCAAATTTACTCTGCCTTTTTTATTTGTGTTGTTTTTTAATAGATTTTTTGTTAATAAAAAAAAATTTGTTCATTTAAACAGCCTTTTTTTAAATCGAGCAAAATAAACTTCATTTTAAAGATTTGTTTTTTTTATTTAAATGCAAAAATAACCTTTTAGGTATTAAACAAAAAGGAAATTTGCCTGCTATTTATGTAATTTTTGGGGGAGATTTAGCATGCAACGAGACGCCACGCGCTCTCATTTGATTTCGGGTTTTTCCTTTTGTGGAGAGTTGGCACGCTCCTGCAAGAAACAGACTTCAAAAAGGCTTCAAATCGGGGCCCAAGAACGACGCGGGCCTCATGGAGGAGGAAGCCCACCAACATCACTTTCCCAGTTCACAGCGGGGAGCATAGCAGCTCTCCATCGAGCACTCTCTACCATGTGGGTCTAGGGGTGTTTTAACAATGTTTAGCTCTATTTTCTCCATTTAGCATAAGCCTGTTGTCACATTTGGATGGCTCCTTCATAAATTGGTGGTGTGATTTCTACAATTTCGGGACAGGCCTGAATGACAAAATATGCAACACAACATTCGATACCGAGGTGGCTGGCAAGCACCAACCATGTGCACTGGACAGGCTCTTAGTGTAAATGTTTACAACCCCCCACTGAGCTCAGTGCTGCAGGGAGTCACTCTCATCAAGCTGAATGGGTTTAACATTGCCATGTGGATGCTCTAGCTACTCCCACCATTAAAACTGCCTTTGAATTGACTTTTCATTGTAATATTTAACTGCTAAAGTGCTGGATCTTAAGCTAACTTTCAGCCTTTTTATTGATGTGACGACAGTTTTTCTCCAAAAAATTATATATGATACAACTTTTACATAGAAACTCTAAGTCACTTATTTAAAATAAAAATAAAAAACTGAGGAAAAATATTTCTACTTTTGCAAAATGTTCATAAAAATATATATACATTATAAAAAAAATCCCTGTAAATACTGCTTTGTTCTGGGTCAAATCGACCCGTTTAGAAAGGAGAAATCTAAAAACAAAATACTTAAAAGTAGTTTTTCCATTTGAAACTTATCTTGTTTGGTTTATTTTGTGTAAATAACATACAATAACAGATCAGTTAATCTATTTGTAATCTCAGCATAAAGTAGTCGTATTAAGTATACTTGAGTATTTAGTGTATAGCAAGTATACTGTATAGAGTAGACCACGCACGTGTAGTAGAGAAAATATACTAAATACTTTTTCAGACTAAATTAAAACATTTTAGGTTTACATTATTCATTCATTCATTTTCCAATCCGCTTTATCCCTTTCGGGGTCACGGGGCTGCCGGAGCCTAACCCGGCTACTCATGGGCGAAGGTTTACATTATATAGATAGTAAATACAAAGTAAACTTTTTGTATATTACTACCACTAGATTACTTTTTGCTAATTCAAATGGAAACAAACACCAATGCTGTTCCCCAGAAGAGACCATAACAGGAGGGTTTAAAGTTATGCAGAAAACTTTCATCATCAAATGTTTATTAGAAATGATATTTACTGGTACTGTTAAATTCATTAAACAATGTTTGGGTCTTTTATCCAGCAGTACAACGTTGTTTATTCTGACAAAACTAAAAAGTAAAATGACAAAGAACTATATTCTTGAGAGTAATCTTATTTAATAATAGATTATTTGTACTCAGCTGCATTCCTTTCTTTGCATAAATATATTTTTTAGGTTTTTCTACACATCAAGAATATTCCCAGAGAGAATATAAACAAAGGAAATGTATTATTTGTGTTGCATTACATTTGTGTTTTACTATTTTAATTATCTGGCTACGAGGCAAGCAATTTTTACCTTAGAAATCTTAATGGCTTTAATAAGATATTAAAATCTGGAAACCAGGAGTTCCACACAAGTATCCAAAGAGAAAAAATAAGCTAAAAAAGCTAACTGTTAGAAAGACTTACTTTAAATTAAATGTTATACAGCCAGTAAAGTCTTTTTTGCTATAAATATGCAAATGCTTTTTTTTGTTTTTTTGTTTTTATGTATCTAATTGTGGTTCATTTTATTGACAGAGACACTTTTTCTCAGAACATGAATCTAAATGTTTGTTTCAGGAATAATGACAACTTGTCAAAGCTTATTGAGCTTTAAAAAGCATTCTTATAGTTGAACCAGATATTACAGTGAAATTTGAGCTTTTTTGAGTCTTAATTAAGTTTTTCTTTTGTCAGGAGTTTGGAGGAAAATGATTTTGACTCATTTAAATAATAATGCCCTCATTTCTAGATTTCTAGATCCTAGCTCTTAATGAGAGGAAAACACCTTGCTGATTTAGGGAAAAGCTTGGAAAGATGTAGAGCAAAGATAAAACATCTTAAAAATATCTGGTAAAGTATCTCAAAAACAAGGTTTTAAAACATTAGCAAGAATCAAATCGTTTTCACTTCAACTTTTTATGCTATCTTTTGGATTTACTTCAGAAAAATGCTGCAGCAATGCACAATTTCAGATTTACAAAGCCCAATCCAGGCAGTTTTTAAAGGTTACAGAGTTTAAGTCAAATAAACTCATTAATTCCACAAAAATCCCATATTTAGGTTTAAATTTTCCTATCTGCGGGAATTCCATTGAATTTTTCCTGAAGCTTTAGTGGACAGTGGAGTCATACCAGGTATGCAATATTAAGGGGCGGGGGGGGGTGTTCAAATGCAATCTGTTGCAAAAGATGAACTCAGTTTTTTTGTACAGACGCCCAGATCCATCCCCAAATATACTTTATCAATAGTCTCAGGGCAGGTATCTGACGGCGGCTTTAAATCGCTTTGAGATGAAATATAAAGAGTTATTATCATAGCTTTTCTTCGCGTGTCAACACATGCTGAAGGCGCTAAATTAAGATTTAGATGAGTAAATATGAAATATCAAAACAAGGTTGAAGACTGAGATCCCTGCTCTTTGTTACTGAAATGCTCTGTGTTTGGAGATAATACACAAGTTCTATTTGATTTTTTTCCCCAATCTCTCTCGCAGTATTCTACATGCACGCTGCTGCAAATAAACAAGCATTATTTGTGGAGTAAATATATGCATGAACTTCAAATGATGGATAAATGAAAATAAATAGGAGATCTCTAACGAAAGAAGAAGGGAAAAAAAAAAAGATATTTTCAAAATCTAAATGGAGCAAGTGTGTTGAAGAAGAGCCAAGAGGCATTACGGCTCAAACTGCAAACCAAGGAGTAAATCGACTTAATGCCATCACATTTCCACCCTATTCATGCCAAAGAAAAGGGTTAGGAAAAGAGATTAGGTTATATATCTGCTGTCAGGAACTAAAGAGACCAAGTGGAGAACTTCACCTAAACAGAACGATGATCAAACAGACATGCTTTAACAGACATGCTTCATAATCTCATCCGGTATTGTCCTCTCTCTGCCTTGACTTACAGGTTTGGTGGCAAATCTGAGACAGGGGGCAGATTAAACGCGTGATGAAATGTCTGCGAGGTATGTGAGAATGTGCACTGTAAGGGCGCTTGATTTTCTACCCACATGACGAGCATAATCACTATTAGTAACACATATCTACATAAAAATGATAATTCCAAAAATTTAAACACATTCATTGAGTTCATATTGGGAATCAGAGGCATCTGATGGCATAGTTTTATGGATAATTACTGCCACAGAGATAATGCAGTGTTTGAAAGGAAAGCTTTGAGGCTTCTCCACTCATTGGAAAGAGAGTGCGTAGGTTTAGTTGTGCATCTGAGCTGTACCCAAAAGGCAAATATGTGGAAAGTTTAGTGACAGGCATCCAGGCGTGCTGTTAACAAGATTGCATCTGTCGAGCTGAAAGTGTGGGATAGAGCTTTACTACATATTTAAAGGGTAAATTATTTTCACATTAAGTTCAATGGCGGCAGTAATCCCTCCAAATATAGACAGAACTATTTCATTTTCTGTAGAAAATAATTATTCAAATACCCCCATAGTGGAAATCCCTTTAATTTAGTGCATGACACAGTTTTTTGTTTCCCACTGCAGAACAAAACCAAGAAGAATCCAGTAAACATTAAAAAATCTGTTGTTTTATTTTGGTAATCTGGCTGCTTACTGACAAGAAAATAATCAATACAAATAGTTCTGAAGTGTCTGAAAATAGACGGGCGATTTAAACTGTAACTAACAGCCATGCATTTTCCAGCTGCAGTGCAGTGTTGAGGAAATGACACCAGCTTTGATGGGCTGTATAGCTTTTGAGATGAGCTTCTTTATGCCGTTTGCAGTTCCATTATGGCTTTGTTCGAAAGCTTGTTTACCTGCTGATAACATACACTGGTGGATTCAGGAGCACCGATCCAAAATCTGCTGCCAAAGTCACTCAAGTCCCATTGTACTGCAGGAGGGGAAGAATGAAATGTTTATGCGGAGGGAATGCAAATGCTAAATGTGAAATCAAACTATGGGACCAATAAGGGATCAGAGTAACTTTGCCAGGTTTTATTTTTAGCCCCGTTGCAATGCCAGTTTTGTGGAACACTCTCCACTTTAGCCTCTGTGCATCTTTGTGCTTGGGTTTTTACTCCTTGATGGAAAAGCTGTCCCCGTTAAATGGAGCAGCGAAAGCCACGTGCTTTTATTTCTAAAAACATCCTCTTGGATTAACACAAACAGTCAGATCAACAATCAGATTGAAGAAAGTCCGAATCAAAAACATTGTTTAAATATAGTTCTGGTGCTCTCGGGTCAAAGGATTGGCGCTTTGGGTTTCACATTAAAGATGTTTTGCCATGAAAACACCCCTCCCCCTCCCCCTTCATACAAGTAGGATATGCAGGAGGCCAGCGGGTCCCCACAGACGGACAACTAGGGGGCCAGGTGACCCTGTCTCTGAGGTTAGCAGGAAATACTAAAGAGGGACGGGCAGGGAGCTGAAGAGCCACTGAGTGCGAGTGTGCAAGGCTGGTGATGGCAGCTGTCAATGGTTTGGAAGGAGAAGCAGACAGATTGTGCGTTCTGTTGGTGCAGCCAGTTCGCCACCTGGCAGGCTTTCCTTGTTAGAACTTCTTGCTGTTTCTGTTCTCATCAGAGAAATGCTCTTCCTCATATCCTCCATGTTCATGGAAGTTAGATTTGTGTTTAAAGATGTTTAACGAATTTTCTTAAAAGGCCCTTTGCGTGGCACACAACCACAGCTGATGCAAAGATTTTATTCCTGTTGTCAAAATGAACCAGAAGGTGAAACACTCGTTTATGCAGCCCTTGCTTTGTCAAACTGAATACCTTGAATATTTTATTTGTTGCCTTATTTTTTTATTGTCTTTTTTAGAAAATGTATTTTTTTTGCTCAAAAAATTGCAACTTTCCCCCCTATTATTGCAATAAATATTGCACAGTGTTAAAAATGCATTGCAAATCCTTAAACAATTAGGAAGTAGATTTTTAAATCCCATTTGGCAGACAGTCCTTGTTCCAACAGGATTAAAAGAAGTCTTTCATTTGATATAAATATATACAAAGAGAATGGTGTGGTGATCTGGGTGCCAGAGGTGGCGCTTTACTCTGGATATTCTGGCTTGGGCCTGTAAGGGACATAAATTAACATCAATTAACACATGCATGCAATAAGAAAATAATTAATTCAAGTTATCAGTCACCTCTTCCATTCCAGGAATCTGATTGACAAGATAAAGTAATGTGCAAACTGCTTTTCAAAGCTAACAGCCTGGAGCACCCCTCCTATTAGTTAGTCATTCCCTCAGAATCACACCCGGAATCTGTCATTTCACAATTTTCTCCTATAATGCATATGTGCCACTCTCACCACTCCACTACAGCAACTGCCATCTAACAAGTTGTCACAGAGAATGATACAATTCACGTCCAGTATTCGGTTCCATATACACCAAGCATCTGAGGCAGACGGGTCAAGAATATGGTACATTCTGTTCTCTCGAGGAGCGTCACAAAGCTCGGAAGATATCTTTCAAAGACCTCCGAGTGGCCTTTAGGGATTCAAACATCCTAAGCTCGCCACACTGAAATTATATAACCTTTTCTTAAATGGAATAATCTCCCTTTCATTGTGAGTCATTCAAGGTCTTGTGTCCTTTATTGAACTGGAAAAAAATGAAACCCAAAACATATTCCTAACAGAACAACAGTAGGAAATGCTTCCATTTTCTTTCTTTGTGGATACATTTTAATCTGCAGGAGTTATGTCTCCAACATAAACGATCACAAACACACTAGGCGGTAAACAAAATCTAAAGGCGAAAACACAAAACAAGTCATTTTATACCAGCAAACTTCACTAAATCAGATTACTCTAAAATCCACTTGTCTTTTGAAGGTAAAATATTCGGATATTTCCAACATTATTAGATCCCTGGCTGCACGGCACTCATGCAACGATGCCACCAGAGGCCCTGAATGCTCCTGGTTTGTTCATTGACATGTTCAGGATGGGTCTAAAGCAGGGGTCCGCAACGTTTGTGACATGAAGTGCCAACTGGAAATGTTCTCCTTAGCGGCTGTGCCATCACCTTCGGCCTGTCCCGCCAGGCATCGCCACAGTGAATCCGCTTTCACAGGTGGTTAGGCAGAGAGTTTTACGCCGGATGCCCTTCCTGACACAACAGTATTTAAGGCACAGACAGACCCAGTTAGGCAGCAGCGCAAAGGATCTTGTCTAAGGACCTCATGTAATTTTAGCTCATTGCACGTCCTGGAACCGAACCCAGGCCCTACACCCACCAGCTGAGCTATCCAGCCACCTCCAACTAGAACGCAAACTCGAATGCAAAGAAATACAAAAACATTTCCAATATGTCCGAAAATTGTAGTTCACAAACAGCAGATAAAATAGCTTTTTTGAACATATTTTGGTATTAACTGAAAAAAGTGCTTTAATAACAATATTGTGCAAAGATAACACGGCAAAGTTAAAATAGTATTGCAACTATGTTTGTTTAAAAACCAATAGTACTGTATTTAAAGTATGTCAAACCTACAGCAACAGGATTGGATTTGTCAGAACAAAATACCATCAATATTTCTAAGAACTTCACAAGTATTACTATAAAAACAGGATTTTGTTACATTATGAGACAGGGCCTGACTAACTTAATGTATGTTATTTCTGTGATGATGATTTAATTGCAGGTAATATGAAACCTTTGTACTTTTTCGTACTAGTTTGCTAATCATAGTCATTTAAATGTTCTGCAACTGGACAGCATCATTCTTCATTTTCACCCCCATGGAGTGGTGATCAGCTGTATATTCATTTGAAAATGAGTAATTATAATAGAGATGTAAGTCTTGGCTGTAAAACTGTATTTTAGTAATCTCTTATACCAGCAGCAGACCAGACACAGAACATCACCACAGCGCCCACCTGATCCAGACAGCAACAGGGTGCACTCCACAGCCGCAAGGCTGCGATGCTGGACCCCAGCCGCTCCAGCAAGGGCGAGAACCCAAGCAATAAACACCAACCAAACCAGAAAGTCCTGGTACAAAAGATCCCCATATGATAACGTGGCTTTATAAATAAAAATATCAATAAAAATCTAACGGCTGTGCAACATGAACCTCTCATTCACGCGCTCATATTCCATCCACAAACGCGCGCTCAAATCGCCACACCTGTCATCTCGGTGGCAACAGTTTAAAATAAAATAATAATAATTAATAATAACTCAAAGTAAAATAATTTTAAACAAGAAGGAAAAGGAAGTATTAAAGGTCATTTATCATTGTTTCTATCTGCTACACCAGGGGCCTGCAACCTGAGGCTCAGGACGCAAAAGCGGCTCTTTAACACATTCACTCTGGCTCAATGGCAAATAACTAAATGATACATTCAATGCTAGTAATTTCAAAAAGTAAGGGTCACTTATTTAGTACAGATTGAATTTTAGTGGTTCAAGTATATAAATATATGAACGGGGTTCTTCTATGCAGTAAAATAAACAGAATAAAGTTTTTACAGCACTGCTGGCATTACACTAAATCACAGGCCAAAGCGCATATTCAGGTTAACAGCAATAAAAAATGGTAAATTTCAGGGTAGCACAAGAAAAAGGACATTTTTGACTGATATGAGGTTTCCACTGCTGCAGCGGGATGATCATATCAAAAAGATATTTAGGGATTTAATGTGTCCTCTTTTTAAGTGTATAAAAAAACAAAAAATCATATTTAGAAAATAATCCTTTTTTTCATATTTAGTGTTGAAGGTTGCAGAGTCCTGTGCTAGACCCACCACACATGCACAAACACACACACGTTTTAAACAAGCTTTTGTCTTATTCGTAAACAGAAAAGCTAATGCTAATCCGATATGTTAGCCTTTAGAGTCTCCTAACAAGCTACATATCAGCTTTTGTTTGTCTTTATTCATATATTTCCATTTTTAAATAACCTCTATGATGTTTTTTTTTAATTGTTTTTGTGTTGTGGTCAAATCTTTTAACAGAAACAAAACCTAAAACTACTTGACATATTTGATAAATGACGCACAAAGGTGCACCTTGTCAACAAATGTGAATGAAAAAGAACTAAAATGAAAGTGTTTTGTTTGCTTCTCAGCTTGTAAAACTTGTCCTGTTTGTTTTATTTGTTGCACCAGCCGCCACAATGATGTAAAATTAGCTTTTTAAAACTCAACCGGATGGTAACTCGCACGTTTTGTTGAGTGTTGACAAACGTATTCAAGCTTTCACGTCAACTTCATTTTGTGTTTATTTCATGCAGCACAGACCTTTGTGTGGAGAAAACAAGAAACATCTCATTTACACAAGTATACACTCATTTAAATGTCTTATTTTTTTAATAAAACAAATAAATGTGGCGGTTTAACTTTCCAACAAAGTTTGAATCCTGACCAGGAGAGCGTGAGGCAAGGAAAGCTTAAAACTTCAAACAGACGCTTGTTTAAAAAAAGTGACTGGACAAAAGTAGTTCTGTGTGAGTGTGGTATCAGCTGGTCCCAGTCCCTGCAGCCCTCACCGTGCACTGTGCAGGCCTGCCGGGAAGCCGACTGCAGCTCAGGACATGGCCTTGTTTGTTCAGGGTCCCCCCTCTGTGAAAAGAGTTATGCTGTCTGTTTTGAATGGACAGCGTTTTTCTTTGTGTGCTCGATCAAAACAGAGGGCAAAGTTAGTCAGCAAGTTGCATAGCTTCTGCATTCTGATTCTTCAAGCCTCTTTTGTATGACATTTAGCACAATGTTTTTCCCTGTGTCCAACCTGAATGGCGTGCCGGAGGTAGGAGCACTTTTCCAAACTACAAAACACAAAGGTTAGAAAGTAAGCTTCAATTTTTTGGGGCTTTTTTTTAGATTGGATTCAGTCATGTTTCAGTTGTAGAATTAATAAGAATAATGATGGTGGGGGGTGAAAAACGGAGCTAGAGAGCAGGAAAAAGCGGAGTACAGTGCTGCTTAAAAATTTATATGCTTTTATCTGATCTATTTCCTAACCACAAGGTATTTGCCTGCGAATCCCTGGCACTTTTGATATTACCTGAAGGCAAATGGTATATAGATTTATACAAGTTATTTACAACAACAGCCAAGCCATTCCTCTGGAAACTAGGCTGCAGATCAAAGGATTGTTTTGATCTCTACTTAGCATATTTGTTTAACCTAGCCAGTGATTCTGAAAAGTGCACAAGCTTTTCGGTGATATGCAGAGCACCCTTTATCCGCCTTTTTCTTCTGTTAGCTCCGGATTTAAGTACTTTCTGTATTTAGGAGACAACTGGATTTGCCAGGTTTTGAAATGTAGTTGCCCACTGGAGTCTTGGCACTCAGAAATAGATAACTAGGTATGTTCCGCCGCTAATCCTGATCGGCCTTGTAATAGTATTTGGGGACTGCACATCACTAAGTTAGGGAATAATGTCTTTCTTTTTTTTTCTGGAATATTTTTGTTGTGTTATTTTCCCTATCTTTTAACCGTGTAGGTGCTTTTCCCTGAAAAGTTTTGTTCAGTTTTATTCAGTACAACTCTGTCCATGAAAGACAGCAAAACGTCAGGAGAACAACAATGTCCAAGCGCTTTCTAAAAAACATGCCAGGGCAATCAGGAACATTTCTGGAATGCTTAAGAGAATGCATGCGCACACAATACCCTAATTCTCTCTTACTTTGGGTTTAGGAAAGATGAGCCCAGGTTTATTGAGAGCCAAAAAAGGGGGCAGATGGCTCACAAGAGGGATAAACCTGGGAAGTCATGCTGTAAATGTGTTTTACAGAAAACAATGAAAGGAGCGGACAAAGCGATTGTGGCAAAGTGCTTTGGAAAATGGAAAAGCAGCTCTCTAAGGTCCAGGACCATGGAGAAGCCGGATGAGCCGTCCGAGGAGAGGAAGGGGAAGAGCCTGCCCAGCTACACCTGCAAAGCTCCTCAAGTCAGCAAGAAAGCAGTCGGTAAAACGCTTCATTTCCTGACCACTCCTTCGTAACACATCCGAGCTGTTTTTATATTAAATGTATTACAGAGGACATTTCCCCCCTCCTTTTCTTTTCCTTGTGTGACTCTCCGGCCTGCCATTTCCAGTGAACAAACAAACCACATTGTTGGGCAGGAGAATTCCTTTTGAGGAAAAGTGTGTCTCCGATGATACAGAGCTGCCAGCAAAAGACAAAGCAAAAAATAGCAAACACAAAAACAGTCACAGGTGCATGGGAAAAAGAGAGACGCGAGTGAATGGTCACTGCAGTCCCCGGGAGGTCTTTCAGTGTTAGCCAGTGCGGTGGGTGGACTTCTGACAAGGACGCTGGTGAGCAGCCAGGTGGAGTGTGTTACTGAGAATTCTCCTGTTTATTCTTTTCACATGCTAATGCGGCTCAGTGTGACTTCAATGTGGAAAAACTTTTTCTTGGAGTGAACATTTTATTGTTTTTCCAGTGCATCAGGCTGATTCTGAGGCTCCTGTTTTGTTACTTTGATGAGACGAGTGATATGTCAGCTGTGATGTACATAAAAGGAGGAATTAAAATGCCCTCGTAGTATATTTTCTCCTACAACACGGTCATAGGGATCATTTTAGCATTTTTGGCTTAAAAAAAAAATCACACTTTTTTCCACCTTTTTTCCTACTAAAAAAATTGACATATGATGTGTCCGGTTTAGGTTTCAAATGACTTTCTGGATTTGAATATGCAATAAAGTGTGGCTCAGTGGCTTCAAAACAAAGAGCTGAAATCAGATCTCTGTAATGACAAACAAGAGGACGGTCGTTCTGAGAAAATGCACCCCTTTGTGGACAAAGTAAGAACAGAAGGGCTGCTGGGATGAGACACACAGGCAGTGCAGACTGTAATGGCCGGAGTCTCACGTGTTTTCTCTCCACCATGTAAACGTTGAAGGCTCAAATAGAAGTGCTGACACACTTCAAAAAAAGAGCTTTTCAAAGCTCGCCTAATGCCCAAATCATGAACACAACAAGTCATCTGTCCTCGCGTTCTATACCTTGCCATGCATTATCTGTAAATAGCTTCAAAGGCACCACATCTGCCATCTGCACTTCTAGTAACTCTTCTGCATAGCCATTAAAACAAGCTGTCTCAAAGGACATAATTCGTATTTCAGCCTCAACCCTGAATTACTGTGTGTTCATTATAATTATAAGGGAGGAGTGTTGCCAGGCTAGCCTGCAGAATGCCAGGTGCACACTTCCATAATCTACCATTTGAAACAACTCAGAGCATTAACAACAGTATCTACATGCTATTCAGCTATTAGTTCTTTTTGGCTTTCATGCCGAAACTCACATCAGTCACTGGAGCATTTTTGTATGGTGCAACAGACGTGCAGGAAGAAAGTGCAACACTTTGTTGTGTTCCATTTTCCTAAGCCTGCTTAGGTTATGTGACTGAGCCATGCTGCTGTGTGAAATTTTATCCCAATACTGGCACTGTATCCTTGTGAGGGAGTCTTGTAAAATAGGTTTACTTAGCGCCTTTGCTGGCATTTTCCTAAGATAGCAAATACACACACACTGTCCATGATCGGATTAGCCGTTGAACAAAATGATGTAACTCTTTGTCTTTCTTGTGTGGCATAGGTTTGCTTTGCGCAAGTTCAGTGGTCAACCGGAGGAGAAAAAAAATGCACTTCAAAAACCCAGCCGCCGCATTATAAGCCACACATTACACATATAGCAGATGACAGCCTTCTTTGTCACAGAAATGTGATATGTGGCTGCCCAAAGTGACTCACTCCCCCAAACACTCACTTTAGTTTTTTTTCAGACACACTTTCTCAAATTGCACAGCAACCTGTAATTAACACACATTCCCATTTTTAAAAAAATCCATTTAATTTTTAACTTTGCTTGGTGTTCCTCTGTCACATTGTAGCGCAGGATTTAAATTTCATGTGATAAGTGTGAAATATCTTTTCCCAACATTCAATATAGTATAAAGTGTGCCGTGCCAAGTACATAGAAAGCAGGAATTTGCACCCGAGGATATATAACTGTGCATCCGCAGTCACAAACGGTGTCAGGACAACATGTTTATTTGACAATCTACAACACAAATCAGCCGGAATATCTTTATGAATCTTCCTTATTCACATTTTAATTACTAATAATACTTATTCTTGTTTTTTTGGATGTGGTCAAAGTAAGCTCGTTTCTACACAAGGAAGAAGCAAAATGACTGTTTTCCACTGGAGGTTTAGATGCTTGTTTATCACTTTTAAATACCATCATCTTTGCTAAAATCCTCTCTCAAAAGAACCTTTCACTTGCTGGAATAAATTCAAATTAAAATTTAAATCCCTCTTTGCATTTCTTCAGCCTTTTTTAAAATAGCTGCCTCCTTTTAGAAAGCTGTTTATGTAGTGATCTGTTCATAATCCAGTTTGTTTCTCAACAGCGAAAAACACAGAAATCGTATTATCACTATCTTGGAGAGATGAGGCGGGAAATCGGGAAGTATAAATGTCTGGATCTGGGAAAGTTTTTCAAGTTCCAAAGCTTACAAAAAAAAAAAAAAAAGAAGATGGCAAAAGCTTCTCAGTAAAGGAGTCTGTAACACTAAGATTTGACTTGCAAATACAGAGAAATATTTAGAGTATTATTGCAACCTTTAGCTGTAATGTATATATGAACTCAGTCAACAAATGCAGACCAATTTGGCATGTTTCAGATAGCATAAGAAGGCAGCATTACTCATCTACTGTAGATGGATTATCATAAATATTGATGTATGACATATAGCAGTTGAAGCAAAGGACGGGAGATTAACTATTGTCACAGTTGTTGACAAGCCACATAGATCTCCTTAAGCAACTCTTGAAAACTGCTTACATTCTAATAAACAGAAAAAAACCAAACAATATCCAATCAGAAATCTAAAAGAAAAACAGCAGACACTTGGAGGCGATGTGTTTTGATAATAATCAATTTGAGATGTAAAAGGGCAAAGAAGAGGCCATAGGAAAGTTTAATTTGCTCAAGCTAGATTGGATTTATTGTTTGGAAACAAATAATAATTGTGTATCTAGAAAGTTAACCAAGATTTAAACAAAAGCAAATCAATGGCCAGCCTCTATTAATCACTCAAAGCCACCTACTAGTGCTAGAGAAACTTATTTCATAATCAATGTGTTTGTTTTGTTCAAAGGGCATTTGCATTTTAGTTCATGTCACAAAGCTTCTTGTGTCTGCTGCAATCAAAAATTGCAAGCCATCCACATCAATGGAGCTTTTTCTATTTATTCAAGTACATATCTCTGAATACTTCAGATGATTTTAGCTTATTATTCACACACAGCTCAGAAAATACTTTGCATGTTTGGCTTACGTTTGCTGATGCCTATCATACTTGTTGTCATCTGACATGATATTGTGTTGGCTGCACCATCTGGGACATTTTTACTTCATGTCTAATCTTCAAAGACCAACTCAGTCAAAATCATCTTTTTGTTTTACTCTTGTAGCATTTTCTCATGATGGAGGACATAAATAAAGAATTGTAGGTTAGAACTGCGTCTCAGAGCATTTTTGTGTTTGTTTTACATATATCACGATAGATCAGGAGCAGAGGCATACCCAGCCTTAAGTCGCTTCGGCTCCCTCTTAAATAAACAAGTTTGGACACCACTAAAGCTTCAAATGTCTCTACAGTTTGAGTAATAGGGAGCAGGGTAGGAATTTGGATTGGAACATCTTCATTTTCCTCGTCTTTCCAGCTGGACAGCTCTGATATTGCTCGCCGTTATTTGCTATGCTAATGTTAGCTTGGGCTTGTGAGGTACTATAAACTAGCGGGAGAGCGTGTAAACAAAGAGCTGATGGGACATTAGCGCCGCTAACTTCTGCACCACAACCCAGAGGCGAATTTCTAAATAGCTCCTGGCGTGTTGCAGAAACTATATCTTAAAAAAATGACACAGGATTTTTGATTTGGGCTAAAAACTGCATAACCATAGTTAACATCTGGTAATTTAAAAAAAAACCACTGAGAATGGTTTTCCAGTAGATGAAAATATATCTGGAGTGGGACTTTTGGAGAATCTGGCAACCCCCAAGAAATGACAAGACTGAAATGCCTAGTTTTAGTTGTCTCTAGACCCACTATCATGACCACCAAGGTCACTATCAAAGCCCCGCATTATTCACACCTGGTAATATTGTCGAACGCTCATTTTTGGCTGAACATCCAAGCTCCCTTCTCCCCGTTTACACGCCTATCGGCTTCATTGTGTGAATGCCTGTCTGAAGAAGATGTCCAGGGACACACACACACCCCCCTGAGGGACCACAGCCTGCTCCAACCTCTCAATGACACAGCAAAGTCCTGTGAAAGTGAAGACATTGACTGACCAGTCAGGTATTGATTTGTTGGTTGTAAGCGGATACTCTGAGGATGGAGACTGCGTAGAGCATCAACCAGCTGAGACCACTTCCATGGTTAAATATAAACCTATAGTCTCTTGAAAGAATCAGATCTTTCACTGAATTCAGTTCATATTCATCCTCTACAGACCTGGATTTAGCTAAAAACCCACTTTTACTTTCTGTAAAGTCAATAAATTGTTAGTCATGAGATTATATTGTCAGGAAATAAAAAGTTTGGTCTCATGACTCTTGTTCGAAATAATGATTCTGTCAAAAATATTAAAAAAGCTAGCGTTTTGCAATAGAAACTAAACTTTTCATGTTCAATTTAGAGAAACAATAGTGAGTAAAGGTGAATAGTAACAATTTACATTCATTCAGTTAAACTCACTCAAGTATTTTTTTAAAATAGAACTCCTTAAAGTATTTTTTTCTGATTAGATTTGTGATTTAAAAAGTAGTAATTTTACACAACAGCATTGAGGTGCCCAATGGTGAAAAAAACACTTTGTCCAAATTCACTCACTACTCCCCATTTAGAGTTCACCATTTTTCATGGTGTTTGAATCTGCAGCCAGTTGGGTTATTGATTCATTCAGAGTTATTGATGGAAAAAGAAGAACTATTTGAAGTTACCATTCCAGAGCTGTAATATTGTTCTTAAAAATACTCCAGTTTGATCACCCCTTTGGCTGAAAGATTTCTGTTCAGTCACAATCGTGTTTTTATCTAAGGAAATGTTCACAATCTTTTGGAATCTTTTCCATCTTTTTGGGCTGTTTTAACCATCATGAATGATATAACTAAATATGCAAATACTGTAATTGTAATCCTAAAAATGTTGAGCTTTTACACCTCCAAGAGTGTGATACCACGGTTTATTCTGTTCCTTTTTTAAGGACATTCTTGATTAAATATCACAAATAGATAATAATACAGTAAATAAACACCTGACAATAGTTTGTATTTCTTTTTTCTTTTGCCAAACTTTTTGCCAATTTGATTGAGTGAGGACTGACTTGTTTGTGCAACAAGCCCCAACTAATGCAGCCCACACTGCATGGTTGTGCACAAATTTCTTCACTAGTTACTGCTCATTGCACAGGGTATGTGCCATTTTTTCTGGAGTGTCTGAATCTACGTTTCTAAATTTCAGTGCCCAGAAAATTTACAAAACCAGTGTGCATTGATGCACACTCCATTGGTGAATATAGACCACAATGCATTGTGTTTAACAATTTGTCACTCGAACAAAAATATTTATATTATTTTTTTAAATACAGTAATCCAAGTTTTCATCATCAGAACACAGTAGATTCAAAAATAATCTTCATAAAAGGTTTCCATTTATTAGGTTTGTGCTTTGGTAAATGGCTGATATCCTTTTTGCTGCTAAAAACAAAAAAAAGTAGTGAGCTTGAATCCAGGACTTGATTGCTCTATCTGAAGTCCCTCTTTACTTCTTAACCTAAAAGCTTATATGGTGCAGGACTATTCAGTGCCCTGGTTTTCAACACAATTCAGACAAAAATTCACTTTAAAAAAAAAAAAAAGCAAATCTGACTTCCCCATTGGCCACAGTAAAAACCTAATAGCTGAAATGTAAACATTTTCCAAAGCCTATTTATGAATCCACTGTGTGATAATGATGAAAACTTGAGTAATTTATAAAAAAATCAATTTACATGCATTTTTAAATGTCAGATCGTTCAAACACAATGCATTGTGGTCTGTATTTATCTAGGGGGTATGGATGCACACTGGTTTATCATAGAGGTTTCTGGGACCTTTCCAGGGCACTAGATTTTGGAATTGTAGATTTGGACACCCTGGAAAATGGCGGACACTTTATATCGTCCTAGGTAGTAAGATTGGAGATTTCATATCAACTTAGCTTTATTTATAAAATACTTCCATGCAGCAGAAACACCAAGTACTTCACAGGCTCAAAACAATTAAAAATGAATATACAAAACGGACAGAATGCCCTCAACCCTCCTGACACCCAACATAATGAAACATAAAATGAAAGAGAAATAGAAACAAAAGTGGAAAGCGTTATGAAAGATAGGCTTTACTTCAGTTTATGTAAACTTCTCAGTTTTGTTCTTCACTTCGTAAAACCTTCTAATGTTTGTTTTGTTTATTATTTACTCCAGTGAAAGATTTATTGCAGTTAAAGCAAAAATCTGAATTTTCTCACAAAAGTTTAAATTTTTTTCACTTTCTGATTTTTATGGAAGAATACATTTCCATTTTTATATCCGATGTGTTGGTTCAGAACTGTTTGTTGCTTGTTTTGATGCTTTTGTTGCTCGTTTTGTCCAGAGACAAATCCAATTTAGGAATTCATTAAAACAGAAAACATTTTTAGATTATTTATAACACCTTTAAACTTTTACTTGATACTTTAATCCTTCTTTTACAAGTTACTTTGGTATTTTTTAGTAAATGTTACAATATAAAAATCTGGAGTATAATTTTGCGCTGCTTCTCTGGTATTAGATGGATTTTATGAAAAGCCAGAGAGTTACTGTGTAAATGGGCTTACATGTTAGCATAAAAAAGACACCATGAGTTTACACTAATAAATGTCATCTTTCTTATTTTAGCTGATTTGTGAGGTCACTCAAACTTCCAAAGTTATTCAAAGCCCCTACCAGTGCGGTTTTGGAGACTAAAACAAAACTTTACCTTTTAATTCCTCTAAAGTTTGTTCACCTAAAACACAGAATTGAAATAATAAATCATAAAAATGTTCATAAGTTTGGACGTGAACTCAAATAAAACCGCAGCGTCAGTGGCGTCAGTTCAAAGTAGAATGAGAAAACATCCTATATTTGTCCATAAAACATTTCAAATTTAATTGAAGTGTCTTCAAAGGACACTGAATAAACATATTGTAAGGTTGCCCACGGTCACACGCAATTTGCCCCAAAGGGGTTTGCAGGGAAGTAATCTAATCATTTCTTTTAAGTGAGACACAGTGACAAGCAGTGTAGATAATGATCCCCATGAAAAATGTTCTGTTTTTTCCAAAGAAAATATTCGCTGTCTGTTGACATTAACATAAAGATAGTTCTACGTCCTGGAGCCATATCAACATCAACATGTACTTGTGTTTGGTTCATCGTATTTGCATATGCAAATACATATATTTTTAAAATTTAATTCAGCCCTTTTATATGTGACTTTATGTAATGAACAAGCGGCATCAAGTGGTTGCACAATGAGGGTTCAGTGCCACCAACAGGAGGCATGTGTGTTGGTTCAGACCCGGCACAGAGCTTGCTGGCTGAAATTAACCACAGTTTAAGATGGATTTTTACACATCTATCACATTGAATGGAACAGTGGATGCGCATTGTTATTTGGCTGTACAGTCTGTCATGTGAAATTAGTCGTGTTGCTTTGTTGAAATTACAGGGCGGGGTGTTGAGTGAAGTTCCGCCGCTGACATTTTGATCCGGCGCTGCATTAGAAGAATTCAGTTCAACGCATTTGTTTAGGTTTCGCAGGAGGAAGGTATGGTGCTCACAACAACAGGGTGCCATGACACTTCACTCTGCTTACATAATTTGCTGCAGAATGCAAAAAAAAAGCTTTTAGACACAGATGTGACCCATTGTAATACCTTTGTAAATGCAATCAAACACTTTCTACAAATATGAGCAGGACTTTTTAAATGTGAACCCTTGTTTGACATGTAATTTTGTCCAACCCACTCCTCTTTCATTTCTCCATCAGCTCCATGTAGTTATGCTCACATTTTCAGTCATGACAAAACACGAGTTTGTTTGCTGCTGAATCCCTCTTGTTTTTTTTTTTATTCTAATTTTTTGGAGCAGATGTTCAAAGAAAATGTTGCATTTAGTGCAACGGTAGTAAGACTGTTGAACAAGACTTGATTCCTTTTCCCTTTACTTGAACAAGACAGTACATGAAATAATCATCCCCACAAAGAAGCCGATGGTGAGATTTTCTGCATTAACAATCAAAGAACATGTTTTTTTGATGAGATTCTTGGAGAGATTTTGCTTTAATGTGTTTGTACACTTATCAGGTACAAATGGTAAAAAACAAAAAAACAAAAACGAGGAGCACGTCTGCTTTCTTTGTATGTCTCTTTCTCTGTGTACCATGAATTGGCTCTTGAAGACAGTTTGAAATTAGACTTTCAAATGAGGCATTAAACAAGGTGATGATCAACTGCCAAAACCTTAAGTAATGATATTCTCCATCCTCAACTCCCCAGCCTTGCATAACCAAATGCACAAATCACAGGAAAAAAGAGCTGAAAATTCATTATTATTACATATTGTGCTCGCACTTTAGTCCCTGGGGACTTAGGGGGGGGTCGGCGACAGAAGTGCATGTTTGGGTGGCCCCTACCATCAGCCGGAGAGAGGCTGTGCTTGGATCTTGAGGGGAGGAGGAGGAGACCCCCCCCCCCTTCCATTATGGGTATCACATATTTTAAATCCAGCCTGAGCCACCCCACTCCTTTGCCCCCCTCGCCCCAGGCCCCACCCAGAAGTGTGGTCGCCTTTGTCATTGTAATCTGGCCCCTGTTTGCTAAACGCTTCCACTGTTTACTCTCTGCTCCGGGGGCTTGTATGAACAGGAGTCAGCGGGACGCAGGGTGACATCACTTTGGCCAGGGGGGTGTTTGAAAAAGCTGCATTTGTGATTTCTTGGGTGGGGGGCCCCCTTCCTTTCCTTTCATGCTTTCTCCTGTTTCTGTCCAGGCCTGACGAACGCGTGAGCTAACTCTGGAGCTTGACGTGGCCTACAGGGAGGAATTACACCTAATTACTTGAATAAGTGTTGGGCTGCAGCTTTCCATAGTCAACAAAAATTATTTCCAGATCCCTGCCTTTTACTGATAGCCTGACTTCTCATGGCAAACAAAGCTTTTTTTTTTTTAACAAATTGAAAGATGATCCAAAAGGCAACCAATAGGTATGAACATCTGAAAAAAGAGGGGGAATCAAATGACAGATATTCTCTGGTTTATTTTTGTTGCTGTAGCGATAAAGTCGCAGACATTGAAAATGGTCTGTCGAGCCATTGTTATCATCCCTGGCCATCTGCTGCCGAGGAGTGACATTCCCTCTCATTTGCATGATGAGTGATGTATGAGGAGCTTGGAAGGGCACATGCCCGGGTCTTATGACAAAGCAAAGGGAAAGTTGATTTTTTTTTCCCCCCTGCACATGCACACTGAGGATCAATGCACAAACGCAGCTGAAGAAGTTGAACAGATCACCTGTGAGAGTGTACGTGAGTCTGCATGCAGCCTGCATCCTCACACAAATCCGTGGCGCCTGCCTGCGCGCTCTCAACAGAGGCGAGAGCGCGCATCTGCCTTCTTGTGAGCCTGTTTGTGTGTTTTGCGGATGTGGGAGTAGAGAGAGGGCTGTGAATGGGGGGGTGTGACGTAAAAAGGGACCCAAACGCAGGTGCTTATCTCGAGGCTGTCAAAGGCACAGTATGTCATATTCCTGGGGACTACCTTTCAAAGACACAGCACCAGCTCAGCTTTCAAGAGACTGGGAGAAAATCAAACTTTTTGGATCATAGCAATAGGTTGGTGTTAAAGTTCTTTCTATTTCATTTTCTGTCAGCTCGGTCTGCATTCATCATCTCTGATTTGCCGTATCGCATTTGTGAAGGACAAGCCTTTTTAGCTCACGCTGTTAGATGCTGTCATGTTCAGAGCATGAGAACTTATTCACATCGAGATTTTCACCAGCTGCTTCACTTGCGCTCTGTGGATTTACGCATGACTCAAAAGAATTGTTGTAAACTTTGCAATAGGAAATCTGACGAAGAACATTTTGAGCTGAATTGGTTTAAACAATCTTTGTTGGAAAGCCAGTACAGCTTCCATCCAGGTTCCAGACAGTTTGAGAAGAGATTAAATGGCTCAAACTGCTTTTTTGGAGCCTGACCTATTTTGGATCATCCAGATAGCACGAGATACTGTCCACCTAGATTAGGTTCAATGCATTTGTGTTGAGCAAAAGCTTGTCTTGGAAGAACACATGTCCGTATTGTGTGTGTAGACAAAGCGTCGTCAGGTTGCCTGTGGCTTTGACAGTGACAGCTGTACATACAAGACCACACTGAGCCTAATGCACTTAAACACCCAGCCTGTTCCACTAACATGTTTGAGCAGTCACTCAAGTATTTTATTGTTTTCCTTTTGTAGAGGATATTTTAAAACGATAAATTCAATCTAAAAGTGCTCCAGCAGGAACATTTGACAAATCCACTTGGTGTTGGAGTTTGTTCTATAATTGTAGAAATCCAGTATTTTCCATCTTGTATATTTAAAATAATTTGCATTTAGCGGTGGTTGGGTTTTAAAATGTTATGCTAATACAAACTGTGGAGGGATATTAAGTGAACCCCTGTGTCGGACGTGGGCAAGACTTCGCTTTGAACAAATTGTGAGGGGGGTCAAAACACTCAGCAGTCTCCAGAGAAACTATTGATTTAGGAGGCAGGATGCTGATTAAAAAAGTTCATCATTTACCAGAAACTTGTGGCAAAAAGGTTCAGAGTTGACTGGTGTGGCTCAGATTTAAAATCCAACATTTTTTTAAAGGAGGAAAGTTAAAGTTTCAGTTAGTGGAGCTTACCATTCTCCTGATTTGATCAGATTTAATTTATAGATTCACATTTTTTTTCATCACACGGTTGTAACACCTTGCTTGTATTTGTTTTCTTTTATAGAAATGTCTGTGTGTGGAAAATTTAAAGAAATAATACTCCTCTGTATTAAACTCTAAAATGCCAAATGTCATTCCATCTAATCCGTATTTATCCATTTTTTTGTGTTTTCTTGCATTACAAAATAAACTTGAATATAACTACAAGGGCAGTATTTATCACATTACCGTGTAACAGTGCTCCATCTGAAAACTCATTTTGAAAAGTTATTTTTGAGCTTGTAGGAAATAAAGAAGGTATAATTGCAAAGGGATTTTACTTTGTTTAACTTGTTTTTTAAAAAGCAGCAGAGGTTGAGACAGCTTGTGTGGTAAAACAGTGATAAGTAACGTGCATTATTCCTCTCTGCTCCTCACCCTCCCCCTCAAAGCCCAGGGTTGGTAGTTGCTCCACAACACATTAATGTAACCTCATTTTGCCTCCAGGAGCTGTCCATGGTACCTGCCGTCCAACAAGATATAGTCACAAACTCCTTCGCTTAGCTACAAGACAAAATTACACATGAAAAGTTATTGCGTTGTGTACTTGTTGTCACTGAAGTGAATATATGTTTAAAATAAAAATAAAAAAGCTGAAGTAAATGTCTCTGGGACAATGCGAAAATTCCCTTTTTCCCATTTTAGTCATACTTAAGTTAAGTTACAAATAAAACTACTAGTTGCTCGTGATTGCTCCCGCACACATTCTAGTTTACCAAGCGACGCGTTACCTGTTCCCTTCAGTCAAACTTTTAGTCAGTTAATCCTGGAAAACAAATTATGTGAATTTGATTTGAAAAAAGTCTGAGAAATTATCCATCTGCTGCTGAGCAGCTGGTGACGGGATGTATTTAATAATTACTTAACTTTTTAAACAATGTTCCAGAATAAAACGGAGTCGGACAGGAATTTTTAAAATATTCTTTTAAATTAAACTGTT
>BSAI01000012.1:44559804-44589595 GCA_036245035.1 Adrianichthys oophorus | reverse complement strand
CTTGATTGTAATGTACCTCACTGGCTGTGTTTTTGTTTGTTGGCCTAACTATAAAGGATCTGCTTATACCCTTGTGGGTTGGGAAGAATTAGGATTTATGAATTTATTTCCTCTGTTGTATTGTTTAAACAGCTTTGGTTTAGTTTTGATCCCTTCCTCTTGCCTTTGAGGCTGTTCCACGGTGTCAGCTGTTGACTGATAGTAAGAGAACTGCCTCACAGTGTGAATGAAAGAAAACTAGCGGTTGGTAAACACTGATAAGGGATAAATAGAAAGCGGTCAGGCAGAGATAGTTCTGTGGGAGCCCAGATTGTGTGCGGTCTGTTAAAATGAGATTCTGAGCCTGTCCTTTTTATTCTTCCTCCCCTCCCCTTCCCTCCCCTCCCCTGTGCTGCGGTTGTCTGGAAAATCTCCAGTGACCCGGCTCGGCATTCCCAGGCTGCAGTATTCTCTTTTTGTATTTGTTTTGTTTTTTTAACGAGGGTCAAGTTGGCCATTGGACATGTCCCTGATGCTTATGGACAGCTGTCATGACTTTGAGCACTTTCAATGGTTACAATTTACAGGCGTTTGTGTTTCCCTAAAAACAAGATCAGCTGGGAGGGTTTGTCAAAAGGCTAAACCTCAGCACAAGCTGAATTTTTTCCTTCGTTTTCACAATTGTTTCAGGTATTTTGAAAGCCTGAATTTTTGGTGCTGCATCTCAAAATATAATTTGTTAAATGAATAAAATATATGAAAAGTCAAGTGTTTTCACTGTTGATAGTGAAAAAAATGATACCTTTTTTCATAGCAACATATTCGAGAGTTGTTACTTTTTTCTGATTCTGTTGATATAAATACAAAGACCTTCTGAGATCTTACCTTGAGGATCTCCATGTGGTGTATTTACACAAAAAATAATTCAGCTCATTGTAGCTCAGCAGCTAATGAGATTGGTTGTTAAGTGAATGACACAAAGGCTTAAAAAAAGAGAAGAAAAGAGAGAAGGAAGAAAAAAACTCAGCCTTTCTGGGGAAAATCACAGTGGCCCTCCATACACACACACACACAGACACACACACACACAGAGCGGCCAAAAACACTCTCGCAGCAGCGAGGCTCTGAACTACCCTGCATCCCACCTCCATCTCCTTCTGCTCCGTCTCCTCCTCCCATGTCCCTGAGTGATGCGAAACAAAGGCTAAAAGGGGCACGGTAAGTCAAGCTTGTGTTTCTGCCCGGTCGGAACTGCTAACATGAAAATATTTAGATGTAGAAGACTAGCGGTTCTTTTCTGTGTTAAGATGTGCTGCGCTGTGCAAGCCTCAGGCTCAGATAAGTAGATTCGTGGCCGGGGTCACGAGCAGAGATTTATTTTTTTGTACTTGATCTTTAACTTCTGAATTACTGCAAAAACTTTTTTCTCTGCTTTTCACTTTTTGCAAGATTCTATCTCAGATATTTGTTTTTTTTTATTCATATCCAGCTTAAATTATTGGATCTTTGTGGTTAAAGTTAGTTTTCATGTGGATTTTCTGGTCTAGTTGGTAAACTTTTGTCATTTTAGAAAACACGAGATGATGAAGAAGAGCCTGACTTTGACTTATGTGGAAGTGAAACACACAGAGTAGATATTTTAGCCCTCCGAGACCATTATTTTAAAACTTTTATCTTCAGAACAGTTTTATTGCAGCTTCAGCAGAGATCACTTTACAAAATTCAAAGTGCATTAGCTTATCACGCTTCACTGTAAAGCTGAAAAGTGGGTTAAAGTCCATGCCGCATATTAAAACCTGGATTTAAGTCAAATTTACATTTTGTCAAAAGATTACTCCTTTTATTGATGCATATAATCATATTCATGGACCATCTGCTGATTTGGCAAGCAAGGATCAAACTCACAAAACAGCACTGCTAACCTTTTAAGTACAAAATAGTCTGGCTTAACTCTGCCATCCCAGACGTGTGTGTGAGTGTGAATGTGAGAGATTTGATAATACTTAATTTAGATCTTCCAGGCTGCTCGTGCCACATTTTATTTTATCGTGATCACTTTGCGAGCAGAGCAGGACTCGTGTTTGAACAACTGAGCAAATAATGCCTCTCTGACAGTGATCAATGCGAAATCTTGATGTGGGGACCAGGCTTAACTCCTCACCGGCGTGCACTCTTCTGAGTTTACATCAGTCCCCATGGTTACCTGGGTTTTATAGCGCAGCGTTGCTCACTTCCACCTGGATGAGAACGGCTGTAATAACAACACGTCTTGAGTCGCTCTGATAGCCGACGCTTCTGTGAACTGCGCCCGAGTGCGAGTTTCGTGGAAACAGACTCGCCTGTGGATATCTTTACTTCTGTTCGACTCATTCCAAACAAAGCTTACCCAGATTGAGAATTCATATGCCAGAGGTAAATCCGAGTTAACACGGATTTATACTGGCATGAGTTAAAGGACTAGAGTTTGTAATCCAGGTGGCCAAGGGATTTTAGCATACAGTGGCAAAAATCACTTAAAATTCCCTCAACATCCTGAGCCACTGAGCTCAGCAAGCAGACAGATTGTTCCCAGTTGATGACAGCACAAGTCTATCCTAGCTGGACGCCATGTTTGCACGCGTGTGCATGCCCAAAAACAAGCAAACGTGCACATGTTTCCTATATGTTTAGAATGACAGATTGCTATTATTCCTCTGCAGAATGGCAAGTGTATTGGAACTAGATTGAGAAATGACAGCCGCCAACGACCTGTTTTTTTGTTTTTTTTCCACCGACTGAAAAGAGAATCAATCAAAGTCACCATAATATGCAAATCATTTATGATTTAAAAGTTGAAGACGGTGAGTGAAAGGTGTGGCTCGTGCACAGCCATGATTACATGTGTGTGAGGGACAGAGGAGCAGAGATAGAGTGGCGTTGTTTAATGACAGGAACAGCTGACTCATTTAGAGAGAGCAGTGAAAGGTAATTAACCCTGGGAAAACTACAGCTGCCATGCGAGCTGTTCACTTCAGTGCAATCTGATTAGGAATCACTGCTCCTGACTCCTTTTCAGCCACTGAGTGTTTGAGGTAAACTTTTTCCTTTGCCTCCGAAGGGCCCCGGAGCACTGGAGACCTGCCTTTTGTGATGGGGGGATTAGCTGGAACGGTTACTACTTTTCTACAAATTGCAGACCACCTGGTAGCATTCATGCAACCTCCTCCATGAAAGGGGCTCCTCGGGCAGGAACAATAAGCAGGATTACTCCGCTCATTGTTGCACCGGGAAGAGAACTTCTTTTTCCCCAAACACCTGTCCCCAAATTAGTGAGGTCTGAAAAAGCATGTTCGTGTTATAATTCAAAGATGGAGGCTAACATAAGAGTGGTTTGGCATGCTGGAGACGCGCCAACGAGGGAATTTTGTGCCGCTCCATTTATGATGCAAGTTATGGATGGTTGGGAGAGGACACAGTTTCTATTCCTCTCTTTTTTCCTATTGGATTGATTTACAAATAAAATGGCGCATCATCCAATCTTTTTCATAAGATGAGGCTCTAAAAGCAGTAGAAATGTGGTCAAAAGACAGAAATTGGCTCTTTGATGTCAGAAGAAACAATCTGGACTGGCCGCCTTTTGTGTGGTCCAGCTCCAGATGAACTCAATTTAGAGGAAAAGGCTTTGGGATGACTTTGGAAAGCGATTACAACATTCATAAATCACCTCGGCAAAGGTGTCACCATCTGACTCTTTCATGGGACTCTTGCTAACTCCGTCCAATAACAAGTTTCCCCTGTAGTTATGCCATCATAACAAATCATTGAAGCGATAGCAGCTAGCCAGGCTCCTAATTGTCTCTTAAGAATTCTTTGAGCTGCACTCCTTTATTGTGGCATCTCTGTCTTGGAAAAGTGATAAGATGCCAATACGCATCTCTATAAAAGTACTCTGGCAAAAGGCACAAACACTTTGCTTGGCCGTCAGGGTAGCTGTGAGGCTGTTATATCTGAAATCGCAGTTGACTTCAAGATTTTGCTGGTGTCTGCATCAGTCCAGAAACCTCTATCACACAGAGAGATGCTCAGAAATTGTTGGCAGAATATTTCCTTTAGGATTTATTTATTTAAAGAAGCCCATAAATAACTATAAATGAAAGCCCAAAAAATCCTTTACTTTATGTGATAAAGAATCTTTTTCGTCCAATTTCTCCAGTGTTGTTGTTTTTTTTTTACATTTTAAGCAAACGTTTATAATAATTTGATAAAAATGTGAGTTTTTCAGCTTTTAGATCTTCATTTTATGTAACAAAATGTTTGTTTTTGTGATATTTCTCCAACTTTTATTTGCTAATTTAAGCAAAAGTCTGTAATAGTTTGATGAAAATGTGTTTTCAGCTGTTCCCAGAAAAATCTTGGAGAAAACTCTTTTTTTGTCCACCTTTTTTCCCCCCAAATACATCTGCCATTCTAAGCAAAAGTTTATGGTAGTTTGATGAAAATCGTAATTTTTCTCCAAACAACAGTTGTCGTCAAAGAAAGGTAATGAATATAATTTAACTCTGAAGTTTACTGGAGGCTTAAACAAACAAATAAACAATAAACCAAATGCAAATATGAAAGGCAAATTGTTTATCTAAATACTCTTTGAACAGAAGTTGATTTGAGTCTCTGACCAAGGTTTAATTTACTCTCCACAAAACCATTTGCATCTCAATGAAAAACAGCAAAAGCAATCCCTCGTGTCTTTTAGTTTAGCTCTCTCCAAGCAGGTACAGTTCTTCTAGCGCATTTTGTAGTTTTTACATTTTAGCTTCATCTGAGAACATTGAGACGTTTGTGCTCCAAGCCTCCTATGGAGCGAACAGGGGTTGTGATCAGTTAGACCTTCATTACAAGGGAATATGAAAGTAAAAAAAGGTCTTATCTGCTGCTGTTTGCTTTTTGTTACACATAAACAGAAAACAGCATGTAAAATTAATGTGAAAATTATTCCCGGGGTAAACTACAAACACAAAAGTTACCCGCGCATTTACCCTTTTTTTTTCTTCCTTCCCCTAGATCAGAGTGTAATTGCCAGTAATCAGGTCTGTTTGCTGCTGATAAAACCCCTCTGAATTCGAGGAACCCTCTTTGTGTGATGACTCAATTATGCCAGAAGTGGCTCATCAAACCTGGCCCATCAGCTGCTTTAATAAATAAGGAGGAAAACTTGCTGCAGGCGCATTATAATTCCATTCATTCCATAATTAAATCCATTCCAGTTTTAACCCTTCACTCTGTGTGCTTCTGTAAGAGGAAACAAAAACAAGGAGAGAGAGAGAGAGAAGGGGGGGGGGGGGTGCAGACACCAGACAGTGACCTTGCACAGAGCACCCATCCGTTCCCTATAATTCAAAATGATACTGTTGAAGAAAGGTTAAGAGAAAAAGACTTGTGGAGAAAAAGGAATGGGTTGCACGGCTCCTGCTTTTTTTTATGTATGCATTGTTTCCACACGCAGCCCGAGACGGTAATTATATTTAAAGAGTAATCTAATCAAAACAGTTGGTCGGTCGGGAGTGCAGCACTGACATTTTGAAATCTTATTTTGCGTAATCTCATTTGCTTCTATCATCTCGCCGTACCCACTATCTAAAGGAAATGTAAATAATGCAATTAATTTTATGGTCTCCAGAATCTTACTTTGCTACTCTGGTTTGCTTTATTGGTTTAAAGATGAGGTATCAGCACAGAGTTTTTTTCTTTTTTACGCCATCACAATAATGTCTGTGTTAATTACATGAGAGCGTCCCAAGTGCACGGATAAGCTGGGAACAGGGGGACACAAAGACTCAAGGTCAGCGATGAATATCCACAGCAGCTGCATTGTATTAATAAGGCATTATATGAAAATAATAATAATAGCATCCCTCACAACAAAATGCGAGTGTGTGGTTGGAGTAACGTCAGTTGCGTGGGGTGTTTTTGCACACGTTTGCTCCCCACTATCTGGATCTGTGATGGTAATGGTTATTCATGATTGCTGGACGAGGAAGGGTCCCTCTTTCTGTGTCCCCAGTCACAGCCCATTCTCTCCTCAGTGGTGGGAATGCTGGCAGATGGGGTTAGGGGGGAATGGGCTGGGCTCAAGGACAGTTAGCAGCCAGATTAACTCATAGAAAATCTCATGGACACCCCCTCTCCTCAGCATCAGCATCAGGCTGCCTCCTCACCCCTGAGAAAGAAAAAAAAAAGCCCAGTTGGAGGGGAAAACGGCCCTCGGATGTCGTTTGATGGGTAGGTATGGGTATGATTCAGCACATGACGAACCAGCTCAAACAGTAGCAGGCAAACTCTTTTTCATATGCTAATGACATGGGTTTGAATGCTACCCCACCACCTCCTTCCCCTCCCCCTGAAGTTACCCCCTTTTTTCCCCCTCGTTTTGTGTTTTTTCCAGTGGAAATGTTCCCTGAGCCATAATTAAGGAAGTGTGCATGGATACGTGTGTGTAACAGAAATAAATAATTCCATAATAAGATCTGTGACGTGAAAAGGCTTAATGTACGCATTGTGTTCATCCTTGTTTTCCCTCTTGGATATTTTGTATTAATTAGAAGGAAGCAATTTGATCTGTGTCAAGCAATCAATTTGCATCCTGTTCCTTATTCCATGTGAAATATTAATACGCTGCTTCCACCCCCATCTCATAAATGTCTCATAATGTACATATATGAAAAAAGTATTAAAGTCTTGGCTTAAAGACTTGTTTTGATGGGTGAGCTGAAAGTCTGTGTAATTTTCTCTTCCAGATGATGAATTACAGCATCACTTCCTGAAAGGTAACCAGTGTGAAAGCATCAGCCGGGGCGAGCAGTTAGAATCTGGCATCTTGTCCTTCAGAGCGCTCAGAAAACCACAGTCAGAGGTATTTATTCAAATAAAGCATTAGAAGTGAAGTTTTGGGTGAGCTGGTAAACAGAAAAATGCCTGAAAAGTTTTAGATTTCGACCAAAATCATCACAAATGTTGTGTTTGGCTGCACAAAATGCCAAATACTGCTGGGAAAATTAGCTTTTTTTTTGGGGTAAAACCAAAACCATTCATTCTAAGTACCAACACTGGGTGTCTATTTTTTCAGACTTTACATGTTTTATATTTTAATGTCTTATCCCGACTCACATTAAACACTTTGGGAGCATCATCATGCCATTGTGCATACACTGACAACAAAGGAAATTCAGATTTTTCTTGGAAAAATAGACGACGGAGATGAAAATTATTCAGGTATTTAGCAGAAATGACATTGATAAAAGACACATTCTGTGTTTTTATTACATTTAATTAAACTTAGGCCCTCATCTATGAGGTCTAGGTGAGTCCAAACTGTAAATGTAGCAATGAAAGTACACCAATGACTCACAGAAGATAACAAGAAGATAAATTAAATGTCAGAGACACAAGGGTCAAATTCATAGATACAAGCTCACCAGAGATGTAAAATGTTACCTCCAGAAAGCAAACATGTTGCTTTAGGAATAATCTGATCATCCCAGTTTTTAGCCGCTCAGACCTGATCTAAAATTAAAAACAAAATAAAAAACTTTAACAATTTTTTTTTATTATCTAATTAAAAATTCTAGTTTATAATATAATTTCTCTAACCTGAAAATATGAAGCAGGTTTATGCCAGACTAACAGAGATAAGGACATATGCGAGATGTTTGTAAGCAATAATGACTTCCCCTCTTTAAACAAATTTTTCACAACAGTTTTTTCTATATTGTTATTTGTCATCAAATCAAATCCCGGCTTCTCCTTATGTGTCGCCACAGAAGGAGAGACAGTTGCTGAGGAATGGAAACCATTTTTCAGGCATCAATTCAAGCTATCAGTGATTTTCACCAGAGAGGATCATCTTCCTGACGTGTACTTTACTCCAAACATTTTTTTTCAGCTTTTATGGTTGTCCTAACAAAAGAAAATGTGTTAAAATATGAATTTATTCTTCAATGTAGGCGTTGTGAATGGTGCAGCGAATGGACAGATGTGAAGCCAATTATAAGCCAAAAATGTGTTTGTATTTTTTTTTTTGGTAAAAACTTTTAAAAAATTGCAAAACATTTTTTTGTTTGGCATGATGGATTATCTTGTGAAAATGCAAATGCTTACAACTCCGTAACATGTCCAATGATACCAAAAACAGCTTAAAAAATCCATTTGAGTGACACTTCTAAAATGTCACCTCAAGAGTGACTCAGTGGTGATATTTTCCCTCACTGATAACATGATGTGAACTTTGATTAATGTCCATGTTATATTTTCAGTCTGCATGAAAACATTTTGCCTTAAGACCAACAAATTCACCACAAAAACATTGCAGCCTGAAGTCTGAGGTGGGAAAGTGTTGCAAACTAATAAGGCATGTTCATTTTTGCAGAATGTAATCTATAGTGTTTGGGAGTTGTTTGTCTCAATAGGCTGCAGTAATCAAAAGTAATGAACCTATTATGAGCAGGACCTCTGAGGGCCCAGCGTGGCATTAAGAGTGTGGCACATAAAAGGTTTATTAAAGGAAATTAAGGTCCATCACTGCCACACCTGCTCCCCTATTATAAATGTATGACAGGTCAGTGCCTTCAATCACAACAGCAAACGAGAGAGAGGAGTCATGTTTCCCATTACCGGGAAAAGTAACAGCATATCCTATGACTCATAGATTTCACTGGCCTGTGACCACAAAACGCCACCATCAGCCTGGAATAATTATGTTTAATAGGTTTTATTTGAGATCCACAAGCAACAGCCAGTGAGAGTGGATGGATTTTCGACACTATTTTTGTCAAAACACTCACTATGAGGCGCCGCCTGTACTTAAATGACATTATTCTGTGTCATTAGGTTTTTACACGCCTTTGAAACTTTGTCTTCCCCGCCGCTGTGTTTGCATATTATCTGTGTTTTAGCAGCTCTTTCTGATGGCGTTCACGGGAAATAATAGACTAAAAGCCTCCCTCAATTCAACATAAACTGGCATTCAAATGTGTATTTCTCATTGATTTCTTCCAGATGGATTCTGAAGGTGAGGAGCAAACCTTGAAAACGTGTCACAGCAGCTCAGGTGAGCGCAGGTTTTAGCGTCCACTTGTGTTTCATACTCCACTTCATCTCCCCGGGCTGAGGGGTGTCGGTTCAACAATCCAACTTTATAACTGCCAGCTGTACATATTATCTTACCGCGCTGAAGAGCACCGCACTGCCATTTCATTATTCAGAGGGGAATACCTTCATTAAAAGCAAACACTGCTTCAAATTAGTTAAAGAGTGTATATAATGTGGGACCGAAAATCCTCTAAACTGAAAGCGTTCAGGGCCTCCGAGGCCTTTCCTGGAGCTGTTACCACATCTGGGCAAATTCAGGAAAAATGTGTTAGCGTTGGTTCTGCTTGGTGGGGAGAGGCGGCGGGACTTGTGAATGAGATTCACGTGAGCTGCCATGCTTTCCCGGAGAGTGTGCGGATTGGTTGAGAAGCCTTTCAAATCAATGAAGAGTCCAGTGTTGGCCCCCTCCCTCTGCTGATGGGACCCATACACCTCCGTTGTAAAAGACTGGTGTCGGCCCAAGTTTTATCGTCCTTAAAACGTTATCTGCAAAACAAATATTTACTGGATGTCGTAAAATTTCATTCGCAATAGTTCAAAAGTAGTGAGTTGACAGATGCTGTGAAAATGCAAACACCATTTTTTATCTTTTATTTCTTCTTATTTCAAAGGGTTGGCCGAGTGCATCACTGAGACACACAGGTAAGGTTTTATTGTGAAAGGACTTTAATCATCACGCCTGAAAGGAGGTATTTTGGTCTTGTATTCATAAAGAAGCTTTTAGCTCCATAACATATTAAAAAAAAAAGAAGAAAAACTACAAGTTTTTTTGTTTTGTTTCTTTGGACGTTACAAATGAACAGCACAAGGTCTCGGTTAACCTCCCTTTGCTTTTTGTCCAGCCCATATGCGTCCATGGCGAGGAAGAGGAGCGCTCAGGAAGGGGTGCAGGGTGCCCCTATCAATAAGAGGAAGTCCCTGCTGATGAAGCCCCGCCACTACAGTCCCAGCGAGGCATGTGAAGAGGAGAGCGAGGACCTGGCACCGCCACAGGACAAAGAAGAGCTGAGGAACATTGACACTCCAGCAGGTAAACAGATGTCCTGTTGTTTTGTCTGTTTTGATGAACAATTGACGCTGAATTTTAAAATCCCATCTGTTGCATTCTTATTTCCCTCCCTCCACCATCAGCCAGCAGCCGCAGTCATTGTGCAGTGGAAGTGAAAGACTACACTGCTGGATCCGTATTAGTTGTGTCCCCCCGTCCACAAATTGAAGTTTTGACAGCTGATCTGCCATGATATTTTTGGCGTGGCTTTACCCCCTCTTGATGAGGCCAGCTTTCAGACCCCCTCATCTGTCCTTTTACAATGGCCAGTCCAAACCCATTGAGTCCATACAATGAGAACCTGAATGGAGGCGTTCACCAGTTCACTTTCATTTATACTAAGCGTCCTTCTCTCTTATTTGACATGTTATTGAAGATGCCTGTTGTGAAAAACAAATTTGTTTTCTCCGTCTCTGTTCCAGTGGAGCTTTTTCAAACTAAAAACAAACAAAAAAGTTTGTTTTTCTTCACTATTAACTAAAAAAATAAAAGTTTTCTTTTTTTCCTAATCGACCAAATTTTGTTCATTTTGCCAATAAAGTCGGCGGCGTACATGTGCATTCTCGCCCACCATAATCTGCACTGATTTGGTATATTTTTAACGATGTAACTAAGCAACAAACGTAATTGTCCCTTTCAAAAGCTTTTGTTAGCCCCTCTAACACAGTCTAATACATAATTAGGCATAATGTCTACAGCTCATTATAGTACACATGTGTGTAGTTTAATGGACCAGGATAGTAGCTTACTGAATTGTGTGGATTCATTGGAAATTGAATTTATTTGTTTTCTGGGTTCATATTACATTACAATTATCAGAGTAATTCACTTTGCAACACCAGGCTTTCCTTTTTTTTAAAAAAAAATCTTTTGTTGTGTATTTTTCCTGAGTAAAAACTGATATTTTCAGAGCTTGAAAAAAATCAAATCCAGCCAGAATTATATAAATATAAAAAAGTCTAAAACGTGTTGAACAAATAAGGAATACAGATTAACATATTCTGAACATGTTTTGCTGTTGTTAGATTTTTTTTTTCCGACTTGGAAAAGTGAAGCGAAGACTGTCGGGATCTTTTTTTTTTTTTTATTTTAGATGGAAGCCGGTCATATCTGCATTTTAACAAAAAAGGGAGAGGGAAAAAAATAAGCCGCTTGTTTGGTTGAGCGTTTAACTCCAGCCAACTGCGGCCCTGCTGCAGAGTGCTGGTAATGGCTATTCTGGAGTACAAACTGTTCACCTGTTCCAACACACAAACCGTCGGAGGGATCCAAGTTTTTTCTCCTCCATCTCTTTCCTTTTTCTCACCACACTTGTGTGTCTGTGTGTGCTTGTCTGACTGCATGTATGGCTGTGTCAGGCCTGGGAGTCCTTCTGGATGAAAAACAAAAACCTGTGTTGCCTGCCTCATCAGTGTAAACACATAGAACTGGCTGTAATTCTGCTTTCAACAGAGTTTGCATTTACACACACTCTTTTATTTCAGTTTTTTTCTTCTCTCAGAAGGGAGAATTCACAGGCACATTAAGCCAGACGCGTCAAATTCTCCTACTTGTTAATGCACAAAATCATCTTTTTTCAGAAGTAGTTTTGTTTTATGTAAACCTCATAATGCCTGGGATGTTAAAGCTCTTTGGTAAAGGATTAAGTTTGTGCCTTGGTCTCGTTGGTAAGTTCTCCGCTAATGCCTTTATGCTCATCGTCCTCCGTGAGTGAGTGTGATCTGATTGTCACAATCCCTGTCTGTCTATCTTCTCAATCTGTGCAATCCTACTTTGCTTTGGACTTTAATGTCAGGCCACTTAAATGGATATAGAAATCCAGTTTGGCTTACTAAAAGTTAAAAAAAAAATCAAATCTCCATAGTCCAAAGAGCTTTAATCGAGCATAAGTTTGAATGGTTTTTATGGATCAAGAGAGATTTGGTTGAATCGATCCAGATGATAGCTTTCCATTGTTAATCACTGACCATGGCTTAATATGATCAGCGGTCTTAATAAAGTGTTGTTTCAGAAGCGTTCTGAGGGATCATCGTAACCCTCTTTAACTCCTCCGATCATCAGGCTTCTCACAGTCATCTGGCATCTTTCTGTGTGCTGGGATTTACATGAAAGCACAGTCTGAGGTCAGAGCAAATTCAATTATTAGGAGCACTAAGCAAAATAAGATGAGAAAAAACAAATGCAGTGTAATAGTATTATCCTGACACACCCACACATTTCTTTAAATTGCTGGAAGCTCAAATATGAATTAAAAAAAAATCATTTTAGAGCTAATCGTCCAAAGATTTCATATTTTTTATGAGCTTGTAGGAGCAGCACAACCCTTAGCAAAAAGTAGTCTATTTAAGTATACTACAACTACAGATAATCAAAAACTTTTTGTTTTTTAACCACACTGGAAATTACAAACAATCAAGAGGCCTTATGTACTTTACCACTCCTCCACATTTCAGATTTTAGAACTAAGTGAAGTGATTGTCAAAGGTTTAATAGAACGTCAATGCTGTTTTTTTTTTGAATGAGCTTAAAGCCTATTTTCTTATCTTCAGCTGCACAATAGTGTCTTTTTGCTGTTTAGAGGCAAAGTTCTTAAAAGTAAGTCAATCTGCTCAGCCGGAGGATCTTATTTACCACAGGGTGTATTTGATTTGAAAGGAACGTGTATGCACTGCTGTCAAAATAAAAGAAGTTATTATCTAAAGAAAATGTAACACTTTCATAATTCAATTCTTGTGTTTAGAATTCACCTTATTTAAATGAATGGCTTAATAGCCTCATAAAAATCTATAAACATATTTTTTAAACGGTACGGTGGGGTTTTAGGGCTCTCGGTCAGTAAGAAACTGGACCAAATGGCTTTTTTAGCTTTAAAGGTTGCATACTCCTGGCCTTTAGTATACTTTCTTTGGTTGTACTCAAGAACACTTAATAAAATAAACTTCCATTAGAGTTGCACTCTTTGTAAAAGGTGAATTTTGACACATTTAGATAGTAAACTCTCACATTTTATGTCTTTAAAACAGTTTGTTTTTCATTTTTTAAAATAAATCCCTTCAGCAGTTTAAGAACAAATACTTTTTTGTGACTCAATTAATTTTTATTTGCATCTGTAATTTAAAAGAACTGTATTTCTAAAATATAAAACTATTAAATTACATTCATAATTTGTGGTATTTTTCACTCACTGAGGATTTCTTTCTATTGGTGATCCTGGCTGCTGCAAATAACTGTTCTGACAAATACGATTCAGGCAGCGATGTAAGTGCTCGTCTGTTTCCTGCCACACAAGACACACAGCAACATGTTACAGAGATTTCCGTCTTATATCTCCTTGTTTGTGTTTTTTTCCCTCTCTTCCATCTGTGTTTTCAGGAATCCTCTTCACTTTCTGTGTTCTCATTCCTAGAAAACAACAATTGCTTGTTTTTAAAATCAAGGTTTGTCGGTTGACAACATGTTGCTGCTCAGCTCGCACTTCAAAAATACAGCAAAGTAATAAAGAAAATGATGTTTTGTGCCCACTGCCATGTAAATCCTTTTATAATCTTGCTCTAAATCTGTCTTGGTGTGTCGCTTCAATTGGGGACAACAAAGTGGAAAGCAATTCTGCCTCTCACATCTAAGTTTCATGTTGAAGTGGAAAATATGTTTTTTCACCTAAGATTTCCCCGGAAATCTTGCAACCTGGTCGTCATTTTCCTTGCAACATGTTTTCTTGTAAGTCCTTCTGATATTATAGAAAACATGTTTTTCCTCATAAAGAAGTAACACCGTTTTTAAAACCTTAAAAGGATCACACAGATTATCGGGGACATTCTTTGATGCTAAAACTGAAGGGTCAGGAGGATCAAATTTAAGAAATGAAGCTTTAAGAATATGTTTTGTCATTTTTCAGATGGAAACTTTCAAAGAATCAACGGCGTGGCAGACGGCGGCTACCTCTGTGCCACGGTGAAGTCCTGCAGCCCGCTCGGCTGGTCTGAAGTCACTTCTAATGGCTCTCCACAATGTGAGGTGGACTCATCTGAAGCTGCGTTAGCAGAAGATGATGATGATCTTAATCATGATGAAGAGGACCAAAATCAGGACAGGATGAGTGGCACATCATCACCGCAAAGTCCCTACAGAAACATGGCAAAGTGGGAGCCTCTGTCCCTGTCTGCCAAAGAGAACAGTCCCTCTGAAGACCTCTCCGGCAGGAGCGACTTCATGAAGCAAGAGCTTCTCCCTGAGCTGCGAGGATCGATGGGCAGAGTGAACAACTTCCAAGCTGAAGCTTTAAGATACAGGCTGCTTTCTGCAGAGGAGGACAGCGAGGGGGAGGCTGAGGCAGAGAGGCCTCCTCGGCTAGACAGCTGGGCTCTGGGCCTCCGTGAGAGAGGCCTTGATATGAGTTGCGGGAGTGTGAACCTGAGCCTTCTGGAGCAGGCCATCGCTCTGCAGACGGAGCAGAGACAGGTCCTGCACCACGCCTACAGAGAGATGGACCGCTTCCTCATGGAGCAGATGACCAGTGAGAGAAGGACGCACAGGATGATGGACATGGACTGCAGACTCAACTACAACGGAGGAAAAGGTATTACCACGCTGTTATGGAAATGACAAAAACAGCCCCTTCGTGCAGCGCACAGGAAACAGACTACTTGTGATTTGGAAGATTGAGTCCAAAATAAAATAAAAAAAAATGCTGAGAGGAATAAAAGAAACATATGCGGGGGGCGGGGGAATCAGAGGGTGGAAATCCTCTTAAGGCCTAAAAACATTTTGGCAACAAGTGAAGTAATAAATAAACAGACTAAAATAAAGAAGAACAACATTTTCTGATGGAATTGGTGCTACTCAGAATATTGGATTTTGATAGGAATAAACTGGATATTTAACCATGACCATAAGTCTTAAATCCCCCAAAGTACCTCTCATGTTTCCCTCTGATTCTTCAAATGACTGCAGCTAAATGTGTAATCCTAGATGTAATCTTTCGATGGATGGGCATTAAGAAGTGAATGTTAAACTGCAGCCTTAACTAAAATGACAGATTAATAGATGAATGTTGTGTGGATAAAAAAAAAAGAAGAAGTGTCTGGCTTTGCATGATATTTCAATCTGATGTACATTTAAGACAAAAAGCTTTTGCTTCATTTTCACATTTAAAGACAGAAAACACGACTTTAATTGCATTTGCTGTAAAATCCCTCTGTCTGCAGATTCCCCCCGCACAGATAAAAAGGATGTGAAGTGTCCAACTCCTGGCTGCGACGGCACCGGTCACGTGACAGGCCTGTACCCACATCACAGGAGCCTGTCTGGGTGTCCTCACAAAGTCCGAGTCCCTCCAGAGAGTGAGTCACAGAAGCAGCTCTGCAGCACCGTGGATTATTTCCACACAAACGCAGAAAACCCCCCCCACCAGTTTTACCATTTACAATCAGCCACAGTAGTTGAAATCCTCTTAGTTACCCCAAAGACAAGAAAGGCGCGCCTGGTTCAAATAAAAGATGTGCGGGAAACTTTTCAAATAAACGAAAAGGATTTTTTTCCCCTTTTTTTCCGTAATGTGTTGTAATGTTTTAATACTGACTCCCCCCCTCACATTGCCGATTGTTAAGTCATTTCAATGTAACTCAAAAAACGTTCAACATTAAACACCAATGTTACAAAAGGAACAGAAAAAGTAATTAACTTTTTCAAAAAAGCATATGCTCTTAGACTCGAGGCAGTATTTGCAAATCAAAGGGCTTGAAAATGCAGTGTTCAAAAATAAATAGACAACTCCAACAAACTAATTGGAGGATATGTGTGGGGAAGAAGTTTCTAAGGATGCAGAGCGGACCTTTAACAACGCAGTTGTTTTTGAAGAATATAATCATCCGCCTTGTTTTGCCAGTCTGTGCACTAAGCTATTTACATTTCAGCCACATTACAGCAGGGAAAAAAGCCCTTTGCTTTTTCTCTTTTCCTGTCTTTCTAGGATCTTTTTTGGGGAAAAACAGACTGAAAAATACCAGTTATTTTCATCGGAAATGAAAGCATGAAAATATGTGTTTTATTTCCTAAATTAACTGCTTGTGTGCGTGGGGGGCTTCTGTGGATCTCTTTAAAGACCCTCTCCGATGAAAGCTGCGTTTTTTTATCATGTTCTTGTGGCATTTTTCTCATGATGGAGAACATGTGTAAAGAAAATTAAGCCTAAAATTGCATTTCTGAGTCTTTCTTTATTCAAATTGTTGTGAGTCAGGAGTAGACGAACGAATGAAAAAAGATTGTATTTGTGACGTCAAAAGTACAACTGACGGGCTATGAAGCTCAGAGCTCTCAGCTAGGGAAGGGGAAGGGGGGCGGGGTTGCTTTGCATCAACGCTCCCACCCACAGCTCAGAGGCAAAGTTCCTCCTGCCGCTTTTCCGGAAACTATGACCCAGAAAACTAGATGTATTTTTAAATTTTGACTCAAATCGTAATGAAAAGACCTCTGGGAACGCTTTCACAACAGAAAGGAAGATGATTGGAGTGGGGTTTTAATTGTTTTTTTTAACTTCTCTAATTTTATAAATATATATATTTGTTATCAGTTCTGGCCATGCACGAAAATGTCCTCAAGTGCCCCACGCCGGGGTGCACAGGAAGGGGCCACGTCAACAGCAACCGAAGCACCCATCGGAGGTACGTGACAGAAATGGACTCTAGTTTTTACGCTCAACTCGGATGAAATGATCTGATGGATTTCCTCCACAACCAGTCTCTCAGGCTGCCCCATCGCTGCTGCAGTGAAAGTCTCCAGACCTCAGGAGGAGAGCCTGAAGTGCAGACAAACCCCCGACCGCTCACCGAGGTACAAACTCCGGACCCAACTTCAAATTTTTACACTTCAGCTCAACAGGAGCCAAGAATTCACCAAAAAGACAAAAGAAACCCTCGTTTTTCAAGATGAGTGCCAGACATTTCCATTTCCTGAGCCCATCTGAACACACAGGCGAACACAAGCTTTCCAAACAGACACAAGCAACGGTTGCCGGCCCTGTGAGTTCATCTCGATTAGAGATGATAAAAGAGCAGAACTCTTTGTTCCCCGTGGATCTATCTTGGGCAGACTGCCCACTTCCACTATATTAATTAGTCTGGCAACCTGGCTGTGGATCTACAACACACATCACATCCCAGACTCTGTGTCCAAACGCGTTGGCATCCCCCAATGCTTAAGCACAAAATCTAGATTTTAAATGGAATTCTGTTCTATTGTCTTTGTTTTTTTTAGGACCATCGGTTTGATAAAGAAGTTTGAAATGAACCAGCTCAACTACAGACTCTCTCATCCAGTAGCCACCTTGCAAACTAGCCTCACAAAAGATCTGGACAAGTACAGCAGGATTCGCTTTGATTATGCCAGCTTTGATGCGCAGGTCTTTGGCAAACAGCCCCTGCTCGGGACCAACCCAGAACAGGAAATGCCCCTTTACCCTGACTGTAAGTTTCATTCATTCTGATTCTGATGCAAATCTGTTTCTAAGCGACTCCCCCGTTAGCTCTTTGTGTTGGTGATCCCAAATCTGAGCATGAAAAGTGTTTTCTGTCCACTTCTGTGTTTGGGTCTGAACACCTGGCGTCCCACTAACTAAATGGTGCACTAATTGCTTGTATTTTAGCACCTCAACAGTATCCTGGCTTTCTTGGTGCTCCAGGTGGCCGTCTGCCTGCATCTGGTCAGCACAGCCCGCTGAGTCCATTCAAGAAAGAGGACGATCCGCAGGCCACGGCCGCAACAGCCGCCATCCTTAACCTCTCCACTCGCTACCGGAAGAATGCGGAGGCCGTTCCAGGCCAGCCTTTGGCAACCACAACAAAGGTGATCGAATTAGCCCACTTCGGAAAGTACTTTATGTGGTCATTTTAAAGAAAGCCTTCTTTTTGTACGAAAAAGATTAGGACATCAAAAGATTTGGCTCAGGGAGCTGTGGCAAGAATGAGGAGTCGTCTGAGGAAAGCTTGTATAATAGACCAGATTTTTCATTTAAAGCTCATTACATTTTATTTATTTTTTCTCTCTTTTTTTGGAAAACACTGTATTTTGTTTTGACATCAGCTGGCGTGTAAAAACCTCGAACTGCTGTTCTGAAAATGCATCTTGCCCGCTGCAGATGGCGGAGGATATTTTGCTTAGTTTTATGATCCAGGATAGGCTGTGTGTCTACACCAGATCATCTTTAAAAGCATCCTCGAGGATTAAGCCAATCAGCTAAAGGAGTTAACATATCAGAAGTTCAATTCACACAAAATCCCAAATCTTCACGAAAACGCCGGATTTGGATCCAAAGCCGTCTCGCTGCCATTTTCTCCGACATTGTTCACAATTTGACTTCCCTCTCAACTAACTTCATGATTAATATTGATCACATTCTGTGGGATACATACGCGCACACTGTACTGTAGATGATTCAAGGTTTCCACACCTACTCAACACAGATCCTTGTCTCCCAGCTTGTTGAGCCGAGAATGTGGCCCTGTACCAGGTACCAGCCCACTGAATGAATAAAACAGTGTTAGCAAGTTAATCATCTGTTCTCGTTTACAGCTTAGTTGTCTTGGATAGACGTACAAAATGAAGAACAGCTTTCGTGTCTGAAAAGGGGACCATATTTAGAGTGTTACATCTTCAGATTTTTTAACTTGCATGAATATCAAGTACGTACCACTAAATATGTGACCAAGAGCATGAAAGGAGGCGTGTTTCGTGCAGTTAGATTGCATTTTAGGTTGATTCATTCATTCAAATACAAACATCTTAGAGTTGCTGCTTTGATCAGAACAAATCCCCACACCAATAAAAGAGTAAAAACGGTTAAATGACACATGTGGAATAATTAGTTCCAAATGTGATTTTAGCATCGCATGACTTTTAATACCCCAAAACAGGCGTAAGTCATCAAGTTGCTGCACAATAAAAAAAACAACAAACACATCTGTCAGCAGGGAAACTTATGCCACATTAAGCTTTTTAATTTTTGCAATAATAATGATGACCTAAAACCAGCGACTCCCCAACCCCCAGCTGCCATCTTGGTTGTGTGTCCTAGAAAACAGATGACACAGCTGTCACTGCAGAACTACACACGAGTGATTATTATTTGTGTGTGTGTGTGTGTGTGTGTTGAGCAGAATTAACGCTGGCTTAGTTTAGTACCTTGTCTGGTGTGAGATAACCCCAGTTTGCATTATTTAAGAACACTGTTTGCGTTTCAAGTCACTTTTCATGTTTACAGTGAAACGTTGCTGGATTCAAGTTTCCCGTATCATTGCTGTCGTATTAATGAGCTTTCTTACTGTCTCATTTACATTCCTGTCTGTGTAATTAGGCGATGCCTTCTATTTTTATTCCTGTTTTAGCATTTTTTACACCTGGTTCTGGAGTTCTCTTGTAGGATCTGACATCGGTTGTGTCTTTCCGCAGGACATGCCCATAGAGGTGGATGAAAACGGCACCTTGGATTTGAGTATGAAAAAGTGCAAAGAGAACGGAAAGGCCCAGAGCAAGACGCCTCCGGAAGCCCCCCTGTCTCCTCCTGAGTCCGCCATGGCCAAAGGCGGGAGCATCCTCATCGGCCCCGCCTTCTACCAGCCGCTGTGTGAGAGAGACAGCTGGGAAAGCTCCCTCCCCATCCATTTCAGCAAAGCTCACGTTTTACAGGACAAAGAGGTAACCAGTTATTCAACACAAAAAATAGAAATCCTCAAATTGTAACCAAAAAAAGCGCATAGGAGCTTGTTTGGTACAGATTTTTACTTAAAAATAATTCTAAGCAATTAGAAAAAGTGACTTAAATGAACTTTTGTGTTTTAATGAGGTTCTACAACAACACTGGAAAAACGTCTCTCTTAAAACAACTTCATAAGATATTTTTTTCTTGTTAAAAGTGAAAAAATTTGCCATAGAACTAGTAGAATTTGTCTTAGTGAGATTTCTAAAGTTGCAGTGTTCTGCTCTTTTAAACTAAATTTGATCTTGATATAAGCTATAAGCTCTTCTATTAAGGTCTATTGTTCTGACAATCAGAAATATTATGTCTTAAATAAAATGTTTATTGTTATCAAAAGTTTCATATCTTTAAAGTGGCCCTCTAACAGGCCCCCTAAAAATAATATTTAAACATTGTCTTTAAATATGCAAGAAATCCTGCAAATGGGCTGAGAAACATGCTCTTACCAAGAAGTATTATTTACAAAAAACAATTTAAGTCACTGAGACAGTTTTTCTCAAAACTAAGATTATTTTGCTTTTGAAAAACTTTCACAGTGATATTCTTTTCCCTGAAAGATAGAAAATAAAACATTTTTCTTAAAATAAGGGTCTCTTTACTTTAATAAGATGCAGTTTTTGCAGCATTTTTATATACTTACATAAATATCCTATTTGAAGTGCCACAACAGTCCAACTATCCTCATTTCTAGACCAATTAAAATAAGACTAAATTCCATATTTTAAGTCAACAAAATTGTATAAAAATTATGAGTCAAAAAATAGTTTTGTTACATATATCAGCTAAATTAAGATCAAATGACCTAACAAGACATTCAAGATTTATTGTCCTAAAACAAGTTGTTGAAAAAATACTAGTACGTTAGTTATTAAGTTAATTTTCAAGTGTAAAAAATATTTAAGCGAGAAACTTAACAAGGCTTTTGCTTAGCAGTGTGTCTTTTCGTTTTTTATTAGCTATAAACCATAGTTTCGTAGTTTATCTTAAAACTAAACATAACATATTTGTTATTTCTCTGTTTTCCTCTTTTTGCTAAAATATGTTTGTCATTTAAAAATAAAATCTAGATTTTTTTCCCCCCAAAATAAAAAATGGAGGCTTTTTACAGAAAGTTTAAAAAGCAAACTGACTATTATCTGGCCGACTGATTCTCTTTTCTGCACTTGCCATGTGTGCAAACTCTATAGACTCTAATAAACCTTTATTGGTTTCTTGTGTTTAACTGATGCTTTAAAGTAAATGTGAGGAGTTTTCACTTCAGCCCACTTCTAAGTTTCAATCTTGTTTGCGGAACAAACTGTTAATTCTGTGTTTGGATGGCTGCACATCACACACACATTGAGGATTATGCGTCACATTAAAAGGATGACTTGAGGATCCTTGGTCATAATCTTTTTTTCTTGCACTTTAACCCCTGCAAGTCCCCTAAGAGTATTACTCTGGGATTATATTAATTATTCAGTTTTGGGTCACAGGAGAATGACTTTTGGTCTCTGGGAGAGTAAAAGCCCTGTTTTTGTCCGTCTCCGCAGGACGACTATGAGCAGATCTCCTTGGAGGACCAACACTATCCAGGAGACAGCAGCATGTTAAGCCCCAAAGCCAAGCTCTTATTACGAGATGCAAAGAAAGAGCTTTTGAGGTACGTGGGTTGGAGCATGCGAGGCATCTCACTGCATCTTTATTCCGTCAAGTGAAAGCTGATCTTCCCTTTTCAACTTGGCAGATGGTCAGTATCAAAAAACAACAACAACAACCAAAAAAAAAAAAAAAAAAGAAAGCGTAACTTCAAACCGCAAGAAAGATTGATTAAAGTGGGTCAAAAACACACAACTGAAGCTCACTGTGTTGCATATGGTTGTAACTGGTATGTCTGCAGGTTCATGTGGAGAAGAATTGTATCTGAAAGTGAGTTTTCTCCCTGTATGTCCTGTAAAAACTTAACTCTTCTAGTTAGAGTGCATGCTCTGCCGGGTCTCCTCACGAGAACTGTAGTTCCTGCAGCACAGCCTCACGCTCAGAGACGCTCACAGATGTTCAGCCAAATGCTGCACCACCAGTCTCTACTAAACTTCTCGCTGTACTAACTCCTGATTCACTTTATTATCAAACGTGTTCACAGCGTAGAACAAAGATTTAGTTCTTGGCAAAGTGTGCAGGAAGTGGAGTAACCTGCGTATTAAACGCTCTGTGTCCCCATGCAGCTGTCCAACCCCAGGCTGTGACGGCAGCGGCCATGTGACGGGGAATTATGCATCACATCGGAGGTGCAGTAATTAATTACGTTCTCATTAGCACCAGCTAGAAGAGATGAGACAAGGAAAACAGGGCTTATTGTTTAATGATGCTCCCTGTTGCACCTGAATCTTGTCATTTTTTGCAGCGTGTGGATTTTATTTTATTTATTTTCTCTTATTTCAATGTCCCGTGACAACTTTTTTTCTTTGATTCTTAAATGTGGTGACATGAAAAAGCTTTTTCATGTGAGAAAGGCAGACGTTTCAAACACTTGTGTGTAAATATGTGTTGAGACATTGTATTCAGATTATTTAATTCGGCTGTGATCAAAGAGTGAATGAAAGTGACTCTTAGCTCTTTATCCTCTCTAGTGTGTCTGGATGTCCCCTGGCTGACAAAACACTCAAATCACTGATGGCAGCGAACTCTCAGGAACTGAAGTATGTGTTGGGAAAGCTGTTGTTGCTGCTGTACCATTTTTTCCACAAAAAACTAGTCAGTTTCGTCTTGTTTCGCTCCTTTCCCCCCTCCCTTCTGTTCCTTGTTTTCCTTCCTACAAGACATTATGCAAGATTTCCACATACTTAACATGTTTTTTTGCTCATTTCTACTACTTTTCTGCGTATTAGCATGAATCCACTGCAGTCTCTTGCTGTAAAAAGCGCCTGGTGTCTGTGTCTCTGAACCTGCAGGTGCCCAACACCTGGTTGTGATGGATCTGGACATGTGACTGGGAACTATGCTTCACACAGAAGGTAACGGGAGAGAAATCATCACAGCCGAGCATGAAATACATTTGTCAGATGCACAGCATTCAAACAGATGGTGAAAATCTCACTTTTTACCGCAAACACGCTGCACTTTTTCCATTTCTTGCTTTTATATTTCCCCGTCTGATGCAGTTTGAAACTAACTTTGATTAGTTGTTTCTGCATAAAGCATGCTCACTTTGAGCTGTTATTGAGCTCTGTCAATAGCTTTCCCTCTTTCTTTTGTCTGAAATCAGCTTGTCAGGGTGTCCACGTGCCAGGAAAGGAGGTTTGAAGCTCACACCAAACAAGGATGACAAAGACGAGCAGGAGCTTAAGTAAGAGCTTTCTGCCCTCATGCCGCTGTCATCTTTCTATTTTGGTAAAAACAAAACAATAAAACATAGTGAAACTGCATCATGCTTCTGTGCATCATACCTGCAGGCCATTAAGTTAAACAAAGAAAATAATTCTTCTCTTGTTCTGACATTAGGCGAATTATTTTCTGACGGATTAGCATCATGTTTTTGTTGGATTTTTCCTGGGGGTTTTGTGTTGCTCCTATTTTCTGAATGAAATATCTGGCTTATCACTCTTCGCTGAGTGCTTTCTTCATAATTATAGAATATTAAGAAAAACTCGGGGCAGCCGATGGTGTCCCACTCATTCGTATTGACCGGTGAAAGTGTTATTGGAAAAAAAAAAGAATAATGTAATTGATTTGCAGTTTAAATCCAAAGTCAGACATACGAGCCCTTGTTTGCTTATACATCTGGACCCTGATTTTTTCTTTTTAATTACTAATGCAAGGCCACGAGCTTAGGAATTAGACAGGAGTAGATCTCATGCACACGAAGAGAGAAAGGGGCAGAAAGGGGGAGGGTAGCAAATGTCCCGAGATTATTGTAAATAGTGGGCCATATGGTACGCCTCCATTGTCTGGGTGCCTTGCATCAAGCTACCTACCTGTGGTAGATGCAAGTAATGGCACTGCTGTTGTTTTGTCCTCTAAGTGCTGCTGTGCTGTCGAGAAACAAAATGCTGAAACAGGCTTTTTGCAGCGGCGGCGGCGGCACTCTGCAGCATGTGTGCCATTTGTATCATCTCAGGCGACCTTTCACCTTTATCAATAAGGGAATGGGTTAGCCACCTCCAAATTACATTCTTTCGCATGAGGGGAAACATGACAATTATCTGTAATTCATGTCACTCCATTACTGACCTGCAGGGGAAAAAAAAAGGCCTGAAAATGCAACTGACAAACTCTTAATGATATTCAGCACGAGTTGTTCTGATGTTTTCAGGCACAAATATCACCCACCTCCAGGCATGCGCACCCAACAGAGCCTGAGAGGATTAGTAACTTATAGTTAATGTGATTATTTCATGGATAGTTTTGGCAACTTTAATCATCATTTGGATGGATTAATCAAGATAATGGTCGACAAATCTTCCGGTCTAGTTGCTGAAAGAGACCATTTGTTGTAGAAATGTTTGTGCTGATGAGCTAAATGCAACCTCGCTGAATTTTCTGTGGCGCACGCAGCTTTTCCAACGCCTGCAACTCTTTGTCTGACTCCCTGGTAGATGTCCAGTAATTGGATGTGACGGACAGGGCCACATTTCGGGAAAATACACATCCCACCGCAGCGCAGGCAGTTGTCCGCTCGCTGCCAAAAGACAGAAGGAGTCGTCCATCAACGGCCTGCCCTTTGCCTGGAAGACCAATAAACAGGAACTGCCCCATTGTCCCCTGCCTGGCTGCAACGGCCTCGGACATGCCAATAATGTGTTTGCCACTCACAGAAGGTGAGGTCATCTGTGCTCCATTTTATCTTTAAACAATACTGCCGGTCGACATGCTGAGTTCCCTCCCCGCCACGGCAGCTTGACTCCAAATATGTCTGCTGAGGTTCAATGTTTTTCAGGTTTGATGCAATTCTTCCTTCTAAATCTGTCCTTTTATGACCCGCTCCACTAGCTTGTCCGGTTGCCCACTGAACGCACAGAGTATAAAGAAAAAGCACACAGAGGAGGAGATGACTATCAAGCTGAAGGCCAGCAGCGGTAAGAAGCTCGGACGCTGAAATGCTGGAAATGAAAATCAAAATAAAACAATCCAAACAAACCAACAAACATGAAAATCTCCTTTAAAGCAGGCGTTGAAAACAAAGACGACATTTCCCACTTGGATCACGAAATCAAAGAGCTGAACAATTCCAACATGAAAATAGAGGCAGACGTGATGCAGCTGCAAACCCAGGTAAGTATTTACCCCCACAAGCTCATCCGAAAAGCCGAAGCTGCCTGAGTTGACGCCTCCTGTTTTGTACCTGAAAGCAGATCTCCTCGATGGAATGTAACCTGAAGACAATCGAGGAGGAGAACAAGATGATCGAACAGCACAACGACAGCCTCCTGAAGGAGCTGGCTCGCCTTAGCCAGGCTCTCATCAACAGCCTAACAGACATTCAGCTGCCTCAAATGGTACAGTAAGACTTGACCACAGACCTCACCGCTGCCCATTATGCCTGAAAGAAATCTCATTTCCTTGAAATTTTTGCGTCTGCTGTGCTGTTGTCGCTAATGGTCAACGTGTTTTTGTTTGCAGGGACCCATCAGCGAGCATAATTTTGAAGCCTATGTGAACACATTAACTGATATGTACAACAACTCGGAGCATGAATACTCTCCAGAGTGCAAGGTCCTCTTGGATAATATCAAACAGGCTATTAAGGGCATCCATGTTTAAGCTGCAGAGTTACAGAGGGCTTTCTTTGACTTGGTATGATGGCACTAGATAGCTCTGTTTCACTGAGGAGTGCTGGTTTGGCTGTTTGTGTAAGACGAGGCTTTTTGGACACGCGCGTGGCGTTTCCCGGCACAAGCACTGCACTAAGAAAAAAACTACCAGCTGGAATTTGTAATGCTTTCACTGTTTCTGCATTTTCTTGATATGTTTACCCTCGGTGAGATTTTTAACCCCCTTTTGCACTTGGTTACTTTGTATTGTTTGCTTGATTTGACTCCGTATGTGTTTATGTCATTCCTATGATATTGCTATTTATTACTGTATTTGTTCTATTTATTTCCTGCTTTTATTTATTTCTTCAATTGTAAATGCCTAATATTCGAGAAATCCAGTTGACTTTTCTGCAGACTATAAAGGACAGAGAAGCACATTCCAGTTTTGTGGCAGACTTTTGCCATCTAGTGTTGAATCACTTATGTTTTATTTATTTATTTATTTTTATTATCATTTGATCATAAGTTGGAGCTCCTTTTCAAAGCAAAAATGTACCAAAATTACACCATAATTTTAAGCATTGCTTTTGCCTTCTTCATTGGAAATTGAATGTATGATAAGTGAGATAAAATCAAAGGCAATGCAACTGTACTGTAACTTTTTTCTACTCATCCAATGAAAGCTTGATGCATCCAGGAGGTGACACTGCGCTTGAATGCAACACTGTCCCGTTCTGCTTTGCATTACAAAGAAGAGCGCAACAAAAAAAAAAAATCACTAATTCACTTTGTCAAGATGTCTTTCTTTTTTTAAAAAATGTATAGATAATAAACTGCCTTCTGTGCACACACGCTGTGCATATAGTATGTGCCTAAATGTATATGATTCCATAAAAATATACAAGTACTATGTTTTGTGGTAGGACAGTATTATGTGACCGGTGTCTAATTTATTCAGTTCTTTTCATAGGAGGATGCATTCCTGATGACTGTTGGAAACTGTTGTTTTAGTAGCTGTAATCTCAGAGATTCAAAATACATTTATTTTCATTTTTGCAAGTATTGAAAAGGGGATAAAATAGTTCTGTTTCATTTCAAATTTGCCTAAAATAAGCCTTAATGTTTAACGCGATATTTCATTTGAATACTCTCACGTCTGGAGTCCAGAATCCTCACACTCCCAGTTCAGTTTGGACAAACAAAAATGGAGACATCAATAAATAATATATAATAAGTAATTGGTTTTGTTGTTTTTAACCCTTTTTTCTAAATAAAAAAACGTTGTTTTTTTTTTTTTTGGTTCAACATTAAAGAAGGGAAACGATGGTTTTTTTTCACTGTACAATAATTTAATTGTTTTACTTTACCACAAAGTGAATCCGCTTGCTAAATATAAACATCTGAGCAATACATTTTTCATTCCTGCAAATAGACATAAAAAAAGTAGCCTAGGATATTTTAAATAAGACAGTTAAGGGAGCCAGTACATAAATAATATCAATTTTCACCAAAATACTTTGCTTTTAAGAATTTCAAACTCAAATCCGACTCCCAAATCCTTTATCATTTCTTAATTCTTATACCACACATTGTTTGCTCAGGAAGTTTTGTGAATGATATTTATATATTTTTTTCCCTGTTAGTATTTGATGTTTTGTAATGTGAAATGCTTTTTTTGTGGAACAATATTAGAAGACTATGAAAATTGTATTGTATTTTCTTTTGAATTAATATGTAATGCTTTTTTTCAGTTAAGGTAGTTTGTAAATTGAAACTTCCAATTACTTTTACTATTTCATAATAAAATGATATGCGCTGTGTTGTACAGTTTGTGTATGGTAGTAATAAACTTTTTAAATGGTTGTGTGGTTCCTCTTTGATCCTGGACGTTCCAACTTCGCCATCTAGTGGTGAATCTCATGCATTTCATGATGCAAACAGCTGTTGGTTTTTTACATCAAAGCCACAGATTTACTTTAGTTTTATTATTCATAATTTTAAACATCAAGTAATTAACGATTTGAGTGTAAAATTTAAAAGAGTAGACAATAAGTTTTATACTTCAGGGTTACTTCTGTCTAATCAACCATATTTAATTCAATTTATGACATCTGAAAAGTTTTCAACAACAACGCAGTCCATCTTTAAAATCAAATTAAAAAATGTCAGTGTTTCCTCTAGGGAATAACAAAATAAGCAGATGCCTTCAAAAGTCCTCTGCCATATTTTTTACCATTTTATTTTTTTTACAAAATTATTTATGTTTTTAATTATAGATGTGGGAGAAAACATATAAACATAATTATTACATTTATTCACGTATTTACAGATGTTAAAGTAAAAACTGTAAAACTAAGACTATCTACACTTAGATTCTTTAAGGTATTTTATTTTCATTTTTTATTTTTACTTGAAATGAGGTGGTGTTGGAACATCTTTAAACTCTTTGTAGAACAGGAAAAATACCTACAAACATGCCTAATATATTTCTGAATTCAGGGTTTGTGCAAAGAATTGTTTATTAAAACTTGTTTACCAAAAATGAAGCAAAATTTCATATGTGGACCACCAGGGTTTATTTTCTTATTTAAGTTACTTTTGAATTCTTATTTATGTTTTAAAAAGAGGAAAACTGAAGAACTTCCACTTTAAACCTGACTTTAACGCTAAAATGAAACACGAAAGAAGGTGAGTGAACTTCGTAAAAGTTTTTGCTGAATGTTCAGGAAGCAAAACTTTTTATGAAGAATGTTACTTCAAAATCTTTATTATCTTTTAAACTTGTACAATTGTTGGTAAAATACTAAAGTGAAATCTGTTTTGAGCTGTGGTTGAAGTTCAAGTTTTTTTTTTTATTATTCTAACTGACACTAATGTTTAAATGAGACTTTTAAGTTTTTCAGTTTAATTCTGAAGTCAAGTTAAATAAATGTATTATTAAAACTAGTGCTGGAAAGTTTCCTTTGTGATGGAAGAAACAACACAGGAAAGAGGAGGTCACCTCAGTGACCTGCAGGTCCACTTCCTGCCAGGGCCTTGTGCTCTTGTTTGACTGCATACACAATGTTTGCAGTGCATGATGCACACAAAGTGAACAGCTGCTCTTCTGTTAGACCTTTTCAGAATACGACTGGAAGTTTTGGAGCTATGAATAGATTTAGAAATAAAAAGTTAAAACCAACATTAAAAGGACTTGCAGTATCCAAAAGAACTGTGGCACTTCTTGTAGTTTTTATTCTATTATAATTTGAGATTCATGTGTATTTAACATATATTTTAGGATTATTTTCAATATTTTCAATTCAATTGCACCACTGGAAATCAAACCCAAGTTTCCTGCACCCAAGTGCTTCACCTAGACAACTACTACTGCTCGTGGATAGAAAGACAGATACCTTTAGTAAAAAGTAGTACACTTGAAGTTTAAACTATTAAGTATACTAGAATAGCAAATATGATACTAGTATACTAGTATAGGAATAGCACATATACTGTAGTGTAGACTGTCTATGTGTAGTGTAGGAAGTACACTACCTCAATACTTTTTCAGACTAAATTGGAACATTGTAAGTTTATAATAGATATTTTTAGTATAAAAAAACTAGACTTCTAGTATAATGCCTGACTTTCAGGATAGACTACATATACTTGTAAATAGACTACTTTTACTAAGGAAACATAGACAGACGAACGGGCAGACCAACAAGCAGAAAGACGGATACTCACAGTAAAAAGTACTATACTTGAAGTTTGTATGCTAGAGTACACAGAGTAGAGTATAGCAAGAACCATGTACCTTTAGAGTAGGATGTAAGTTAGTACTTCTTCAGACTAAATTGGAACATTTTAAGTTTACAATAAATATATAGTATGTAAAAAAAACAACTCACTTTTAGCATTGACATCATATATTTTTAGACTACTTCTTACTTACCATAGATGGACAGATGGATGGAAAGTTAGACATCGCCAGTAAAAAGCAGCACACTTGAAGTTTATTTCACTAAGTATACTTCAGTGAAAGTGTATTAAGTATACTACAGACCACGTACATGTGTAGGAAGTGTACTAACTGAACACTTCTTCAGAGTAAATTAGTACATTTTTGCAGTATATTGATAGATAGATAGATAGATAGATAGATAGATAGATAGATAGATAGAT
>BSAI01000012.1:44430650-44559794 GCA_036245035.1 Adrianichthys oophorus | reverse complement strand
AGATAGATAGATAGATAGATAGATAGATAGATAGATAGATAGATAGAGCGCTTCCTTCAGTCGTTCTATGACCACGTGACCTGTGTTTACATCCTCTCAGCTGTTTCTTTCTTCTTCCACTCAGACTCAACAGCTCGCGGTTCCACTTTTCCTCTCCAGCAGACCACCGGGTGGTCTTCAAAAACTCGTGGCGTGTTTAGGAACCGTGGGTCGAAGGTGATTTCTTTGACCATCGCTGCGTTTTCTTGAAAGAAGTGAGTAATTGCGACACGGCTGCGTGCGGGTTGTTTTGTTTCCTGTTGATAGACGTACTGTTTTCTTTTCTTTTTATGCATTATTGTTCGAGTGGGATGTTTTTTTGCGGGGTGACACCGCGTGTGTTGCGGAACAGCGAGCTTACCTAACCTGCTTTGTCTGTGTTTTGATGATGGCGCACTCAGGCCCACTAAAGCTAACGATAGCCAACTCAGCTGCAGGCTTCCCACACTCGGCGTTGAGTCACAGATCAAACTTTTCAGTCTAACCCGGAAAATTGGACTTAAATGACACATCTTTGCGGATGCACGCGTGCTGGAAATCGGAGTTTATCTGTATAGATATAAGCAATATTCACACCGAAGAGGTGATGCTTTTGTTTGCTGGATTCTCCCGCAGTAGACATAAAACAACACGCGGGGCTGACATTTCTTCCATCTCGTCAAACCGTTTGAGTCGACGGGTTAATCGCACTGCAGAGCTGCTCACAAAGCTGCATTTAGCTCGACAAGTGGGGACAAAAATCCAAATATACTCGGGTCTGGAACGTGTACAATGTTTGGCATCAACTTTAGTGAGAGCTTAGACCGCTGTCACAGCCACGGTGCGTTTAAACTCCGCTTTTAAATGTGTTTTTGAGAGAGGGAAAAAACTGTTGTTGTTTTGCTTCGTCGTCACACGCAGTGCGAAGAAAGTCTTCCGGTTGCTGATTGGCTGACAGACCGTCATCTGTGTGGCAACTGTGGCACGTGACCATGCGGAGCACTGATTGGCTCCCGCCGCTGTCAGTCACGGGAATTTTAGAAACATCTGCGGACGCCATTGTGAGGAAAGCCAAGAGTGCTCAAAGCAAATAAACATCTTGCAGTTTATTGTAATCATAAGCATGTAGAGAACACCAGCATTATACTAGATGAAAGTAATATTATTTTAAAATAATAATACTTAAGCAAAAGTTAAAAGTTGATTATAAAATCAAGTAAAAGCTCAAAACAATTAATAGGTAGAAAAAAAAACATTTAATGTCAAAAAAAAAAATCATCTATCCAAGTGATAGTAAAATATTTTTTAAATTCTTGCATTTTCTGAAATTAAAATTAAATAATCTATAGAAAAAGAAGCATCTTGTTTACTGTTTGTTACTTTTTGGCAACAACAAGGTTGTCACTGCCAAATGTGTAATAAAATACATGCATGACTAGGATGTACAGACAAATTTAGTATTGAAGACTGATTAGTCATGCTTTAAAGCTGAGTAACAGCAAAACGTGTATTGCAAAAGTAATGCATTACTTAACCCCATAACACCTGATACGTCGCCAGTGAAGTCTAAACAACACACACTTTTTGACATAAGATATCTTTTTAACCGTATGTGTAATCAACTTAATTCCAGTGGAATTAATTAAACTGGAATTAAGTTGGTTGCCTATTCTTAGACAGTAGAAGTGCTACGAGAAGTCAAAGAAGATCAACACTGGAGCTAAAGTACTGGTGTTAAAAGGTTTAAGTACTACTCTAATCATCTTTGGATCTGTTTTAAAAGTGTTCACAGTGGTATTTTAATTAGGATTATGCTATTTTTAGGTAAAATCAAGAAACTTGTGGTTTTTAGGTCTTAGTTTTAGCAGAGCAGCAGGAGTTCATCAGAAAATCACCTCTGGACTGTTGATGCGGAGTGAGTCTTCTTTCATTTCCCATCATCTCTTTGTTTACACACTCTCCTGTTAGTTTACCTCATAACCCTAAGCTAACATTAGCGGGCAACAAAAAGGGTGAGCAATATCAGAGCTATCCAGCTGTACAGTTTTGAGCAAGATGCCAGCTCCGACGAGGTAAACAGACATACCGGTACATGGATCTAGTCGTCTACAAGTGGATATATTGGAATGCAGCGAAGCAGGAAGCTCGTGGCCTGCCCAGCACATTTTTGTAGATCACAAATAGGCTCTTTTTCCTTTTTTGTCTTCTCCTGATTCACCCCAATTTGAATATAGAAATACTCAGAAATACAATTTGAATCTGAATTTTCAATATATATGTCCTCCATCATGAGAGAAATGCTACTAAAACATTTAAAAAACACAATTTCCATTGGAGTGGGTCTTTAAGATCACTGATTATTGTTATTTTATTTTGAAAAGTTTGGTTACTCACTGAATCAGCTACTGGGTATAGCTATAAAAAAGCTGCATCTTGCAGAATTTGTTTAAATACTCACATAATGTATGGGTTTTAAATGAATTAAATACAATTTTAGGAATTCTTGAATTTTTTTTCAGTGATTGCAACGTTGTTTTTTTGTGTTGTTAAATGCCCTCTTCTTCATCGCACATCAGAAAAAAGGCTAACTGCACAGGTATGGAATGAAAGCTTACTTAAAAGACCAGGCAGTATGTTAACTGACATTAATTATGATGAGATAAAATCCATATCCCTGTATTAAAAAAGAAATAATTAGTTAGAAATCCAAATAAAGTTGTGTGACCTTTCTTGTTCAAATATGTGCGTCCCAGGTAAACCCCCTTTTTCATACCTTGGTAGTTTACTCTTTAAAATAATGGCAAAAAGAGTTAAAAACAATCAAAGCAAATGGGTTTGATTCATTTTGACGGCACTGTGAATGTTTTATCCTGCAGCACAGAAAAAATGTTTCATTTGTTTCATTCAATTTATGAAAGCATTGAAATAACATAGTCTGAAGAGGGTGCTAAAGGAAAAGTCATGATGCAGTGCAACTCATTAGACTTCCACTACCTGCTGCCTTTTTGAATTTAAATAATTCCCCAAATTCCTTTTTACTGCAGTCAGCACTGCTTTCTATGGCATTGTGTTTGAGAAATCAAATGTAAATATACAATGATATATTTGTCTGCAAGTGGATGCATCAGGATGGAGCAGAGCAGGGAGCTTGTAGCGCGCCCAGCACATATACTGTCTTTTTCAAACAGCAATGTTTTCTCTTGCTCCTGATTCTGAACAATTCAAATAAAGAAATACTTAGAAATTCAATTTTGAGCTTCATTTTCTTAATATATGTCCTCCATTATCAGAAAAACACAAAACTTTAATTCATTGGAGTGTTCACCCAACTCATGTGAAGAGGTGCTACGTTTTGAAAAAAAAAAGCTTGAATATTAAGCCTTTTATTGTTAATGCTCAGCAGATTATATTTGAAAAGCGCTGTGGTCAAAACTTGGACACATCAATGTCATCTTTTTTTCTAACATTTTCTGCAGATTCTTTGAGTTCAGGGTGGAAATGATGTTAAACAGAGTTTACCTCAGTCCGTCTGTTTAGCAGTGTGTGTTTTGGTGTTCTGCCTCGACGGGCCTGTGGTGTTTAGTTAGCTCCACAAGCTGATCTTGTTTGCTGAAGGATCTGTTGCATGTTTTGTGATCCTGCCTGGTTCGGTGAGACGGCTGCCATTATTCCTCGCCTCTGAGGCCATCTCTGTCTTTGAAAACTCAAAGACTGTGTGTGTTTTTGCCAATTTTATAAAGCAAATTACCTTTTCCCACTAAATATTACTTTCATTGTAGCAAAAAATGCTCCCAACTAGATTTTTTTTTACTTGTTAAAAAGCAGAGGATTAATATTGACCCCTGTCAGAATCTGTAGAAAGACTTCAGCAGTGCTTAAGAGCAATTTACTTGAATACCTCCAGTGACCCATTTTCTTGGATTCTTTTTTCAGTTCCTGCAGAGGGAAAAAGTGGGATGAAAAAATGCTCTGCTGTTCTTCCAGAGCATCAATGCTTGCCTGTGCCTGTGAGAAACAGCCAATAAAAAAATCACCCCCGTCCCCACAAAGGCACCTCTGAATTTAATCTTTATTAGCTGAGTCAGATGTGGAGATGCTGAAGAGGCAGAGAAGGAATTCAAAAGTTGTCTCCCAGCGCTCAAGCGTCTCCTCCCTCCTGGATAATTTAGTTGGGAACGCTGTAATAAAAATTCTAATACGCCAAATGAATTTTCCCCCTTAATTGCTGAAGTATTTTTATTTTATTGAGATGTATTGGATGTTAAATGCAGGTGAACATTATTTTATTTGTTCAGTTTGTTTCTGCTTGTTTGCTTAAGTTTGAAATATGGTCTCAAAGCTGTTTAGACTCAAAACGGGAAAAAAGTACAGCTGCTGTTTATGTTATTACCATTAGCATGCCATCTCCAACATTTTGTTTCATTTTTGAAGCATAAAAAATGAATAAATCCAAATGAAGCAAAAGACGAATGTTCTTTGTTAGCTACAGGTTTGTTGGCGTGTCCTAAAAAGACGAAGGATGTCATTATTTGATTTTATTTTATTGATTTTTTTAAACAACAGTTTTATTTCTCAAATCAATTTGAATCATTTAATAACAAACTCTTGATATACACCATTGTATTAGTCTTGGAATGTCTAGAACTCTGGTTTGATTTTTACATGTTTCAACAATCTTAATGTAGATTTGACTGAAAATGTCAATAATTTTTTTAAAACTATATTTGCTGTTTTATTTATTTTTTTCCTTGTCAATTCTATCGTCCCTTATGTCAGTTTACTCATTAAAGAAAAAAAAATTGATGTGATTTTTTTCATTCATTATTAGCTCTTAGACTTTTTTCATTCATTCATTCATTCATTTTCCAAACCGCTTTATCCCTTTCGGGGTCACGGGGTTGCCGGAGCCTAACCCGGCTACTCATGGGCGAAGGCAGGGTACACCCCTGGACTGGTCGCCATTCTGTCGCAGGGGTCTTAGACTTTTTTTTTTAATTCAATTTCAAAAAGATTAAAATCTACGCATGTAAGAACATACTGTTAATAATTGTTAAACAAAAAGTTCAAAAAAGAGGAAAAAAGAACATTCTTTTCACATTCCACATTTTTTTCTTTTTAGGCTAAGTTGTTTACCTTTAATTGCTAATTAACGCTAATAACTAAATTTAATGCTAATTAACTGCAGATGTCGTTAAGGCTAAAGTCCCACTCCAATCATCTTTTCTTCTATTCTAAGTCTTCCCAATGGCCTTTAAATTATGATTATGAAATTTTTTGCCAAAATCAAAAACCTGTGTTGTTTACCAGGGCATGATTTCTGCAGAGTGGCAGGAGTTTATTAGAAATTCACCTCTGAGTTGTAGGCTGGTACATGCTCACCTGCTAGCTTACTGCCCTCCACATCCCCAACCTAAAATAACAGGTGTAGCAAAAATGACAAGCAATATTGGAGCTATCCAGCCGTACAATTTTGAACCTGAGATCTCAGATGAGGTAAACAAAGTTGTACATGGATCTATTTGTCTATATGTGGATGCATCAGAATGGAGCAGAACAGGGAGCTTGCGGCTTGCCATAGCAGCTTCTACGTCACAAATTTTTTTGTCTGGTCCTGATTCACAACAATTTGTATAAAGAAATACTCAGAAATGCAATTTTAAGATTCATTTTCTTTATATCATCGTCATCAAAACAAGTTAAAAACCCAATTTTCATTGGAGTGGGTTTTTAAACACTGCAGTGATGGTAGCTTATTGAGACTCCCTGACCGTAAAGCTTATAGATTTAATCAGACATATTCAATCTGCTGTCAAGCTTACTGTCATGTGCCGCTCATGTGATTCTTCACAGGTCAGCCGTTGGCCGGACATGAACGCGCTCTGAACTGACACTCAGCGGCTCACATTCCAACAGCCAGCTTCCGTCTCTCCATGTGGCTGTGAGCAGACGTCACTCATCCGGTGTACGAGTTCAGCCCTTTTGTGTACCTTCTCTTTTCGTCATGGGGGGAGCTGTGAGCGCCGGGGAGGACAACGATGACCTTATCGATAACCTGAAGGAAGCTCAGTACATTCGCACTGAAAAAGTGGAGCAGGCGTTTCGGGCCATAGACCGCGGCGACTATTATCTGGATGGCTATCGGGACAGTGCCTATAAGGACTTGGCGTGGAAGCACGGAAACATACACCTGTCTGCTCCCTGTATATACTCAGAGGTGATGGAAGCCCTCAAGCTGCAGCCGGGACTTTCCTTTCTCAATCTGGGGAGTGGAACCGGATACCTGAGCACAATGGTTGGCCTCATCATAGGTAATCTTGTCTTTTTATGGGGAAATGGACAGGTTTACTGGCATATATTCCTCTATAATAGAGGCACTGAAGCTACTTTTATTTAAAGACAGAGAATTCTCCAAATGAGTTTTATTTTACCAGACACAATAAGCACCAAAACTCCCAAACAACTCCACATTTGGAAATTACAGGTAGAGATTCTTTGTTTTTCTCCTTTTTAGGTCCATTTGGTGTGAACCATGGGGTGGAGATCCACAAGGATGTAGTTGAGTATGCCAGACAGAAACTGGATGACTTCATAAAGAACAGTGACAGCTTTGATAAGTAAGAACATCTGAAATGTGCTTATTTTTTATTTTAAAATAAGAAAATAAATGTTTTTCAGTTTCTGGTTGGATATGAGACACACTGAAAACTCGCCTGTAGTCTCTTGCAGTTGCCTAGCAAACAATTCAGACCAAAAGGGAGCCTAGAACATAATCATCCACAGAACCACTCTCAAAGTTAATCAAAAATACATTTACTCTGTATTTGGCTGATTATTATTATTTTTTATTTTTTTTGCGGAGTGGTAGGAATGCAAATGCAAGTAAAAACTCCAGCAGATGAAATTCATTGTAGCTGGAATTTTTGCACTAAATCAGTGATATCCTGCACCATTCAAACATCCACGTAGAAAGTTAGTCTGTGTTAACCAACTAATACATTTATTTACAACTTCACAGAAGCGCCTAGATTGGGAGAAAAATATTTCAATTAATTATCACAGACTTTGAGTGTTTCTAACTTTGGTAATCAGGACCCAGAAAAGCCTTAGTCACAACTGCCCCTATGAGTGGATATGGGCAAAAAATTGGCAAATCTTTATTTCGGTAGCCCACAGGAAATATCAAGGTGGTAGGTCGCTTGGTGAGCCCATAGAGAAAAAATGGTTGTTTCCTATGGGCAAGCTGCAGGTGAAAGGTCACAGTGAAGACTTATAAAACACGGAGGGGTAAGTAAGAGTAAAGTAGCTGAGATGCAGGCGTGTCGTTCCAATTTTTCATTTTTTATACCCCCCCCCAAACCCTGCGCTCTACGAAAGGAGCCCGTAAGTGCTGTTCAAGTGATACGTGTGCGTTCCATCTGTGCAGTTGTGTGTTAGAAATAAAGACGGGGATTCTTCTTTTCTTTTTCTACTGTTTATCAGAGCTTGTCCACCACCTAAAACTGGAAGATGCTTGCGAAATGTTAAACTAGTACAAATCTTGCCAATCTTACTCCAGAATTTTTCTGTCGCAGCTCTTTTAGTCAGACACAAACAGCAGTTATTAATTTCTCCCTCATGATCAATTTTCATATGGTTGGCACTTTCGTGAATTAAAAAAGATGTTGTCCATACATCACTACCAAATCCGAGTTTGACCTTCAACATCAAGTCAATGGCCGCACATCTTGAGCGTAGAGCCCAGAAACAGTTGCAGAAACTTGGTGAATTGCGAGAGTTTGGAAACGTGAGTTTACGTGCATCTAGACTTTTCATTGAAAGTGGCTGCTTGAACCCGCGTTGTCGAGGGTGAAGTCAACGTAGCTCCACAAATACTTCACTTACGAGACACTTACCACACGCACAACAATGGTGCGTTCCATTGTCATGAGATCCCTCAAGGTTGCTGTACGCAGCTCAAAGGAACTGCAAGACACACCTGTGCTCCTTTTAAGATACGGCCGCTCCTCTCTACGACCCCCCATTAGGTCAGGACAACCCAAAAACCCGCAGCACCCGTATGGGTCAACCCCTGTACGGGTGCATTTGACTAAGTCTTAAGCTGCCTGTTAAAATACTCCTGCCTTTGATGACCTACCATTATTAGGGCTCTACAGAGCTTCATGATGGGTTACATGAAGTGTTTTTAAGTAGTAAACAAAGAAAACATGCAGGTTGGTGGGTCCTGAGGACTAAAGTTGGGTAATTTTGCATGAGACAAATTTTCTTTAGACTTCCTTACTTTTTGCACCCGTGCATAAAAGCTGCATGTGTGAAAATGGAAATAAAGCTTTGTGTGTGTTTTTCCTCACATTTTAAAAATGCGATGATGAGCCTAACAGAGAAAAACACATTTTCCATAAATGCTTTTCTCAAATTTTTATGGTGCTTTTCACAGGTTTGAGTTCTGTGAGCCGGTCTTTGTGGTGGGGAATTGCCTGGAAATATCAACAGACAGTCACCAGTACGATCGCATTTATTGTGGCGCTGGAGTGCAGAAAGATCATGAAAATTACATGAAAGTACTGCTCAAAATTGGAGGCATACTGGTGATGCCCATAGAGGATCAGGTAAGTGCAGCCAACTATTAGACTGATTCTGATTTGATGCTTCCTGATAGCGATTGAAATGCTAGAAAACAAAGTGAAGACTAGATTAAACTGCATTCTGCAACGATCCATATTATAAGGTTTTTGTTTTTTTTTTGCATTTTAAGGCCTTAAAAATAATAATAATAATAATCTTAATAATCTGCTAACTAAATGGCATATATAGTGCAAAATATATGCTTTAGTTAAAATGATTGAAAAGTTTCGGAGATTTGTCTATTTTTTGCCCATTTTTTTTAACCATTTCAGGGTTTTTAATAAACCACAAAAATAATATGGGCCATACACTTGATAAAAATTGGTGGGAAAGTAGTTAGATAGAATTTAAAGTAGATGTATTTCTAAGATCAAACAGTTTTGATAGCATTAGAGCTGAACTTCACACAGCCTGCCTCCTCACTAATGCGAATCATTTTCAAAACACATCTTTCTCTCTTTTGGGGCCTTTCATCAGCACCAAGCTGTCATTCTCATTTTTTCCATCTCCTCCCAAACTTTCTGAAATGACTCTCCATGCCAGACAAATATCAAAAAGAAGAATGTGTGCATGACTTTGTAAAAAAGCAGACGTATATTCTATAATGTGGTTTACTGGTACTTTTCCTCATTTTTATATGTATACACAAGAAATCTCTTTAAATTTGCATTATTTACAGACTCCTAAGGTTGAGGATGCCTGAACTGAATACACTAGAAACCACAGTGAATGTAGTCTGCTTTTGTATTGATCTGGATTTTATTTTAATTAATTTATGTACCTTAAAATGACCTCAGCCATACATTAAAAAGCTCAAAAAACCAATAAAAACAACAGCTAAAACACCGGTTTGGGGTGTAAGGACAGAGAAGCTCAGAGAGGTATGGTGGTTCACAACCGCTTAGAGATTTTAAAACAAGCTAAAGAATCTCAAAATGAAGTGTAAAATTCACAGGTTGCCAGTGAAGGGTAGCCAGGATGGGGGTCCCTCTTATGCGCTCCAACCAGAACCCGAGCAGCAGCATTCTGGACCAGTTGGAGACGTGAGAGGGACGACTGGCTGACTCCAAAAGAAAGAGAATTACAGTAATCCAGCTGAGATGTAATGAAAGCATGGGTTACTGTCTCAAAGTGACCTTTTGGTAAAAATTGTTTCACCTTCACCAACTGCCTCAGATAAAAGAAGCTGGATTTTACCACTGAGCTAATTTGACGATCAAGTTTAAAAGTACTGTCCATTTTAAAACCCAGGTTTGACCTGGGGTGAAAGTAGATTTTTTGTTTTATACAAATTACAGTAACGTAAATCTTTTTAATAGCAGTAAATGCAGATTAGACGTGTAATGACTGATCGATGAATTGATTTACTCAACCAGATCCATCTTTCTGAGGCAAGTTTTTTATCGAATCACATCGATCTATTCCATTTTAAAATTATTTCAAAATGAAATAAATAATTAGAATTGATGGCAATCGATCATGGAAAATACCATTAAAGACCCACTCTGATGAAAATTATGTTTTTGATATTCTTAGTGTGTTCTTTTGGCTTTTTTTAATCATTGAGGAGATTTATTAAGAAAATTAAGTTCAAAATTGCATTTCTGAGTATTTCTTTTTTCTAATTGTTGTGAATCGGGCAGATGGAAAAAAGCACTTTGAAAAAGATTATATTTGTGATGTAGAAAATACGCTGGGGGCAACAAGCTCCCTAATCAAAGCTTTCAGCAACTGGGAGGGGAAGGATAGGTGGGGTTGTCCCATCCACAACTGAGAAGTGAATTTCTGATGGACTTCAACCGCTCTGCAGAAACTATGTCCTTGAAAACGCCACCAGTTATTTGATTTTGTCTAAAAATGGCATAATCCCAATAAAAAAAGCACTGGGAATGCTTTGAAAATAGATCAAAAGATGATCAGAGTGGAACTTTAATGATCAGTTTGTATTAGCGGTAAGTCACTCTTTGTTTGAAACATTTTAACCTGTCTCATGTCATTTTCTAAAGCGACTCAAGATCAAGTTGGCTGACACTTTAACAAAAAATATTCTGGTTTAAAAATGAAAAACACTTTTTTGGTTTAAATGAAAAAGCTTTAATTCCTGAAAGGTAAATACAATACAATTTTATTTAAAAACTTTATCCTATTTTTTCATCCAAAATAGTTGTACAATTACGCAGAACACAATCAAAGTACATACAGTATTGTTATAGTTATGTTAAGTAAAGTGATCGTGTTAAAATCAATGATGATGTTTTAAAAGCTAAATCAAAAAAGGGTTTTGAGAGAACACCTAATATATAAACAATGAAGACGACAGGTAGAAGTAGAGACGGCATTGGCCAAACCCTGCCTAACTTTTGTAAAGCAAGCTTTTACTCTTTGGTCCACTTTCACTTTGAAATTGGTTACTTTAGGCTTACAGTGATTCTCTAAAGAACCCAGTTTGTCAGTGAGGGACCCCGAAGATGTCGCCAAAAACTTCAGGTTCATCCGTGACTTCAGATTCTCAAGATTTTTCTGGGGGGCAGTTTCACCAAATGGACAATTCTTCCTGAAATACACAAATAATCAGTAGTTGTCTACATAACAGTGAAAAAGGACTCTATATTTCCTGATTATAGAACAAGGGCGAGTATGTACAGTGAGAATTAAAATGGGCCTAAAACTGAGCCCTAAGGGACACCCCATGATTTGGACGTGAGTGGCATAGACCTGTCAAAAAAAGACACAACTTGAACTTTACATTAAGGGTCACAACCAGGAAACCGAAGTTGAGCTCCAACAGTGATTACCATATTGACAAAAAAGATGAAGGGAATTCTCATATAAGACGAATGAAGCCTCAATGATGGTCATCAAGAAAAATATTTACTTTTCTTTCACGACCTTTTGATACTGCTGTCAAAAGTGTCTACCACTTAAGCTCCATTCTTCAACATTCATGTCTAGCTGAATGTTAGATTTTCATTTAGATTTTTTGTTCCTTGGAATTTAGAGCCACTGAATCCAAAACAAATTTGAAAGCTGAGGTGAAACCATAGACTGAGCGGCTCTATACTGCACAGTGCAGGAGATGTAGCAGAGATCTGGGTAAAGGCAGTGGGAAAGTGAGCAGGTCTGTGACAGAGCCGGTGGGCAGGGGCTTTCTGAACTTGGTTAGATAAAAGTGACTGTCAAGTGATTGGGAAAAAAACTAGGTGTTGAAGACACGTAAAGACATCAAGGCAGTATCCATGCTCATGAGTAGGTCCAGATACCACCTGCTGAAGATAGAAAGACTATAAGGTCCCTTTAGGCTTTTCAGGACAGCACACATCAATACCAAAGTCCCCCACTGTGAGGACACATTCTTCATTAGGGGTCATTTCAGTCAAAAAGTGAAAGAATCTTCTGTAAAACTCTTCACTGTGTCTGTGGGACGGGTTATACTACAGCCAAAGCAACCAAAGCTTGAGAAGCTCAAGGACGATAAGACAAGGTGTTTGGACTTAGACACTCTTAAAAAATAGTCAGTATTCCTCCTCCTGCTCGACCTGCAGAGTTGAAATAGCTGCAACCAGGAGGCAAAAGTTCAGAAAAAATATTTGAGTCAATAACAAACATCCATGTCTCAGACAAAGAAAAAATCCAAATCTTTGGGCAAGAAAACTGCTTAAAAACGGCATTTGATTCACCAGAGATCTGACGTTTAGCATATCTGTGGGCCTGTGGTTGACAACCATACACTAGTAAAGGACTGATCAGGGAAATCAGCAACAAATAAACAGATTAAATAAAGGAGACCTTTGGAAAAAATGAAAACACATCAAGCTGGTTAGCGCTGCTTACTTTCAGTCACAGTAAATTAAATCTCTCAGGGCTTCAGATTGTTGCTCTAACAAGATAGCCTAATGATTATGAAGTTTGATAATAGTCTATAGTCATTGTCATTCTGTGATGAGATATAATCTAGACGAAGAGATTGTTTTTGTCTTGTTAAACAGTTTTAATGAGCCTCCCAGGCTCTGATTTTACCAGATAATTCATACCAGATGTTATCGTGCAACATGATGCAGAAATTAACGCAGAACCACTCAGATTTAAGACAATAAATACAACTCCTGCCAAGTTGGAGCACAACTCCATCTTCAACTGGGACAAAAACAAAGAAAACCTCCGTGAGCGATCAGGATCTTCAATCCTAATCCGAGTGGGAATGTTTAGATACAGAATGTGTGAATTCCGCCATCCAGCCTAGAAAGACTGCAAACATCTACACCTTTTTTTTATACTTCAAATATAAATAAATGAATTATAGTTGCATAATAAAATGTTATTTCTAGAGATTATGTACATCCAAAAAGATGTAGAAAATCATTTTTGACTATATTTACCTGTAGATATTTAAATTACATCAGTAAGTAGAGTATTGTAAAAATAGAGTTTTACAGCACTCTATTTTGTGTTAAATTCTGATGATTTTGCTTCAAGTAAGGGACAAAACTCACAAAAATGTCGGTTAGTAAGTATTTCTTTTCATGTGTACAGGGGTCCACTGCTATAATACGGTTCAGCTTTTGTGGTCTCGCAGTTTTGCATCCTTTTTTTGTTTTTCTACAGTGCATTGCATTCTGCGCCCTGATTGGCCGTAGACCTTGTCAATCAATCTCTTTAGTGCTTTATCTTTTGCACATAATGGGTTCTGTTCACATAAATCTTGGATCAAAAGCAGATATAATATCTATGAAAAATACATTATTCACCTATTACAGGTTATTTTTAGAATGTGACTCCGCGATACAGAAAGGGAACATTGTACACATTTCATTCATTATTTTTTTAGTTAAAAAAAAAGTGTTTTGAAGGAATAAATGAATTGCACAGAAAGATTATTCTATGATTGATCCAGCTTTTAATTGTACTTGGGATCATACAGTTGTTTTTCTTCAAACTTTTTGGACCTCTTTCAGTTTTTTAATGCTCTCCTTCTAAAGTGCTCAATATTCTCTGGTTGATCTACTGAAGACCGCAGAAAAGCTGCGTCTTCTGAGCACACCAACCCAAAACAGAGGAAAGTTCTGAGTTTGAGGTGTTTTTCAAGGAATTCTGTAGCAGCAGCTGGAAGCTGTTGGGTTTTGATTGTCACTTTGAAGCCTTTCAGATGGACTGTACAACGTCTGCTCTGTGCTGAGTCGAAAGTTTGATCTGTTTATGCAGCTGACCCAGATAACCAGGACGGGGCAGTGCACATGGGAGAGAAGAGACATCCTAGCAGTGTCCTTTGCCCCCTTGGTGCAGCAGAGCAGAGCAGATGGGAAGAAGCAGGAAACCGTTCAGCTGCGTAAGTCACACTCCCTCAAAAAAGATGCCGTCTTTGTTGTGTTTAACTCCCCATGGCGTTTGAAACTGACAACATTTTGAAATTAGACTGTATAATATGTAATAATGCCCGACGGACAACAGTTCACACCATCCCTTAAAATTTTGACAATGGACACCCCAAAGGGCATTATTCCACCTATACCATGGTCACTTACCCATATTAAGTTAATTTAATCTTGTTTTTTGATATTTAAATCGTTTTTCCCAAAAAGACGGTTAAGAAGTTTACTACACGGTGGGATGTGTTGTCGTGGTAACGGCTACCAAGCCGACACTGACCTTGCTCTGCTGCAGCTGATGTATGAGGACTAACCAGCGTCAACATGTTAAGTCATAGAAAGCATAATTTCAGAGGTTGTTTTTGTCCAGAAGTTTGTTTCAAAGAAACAAAGTCCACAAGTAGTTTCCTAGACTGATTTTATTGCAAGAAATATCCACAATAACTCTAATCAATACATTTGGATCAACAAACAAACCATTTTTTAAAGTCAATTATCATTTACAAACATGTGTTCTAAGTTTCTGTTGTTCTAGTTACAAACAGTGCCATAAAACATTCAGGTACATTGACTGGAACCTCTTTCTTTAGGTTTCCATTATCACTTTTTAATGGATTGCCTGCAGCCAATCACAATCCAGTATTCACCTGGACCATGGTATTAAGTATTTGAACAGAATATTCCAAAAGTGATCACTGCTTAGTTGTTTTAACATGTGTTTCATGAAACCAAGTGCTTCTTAGTTTGGACAGCTAACCTATCAGAAGGAGAACTCTGGTTCTTTTGGCGGCACATGACTCTCCTCCTCCTCCCCAGCTCCCGTGTCCGTCCGCAGCCTCCAGGACCTTTCCAGGATCTACATCCGCCGCACTCTCAGAAACCTCTCCAACGAGAACAGTCAGGGGAAGGGGGCGGTGCAAAGAGTTCCCCAAAAACGCAAGCGCAGGCGATGTCGCCGGCGGCGTATTAACACCTACGTTTTTGTAGGAAACCAGCTCATACCCCAAATGGTAGAGAGCGAAGAGGAGGAACACCCTGAGGAAGAGCACAAGGAAGTGGAGGTGGATGAAGATCAGGAGGAAACAGACATTGGCGACATTGAAATCGTCAAGCAAGTGAACGTGTTGAGAGACCAAATACTGGCTTTACCGCTGCCCGAGTCCCTGAAGGCTTATTTGCTATTCTACAGAGAAAAATGACTGCTATCCGTCGTGAACAGATGCGGCGCCTGCTGAATTTCTTTTCTCCACTCTTTTCAGTACAAATGTAGCATTATTATCACCTAATCTTGATGGCAACACTGTATTGGAAGGAGATGTCCTAGATAATATTGGATAATAATGTTATGATTGTAGTTTTTGCTGACACTTTTTTTACTTGATGATTAAAAAAATAGTGTAAATAAATACAAATACATACTGGTCATAATTTGACTGTTCCAGTTCAAATTTGATCACAATATCTTCAGAATAAAACTGTATAAAAAGGAAACCTTTATTATTATATTTGTTTTGATGATCATGCGCAAAGGAAGACTTTTATCGCACCTTTTTAGAAGCGTTACTGTCTGTCGGTTTCTCATGGTTTAGTCTTGAAATCACAAAATAAGTCCACAATCTCACTCAGAGGAAAAGAAGTTCCCGCATAATTACAAATGCTATTTACTATAGGAAAACCTCTTTTATATGCTTCTGAATAATGACCTTATAGGAAATACTAGATTGGTTTCTAATGTTTTGTACAGGGCACCTTTTAATCTGACATTTTCTACAGGATGTCTTCATTCTTCTGTTTTTTTTACATGCTACTTGATGAGGGTGCATAGGAGTAATTGTGCTCTCAGTGCAACATGACCATGAAGCATGCATTTAAGGGGGATTCACTTTATTTTTCTTTTAGATAATGACAAAATAATGAGAATAAGCATGAAAACGTTGTACATGAGTGTATAAAGTGTTTCACATCCTTTGATTGGTCACTGGAGGTGATGTCCCATGTGATCATGTTGGAAAACCTTTTTTTTCAATTGATTAGATGGCCTTGGCATTTTTTTTTTACATTTTATTTCTGGTTTTAGACATTAAAAAATAAAACAATTGTAATATCACAGTAATGCTCTTTTATATCCTGGGGTTTGGTTCTGTCCAACAAAGCTGAGAATCTACAGTAAAAAAACAAGCTCCTCTGGACTGCAGTCATTGCAGAAGTTCTGTTTCGGAGCGATTCGCTCACCAAACTTTCCTGATGGCTACTAAGTGCCAACGTACCCCATCAAACTGGGATCTCAGTGAGCTTCCTGGTGCAATTACCATGCGAGTTTTTCCACAGGCATTCCACAGAGCAGAGAGGAAGACTCTGGCAGTCGAAGATTTTGATGTCACACATGCGGAAAGTTCCTTCCTCTCACTTTGAATGCATCATTTAGTATTCAGAAAACTCAGTTGAATGTTGTTGATGTTAATTATATTCAATATAACAGTGATATATTCGGTATGTATTGTTATTCTGCATAAAAGTTTCATTTGGAGTTGGTTTGTTGTAGCGCCCTCTTGCATTGTACTGTATTACTATGGACACTGGGAACTTTGTAGATCAGACTTCACTGCTGTCTGTGAAATAGAGATCACATGTTAGTGCTAGGTTTTTGTTCTGATGTAATGAAAAACATTCTGTTTTGAAATGGGAATGATTATTCTGTTATTTTTGTGTGTGCGTTTTGAAAGAAAACCAGTTTTTCTTTATGTTTCTTTTACATTCTCAACGACGCTTTGCAAATAAGCAATAACGGATAAATGTCCCAGCTTTTAATCACCAGTAAAAGTCCCATTTGATCTACAAAGTATCCATAAAATATTCTGTTAACCAATTACGGGCATGCTAGATTTTATATACCATTGAGTAATTTGCTACTTCTAATTGGAGTGCACATTAAGCACTGATAGGCGGGGACTTAAAGCCTGGACTCTCAGGTTACACCTTGTTCTAAAAACCGTCGATCTGCATCTAATGGGGATGAGATTGACTGTAAAAACAGAGCGTGGGAAAGTTCAGTTAGAATTCTCCATATTTGCCATTTTTTGGCCCACAAGAATTATGTTGTTGTTTATCAGTCCTAAATTGATTTTCTCATCGTGTGTGCAGTTTATTTTGAAAATGTGTTGTTTTCCTGTAAAAGTTTGGCACAAACAATACAAGGTCACATCCATGGAGTCTGCTGGGTTTTTATTACAGTGGTTTTCTTTTTGTTTGGTTGTTTTGATTTATGGAAAATAAAATGATCTTATTTCTTGGTTATTTATATATTTATTTGTTACATTTTTGCAAGAATCCAAAATTCAAAAGACATTGGTTTAGTGTAAGAAGCTAACCTTAAAAGAGAAAAACATTATAACAACCCTAGAAAGATTATTTTTATCATTACAATTTCTTTGGGAAAATTTATCTTTATTGGAAATCTACACATAAAAAATGTAGTTAAAACTAACCCAAGTTGGTTTGTTTTTACTAAATTCCAGCGTTAAAAAAGACAAGCTTTTTTCTTTTTTTTTTTTAAACATAGATTGAGTTAAAATAAAACCACTATAACACAAAAAATGAATATTGCTCTAAAAAGTAACCAAAAGATATATCCCGACAGGTAACCCAAGAATTGGGTTGAAGAAATAATCCAAGTTTTTATGGGTGTTAAAAAGATTTTGTTTTTGTTCTAAAAAATAAGCATGTTTACAGAAATAAAACACGTAAATAGGACTTTTAACCCACAAGAATCCATGCTGACATCAGGAAAACATCTATTGTGTTTTTTATGCTACAGACCCAGTGGAGCACAGGGTTCTTATGGGTTAAATCATAGCAGACACTGATCATTTTGCAGCATAAAGGAGTGTGGTTAAAAAACTGTCATGGTTTTGTTTGTTATTACTTTTTTTAAACTTTTTTTTTTAACAACTACCATGTCTTGTTTGTCATAAAACAGAGTAGCCTCCTATAGAAACCTGAGGATAATTTCATCTCAAATCTGTTACAAAATGTTAAAAAACACAACAATTATTTCCAAACAAAGATCCATCAAAATATGTTTTTTTTTTAATTAGTGAGATGCATTTACATAAACTAGCTGAGGATGCTTTTGCAATGTGAGGTTCAGAAAGCAAAGAGAAGAAGAACATGGAGGAAGCGGGGCAGAGATTTCCCCAACTGTCAGGAGTAAACAGCATCTTTCATTTATTCTTATAAAAATTTCATTTCTCAAACCCTGGCAGACATAACTTATTGGATGACATCTCCAGGAATGTTTTTTTTAGCCTTAAGAGAATTCCTTTTTTTTTTATTTTAACTCTAGTTTTATAAGTTACTGCCTGAACAGAAAAAACCCCCAAAAAGTTAAAAAAAAAAGTCTTACATAAAGTCACTACTGACCCACAAATAAGAAAAAAATCTCATTTATTGATTTATTACACAGCATGTTTGTTAATAACGAATATCTCTGTAAAATAATCTCCTGTATTACAAGGGAAATTGCCACCAACATCAATATAAAGCACTAAAGAATGACAGACTTTCTTTGCATAGACCTTCATTTTCCATCAGAGTCCAGTTTAACCCCTTATTCTCTAGTGTTTACTTACCCTGGGCCTCATCTCATTTGGATGAGAGCTAAGAGCATCACTAATTACATCGTGACAAAAACTCTACACGAAAAATGATAGTTTAGCTGCCACTCTGTAGCGTTTATAAATCATTTAAAGCGAAAGGAAATTAAAGGGCTGTCTCTAACCTTCACATGCCTGGATGCTACATATTTCTGGTTTCCTCATAAATGCTTATTTGTTATTCAAATGTACAAGGCAAAGTCAAATGAGGGTAAACAGGAAAACATGCTATTTTCCTGCTTTGTAAAAGGAACAGTTTATAAAGCCTTCCTAATCACAAGCATATTTTAAAGGGATTCCAGCCTGATTTGTTAGAATAGAAACGAGAAAGTGACAGAGTTTGTGAGCAGATTTTTTAACACATTTGATTTGTTTTAATAGCTCTAGATATCTATGTATCTGAAAAGATTTAAATAATGATTGATTCAAAAAACGTAGTTTATTAGTTGGAGATCTGTCAGAATCCTTCAATATGCACTTATGTCAGCTGATTCTCCTTTGACGTCTATTTTAGTCAGGGGAGGACTTACCATTAGACAAAGGTGGGCAGTCGCCTGTGTTAAAAAAAAAATGCCATTATTATTGAACGCTGTCATGAACCCAAATCACTAAAATGGAAAAAGTTTTATTTGTCCCCCATCCCTCTGCAGCAATGGAATATTCCATCAACAGCAAGATTTAAAAAAAAAGGCTGCAAGATGAAGCATAGATTTCAGAGCGGTGGTGAAAATGATCATTATCATTATATTGTTGATGCAGTAAAATAAAAAAATGGAAACGATCTAAGACAAAATTCTAACAATCTAACAACAACAAAACTAATGTGCAGGTAGACAAACAAAACAGCAAAAAGAAGAAAAGAATCAAATAAGAAGATAAAGAAAGTTGAGAATGAGAAAAGGGACGGAAAAGGAAAGGCCAAAACAGGGGCATGAAAATATTTCTTTTTTTTTTTTTTATTGACGCCACTCCATTCAACTGCTGCAGAGGACCCCATGTTGATGTTCGCCTGGGGCCCTCTAACTGTCTGCCACTGATTTTAGTTTAATTAGCTCCTTCCTTCTGTTACAAATGTATTTCCTTTACTTCAACAATATTTAATGTTTAAAATTGTGCTATTTCTCTTTACTATTGCTTTTATCGTTCTGACTTGTGTTAGAAAAACAACAGATTTTGAAATTCAACTGAAATGACAGTTTTATTCATGAAACTTCACTTTTATGCATCTGACCCCTGGTTTTTGACAGAATTACATAGAAAAAGAGATGGGAAAAGTACTGCATTTTCCATAATGATGTCTTCTATATGTTCCATAATTCAAAGAAAGACAAAAATCACTTAAAAATATTTTTAATTGCACATTTTATATTGTAGTCTCTATGTGAGTTAAAGATCCAAAGTCAGGTCCAAAGTTTTTCCAGAAATCCTGGGATTTCCAGCAGAGCACTTCCAGACAGACCTTTTATTCCACGCCGCTGTCAGACAGTCAAAAGGCGATCATCTCCCAGAACTCCTGTCCACTTGTTTTAGGCCACGTTCACGACTGCTCGCAGGTTCCAGCGAGAGCAGCGCCTGTCAGATGGTGTATTTAAGTTTGGGCATCTGTGAGTTGCAGGAGAGACTAGACAGAGAAGGAACCCCGGCGTTTGTTGCGGTGCCTTGGCTCTCCACGAACACGGGGTCCAGACAAGCAACTTTGGCAGCAAAAAAAGCGTGAATACAGTGAAGTACAGCAAAGAGGTTCGAGAACTCCAGCTCCTAAAGCAGAAAAGAGAAACAGCCATGTTTGAACAGAGGAACACATAGTTGTTGGAGCTTGTAATATAAATTCAAAGACCAAAATTTAAAGACTTCTAAACCTGCATTCACCTTTGCTTCAATAGATTTGGATTCTTGGTTTTGGAATAAAAACTTGATCTTGCTCTTTCCGTCGTCAGATGATCCCTTTAGTTGGGAGAACTTGTACCTCCACAAAATCGCCTGCAAACGACAAATACATCAGTCCATTTCCATGTGCAGACGGTTCCCGCTTCTGAACATCGCACAGCAGCTTCGATGTGGTTACATGTGCAGCAAAAATCCCATTAACGCACCTTACACATTACTTTTGTAAATGCGACAGATATAACCCTAAAACTTCCAACTGTAGGTGTCAGTTTGACTTTTCCTCTGTTACCTTGACAGGCGAGATGAAATCATCTCCTGCATGTTCCTCACAAGCTGCTTATCAGTGGGGATGAACCAGGAAGTGCTGAGTCTGACATCTGCTATGCTCATGCTGCATGACGCTCCACTAACACTACTTCTATTGCATTTTTTTGCTATGAATTTCCACAAAGAATGATGCTCAGGTGTGTTTTCACATCTTAAATGTTCCCACTTGGTCATTATTGAGGCAGAAGCACCTTGAACAGACATTTTCTACACCAAAAATTACATTTTTTTAAAACGACATTTTTTGCCTGCTACTGATTCACAATGATTTGAATAAATACTCAGAAATACAATTTTCAGCTTAATTTTCCTTATATGTGACCTCCATCATTAGAAAAATTCCACACAAACATGGTAAAAACACCAAAATGTTTTAACACATTTGTTCATACTCTTCACAAATGCAAACTTTCACTCTTTTTTCTTATAAGTCATAACATATAATGTTGGTTCAATCCTTTAAGCAAGCAGTACATTAAAGTGAAACTGAAGCATAGAGATAGTCAGGAAGGAATATATTCAACAGTTTAAGCAAGAATAGCATCAAAACAGCAGCTGAATCACCAGGACAATAAGCATATTTACAACATTCACTTTGAATTTCATTTACTTTAAACACTGTAACTTACAAATAAAGTTTTGAGCATTTTTATTGATTTTGTTTTTTATTCCTTTATTAGCTGAAGTACATAGTAATGCATGTACAAAGGAACTACGAAATGATGGCAAACTAACCAAGTACCTGCTAGTAACATCCAGTATCACTGCAGAGTTTGTTGCGTTAAGTAGGACGATGAACAAAACCTTCATCCATCCATGCATCCACACACTTTCTCTCCTTTTTCTTTAGCTATATATAAGTCAAAACATGTAAATTTGCTCCAATCCTTTAAGCAAGCACCAGATAAAAGCAAAAATCAAAAGAAAGAGATAGTCAGGAAGGACCTTCTACACAAGATCAAAGAAAAATCTAAGGTTAAAAAGCAGCGGAGGCACCAGAAACAGAGGTAAAGTCAAGAAATTTACTTTAAATGTGAATTAATTCAAAACAAAAATAAAGTTTTGTGCATTTTTTATTAATTTTGTGCATCTTTTATTTATTTATTAACTAAATTGGTAGCGGTGTGCTTACTAAGGAGCTGAATAATGATGCCAAACTGATGAAGTACCTGCTAGTAGATCAATATCATTGCAGAGTCTGTTGAGTTTTAGTGGAAAAATAAAAGAAACCTTCATCCATGTGTCAGTTTTTTGAAAATATTTTATGAAAAAGTAGATCAAACAACACAAAGACTCCTGATTTTAGCGGATACAGAAAAGACAAAAACTGCCTTTCATCTCTAAGCTTCCACTGCTGATATGCAGCAGTTTCTGCCAAAGCCTTGGGGTTATACCGGCGACAAAATGTAAATGTCATTTGTCATGGAGTTTCCAAATCGTCTCAAAGTATTTGTAGGGCTTTTCAGTTTCCCTTAAGCTCTCCTTCTTGTCTCGATTTGATTTTGAACATGATCTGAAATACTTTTGGGGTTTTATTCAGCGTAGACTGTCTGGAAGTTTTCTCTGTTTACATATCTATATGTAAAGCAGTAAAATCCAGAAGACTGTAACATGTATAACATGTCCAAATATGTTTTCAGTCTCAGCTTAAGACACATTTATTTTCTGGCTTGTATTTGTCATAAGTTGTGTCTTTAATTTATTAATAATACTTATATGTTATAGCTTTCTACATGTATTTTATTTATACATATTTATATTTATAACTGATTGTTTATGATGTAGTCACTTTGAATGATAGCTGTTTTAATGTTTTATTCAAAGGTTTTGTTTGGGTTTGATTGGATTGTTTTCTGCGAGTTAGAAATAGGAAAGAAAAAGAGAAGGCCTTGTGAAGGGGCAACAACAGGCCACAAGAAGCTGGAAGTTTATAATCATAACAATCAGGTGTAAATGTTAGTCTAAAATGGGCGGGGCCTGTCCACACACTCAGATGTTACAAACAGTTGGCTCCAAAGCCTTGTTTCCACTGAGCGGTCCAGTACGGTCCGGTATTTTGAGTGTTTCCGTTGTAAAATGGACCCATTAAATAGTACCAAAGTGTACCTCTTGGGGGACCCCATGGTTGTAGATCCATAGAAAAGTGAAACTGAACAGTTGGGGTAAAGCCGCTATAGCCACCCGTTGCTTAGCAGAAAGTGATGACGACTAGAGAGCGATAACGACTTATAGAAAGTGCCAATTTAGCGCTCGACAGCTAGCGCTCATAGGTAATGTTTTTTCCTTCTTTACAACGGTTTTCATCTGCAATCTCTGAAATCGTCTTTCAAGCAACATTATATTCTGTTATACACAAAGTACCAGGAAGCAATGAAAAGACGAGCAGCTTTTTATTGTCTAGCAAAAAGGATGCTCGGACTGATGTACATTTATAATTGGATATAGTTGGGGGGGGTATCTATTCTAAAGATCTGAAACTTTTCTTTTGAGCAATAATCGCTTATTTTAAGAGATAAAAATGCCAAATAACAGAGCAGTAGCCCTAAATATGAGTATGGCTAATTTCAAGATTTAATTTTGTCTTAAATGGGTAGAACATCACACTGTATTTTAAGAAATCATACAAAGACACATATGAGTTCCAGTGGCATTTTTTCCACTTATAACATGGAAAAAAGGTTTTGTATTGCATATTTTTTAACTTGTTTGACATTTTTTTTCAAGTGTCCAGAAGTCGTCTGATGCTTGTTGGTTACAAGGATAACACCAAAAACCCTTCCATGTAGATTGTTGGCCACCAATAAAGTTGTTAATAGAAATACAGATTTTGGCTAAATTGATCTTATTGAAATGATTTGGACTACATTTGATTAGTAGGATCTGTTATGTTTGTAGTATTGCCACAAAGCTATCTAGTGGGTAAAAAAAAATCTTAATGATATTTTAAATTTTTACATGAAAAAATTGTAATGAGTGAGCTGAGGTGTTTGGATCCATAAGCAAATGTTTTAATAAAGTAGAGCAGGAGCAAGACATAAAGTCAGAGTCCAGGCGAAGGTCAAAAACACAATGGCGAGGCAGGAGAATGATAAACATGCAAAGGGTCAGAGAACCAGGAAATCAAACTAGGAAGAACTGCTCAGACTGTCTGACTGGTATATATGCCAGGAGCTATGACATCAATGGGAAACTGAACAGGAAGAAACAGGAAGGAACTGTGGCAATGGCTGATGGGAGTTGTAGTAAGGAGCTGGGGCGCTCAATACTCAGGAGAGGTTTCCATCTGGTGGCTGGAAACTTGTATGGTTTGCTGAACTGTGACAAAAATATTACTCTAACTCAAATAAATCTTTTTTTTTGTTTATATAAATTCTGTTTATAATTCTATGTTGGATTGTGTGAATTATCAAGGAAGTGGGCGGAGTCACCAGCAAGAGACGAAAAGGTGAAAAGTTTGAGGCGTCTGCAGCTGCCAGAGAAGGAAATAAGCAGAAAAAGGTTGGGGAACTCCAGGAAGAAATAACACAGGGATAACTGACCCAAGAAATCTGGATTAAGGATGGAAACCACAAGCACATGCTTTTGGTGAGACACTTCAATGTATTTAAGTTGTGACATTAGAATTTTATGTTTGAACACTGGAAGAGAGACTAAAAAGAATAAAATACTTTTTTATTTTGTTTTGGGGAATTTGGAAAATATGGGTTTATGTTTGACTTTATTTTGTATTGATTAAAAAGATAAATGAGCTAGATATAAATTTTTATAGAGTGTGTATTTCATACAGCTTTGTTTCATGTTTATTGAAATATAACATTTGAACATAATTTTACCTTATTAAAAACTGTTTGTCTCTTCTGCAACATTTGAAGACAATTAAATGTTTTAACTGTCGCTTTACAAATAAAGGGAATAAAACATTGGTATTCATTTATTCCTGTGGCTTCACAATTGTTTTTCCGGTTAAAAGCTCAGCAAGGTTCAATTTCAAAGAAGCAGAAGTATGAGTAAAAAAAGCAGATAATAAATGATTCAACTGTTGCCCTACAGAAAACACCAATTACCACATCAATAAAACCACTGGCAGTTTAAGTGAATAACAGTTATCATCTTGTAACGATCCAATGTTTTTCTGAGAAATGTGTGCCCCAGATTAATGCGGATGTTTTTCCACAACCATCACACTACAACTGCAAAATATTCCAGGACGGCTGCAGGAACCGGGTCTAATAAGGAGACTCCGTCTCCAGATCCCAATCCAATCAAACAATCACAGAAGAGAAGAGGAAAGGAAGCATGGAGGCTTCTGGAAACTCAGTGGATCTCTTGGTGACATCCTACTGGCAGACACCACTGTCAAAGCTGTTCTGGCAAAATGACTGATTATAAAGGAGGCTAAGACTGGACATGCTCTGCACTGCTCCTCCAGTCTTTGGAAGTACTGTTTTGTTCGGGAACCCTTAAAAATTGATTTGTTTAAGTTCAAGTGTTGCTCTTGGATGCTTTGTGATGATAGGTACAATGCATCTAAGGTGAGTTTTACTAAAACGTCAAAGAGAAACCGTGCTAGCTAAATGATCAACCAAACCTCACAACAACAAAAATACGATGCATTATTCTTTCCTTTAATCCCATTTTTCACCTAAAGTGAATTGCAAAATCTTCATCAAAAATGGTGTAGTTTCTAAAAAAAAAGGTTGTATTTTGTGTCTTGCAAGAAAAATCCCATTGAAGCAGAATATTCTTAGTTTAGGAGAACATGTCTTTGGTTTACTTCAAATAAACAGCAAACAATACTGCATGTTCCATGTTCCTGTTGAGATGATTTTGAAACTCCATCAACAAGAAACATTTCTGCTTCCTTTGAAACACTAAAGCAATAAAAAAAGGAAATAGTAATCAAAAAGTTCAAATAATTGAAGAAATTAATGCATTTTTGTTCTAAAGTGACAACAATTTTGTTATTAAAATAAAATTTCAAGCTAAAATAGCTTTTTTTACTGTAATTTTTTTTTTCGTGATTTCCAAAAGAATGCTGTTTTTGTTGCTTTTAACATGTTCTTGTGGCATTTTTCTGATGATGGAAGACATATTCAAAGACAATGGAGGTTAAAACTGCATTTCTGAATATTTCTTTATTCAAATCGCTGTGAATCAGGAGCAGATGAAAAAATATTGTTTGAAAAGACGGTGGGCGGGGCCACAAGCCCCTTGCTCTGCTCCATTCTGATGCATCCACTTGCAGACAAATAGATCCATGTATGTGTCTGCATGTTTTCCTCGTCTGACTTGGCATCTGACTCAAAACTGAACGGCAGAATAGCTTTGATGCCGCTCACCGTTTTGGTTGCACTGGTATTGTTAGGTCAGGGGAGTGAGTGGCTGTGAGCTAGCAGGAGAGCATGTAAACTAAGAGCTCTCAACAATAGTGTTCAAGAAATGGGGGTGGGGTTACTCCATGCCAACAAATCTGCCTCCAATTCAGAGGTAAATTTTGAATGAACTCCTGCCACTCTGTGGAAACTATTTCCTAGAAAATGACAAAGGCTTCTTGATTTGGGCTAAAATCAGCATTATCATAATCAGAAGACGACTGGGAATGCTTTTAAAATAGATCAAAAAATGATTGGGGTGGGTTTTTAACTCAATTTCAGCCTGAAAGAACCAGCTCTAAAAAGTTCCATTATTTCACGTTAGAGGAATGAAAGTTATGACTGAAGTGGCTTCATAAAACCACTCCGCTTTACACGTTTTATGTAGTAATATATAAAATTATAGGGATGGTTATTGTATGGATTCATGTTCCTGTAAGTGTGTACAAATGAATAAAATCAGGAGGCAAGTCACACAATCAAACACATAAAGAGCATCTATAATAAAGGTTATATCAGATGGATTGATCTTTGCTCTCTGTGACATGATAGTGCTGTAAACAGTATAAAATGAACTGAGACGTCTTACAGCCTTCAGAGTCGGTAGATTACAGCTCGTCTTGCAGAGTTTCCGAAAGAGGCCAACGCGCCTTTTCATATTTGCCAACAGCAGCTTTCAATTATTGACTAATCTGACTCCTTGTATTGTTTGCAATAGCAGTTTACATTGTGTTTGGTGCAGTTCTCTCAATAAACAATACGCTGGCAGCATAATTAGGATCCTGCGGGGGGGCATTGTTGCTTCACACTGCAGGAATTAGAGCCAAAATCTTAGAGAACAATATGGCAGCGCTTGTGTCCTGCTCATCCACATAATGTTCACCAGAGGAGGAGTCTGCGTGGCTCTCAGACTTGGGGAAAGGCCAATTCGAGCTTCAGGCAGAAGTGAGAGGTTTGAGCTGGAGGGAGACCAGCCTTCAAAACAAATGTGCTCACAGTCCCAGAAAGCCCAGAGTGCAGAATAAGTTAGCAGCAACAAAGCGAGAAAAAAAAGGAAGGAGGCTGAAGTGTCACAATTAGTTTCATCACATCCTGAGCAACACTGCTAAAGCCTCCACTGAAGGGATTTGCTTTCCATATTTATATTGATTATCCAGGCTGTTCTGCACTCACCTTTGAAGCAGCATCAAAGCACACAAAGCCCATACTGAAGTCGATTGTAAGTCCCATTAGGTGGCTCTCCATGATACAAGCGTACGTTTTAGACTGCAGAACAGCGGGATGTGATGTTACCACAAACCATAAACAAATGTAAGCGCGATCATTAAACCAAACTGAACTTCCCACCTGGATCCTTTCCACCTCCAGGAACGTGGCCATTTGAAAAGCCTTCTCCCAGACCAGCAGGTCACACTCCAGCTCCACGCTGAAGAACATGTCCTCCCCGCTCTCTGTCTGGATGCTAAAGCAGTGCCTCCTCTTGTCCAGAAGGTCATTCTCCTGAGACGACACAGGAGGAACAAGGACGGTGACAGATGGACAACAGCAGTGCAGCCTCCCGGCACGCCTTACCGACTCTTATTAACACACCATGTTTACTTTGATGTATTGTCTCACAGCCTTACACACCAATCTATAAATGGAGTTTGCCATCATGCATTCCAGGATGTTGCATGAATACATTTCTCAAGTTCAAAGTGGCTACCAGGCTGCAGAGAGGAAGAAATAGCATTCCTGAGCGTCTCTGCGGGACCCCAGAAGGCCTCATGCAAAAGCAGAGAGCAGGAGTCATATGCAGTCTGCACATTGACTTTGCTGCTTTATATTCTCCCAGCGACACCCCTGAGAGAAACGCTCCTTAAAATGTGGTGGGAATTGAATAATAACACAAAGAGACAGTCGTACCTTTAAAATCTTGCACATGATCTCGTAAACAGTAAAGCTTTTCTCCGCTCGGGTCCAGTCCCATGTTGTTACCTGGAAAGGCCACACCAATTTAAAAGAATGAGTGAAAAGGAACTCTTTTGTGCAGCTGGCTCCTCTAAAAAATACTTAAATCAGTTTGTACACTTTAACTAATTCAGTTTTTTAAAGCATCTGCTGTTAAATTCCAATGTCGTCGCACCATGTGAAAGGAAATATTCATCACACAGGAGCTAATTAATAATAAAAAAGCTGGTCTTGACTTCAGAGCGCATGAGCTCTTATCTTCCTCCATCCACTCACATTAGCATTTTCCATTTATATCAGCACATTCACATGGAGGGAGGCAATTCCAGCTATCTTTCAATCTTCCCATCTACAGTACACATCGACAGCTTAATCCTTTTTGTCATGATCGCTCAAATGTAAACACGTTCCACGATCGCGAGTAGCCCCACGAATGATCAATGCAGGGCACATTTTAATGACTGCCTCTTGCCTTCAGACACAGCGGCTTCTCCAGAACAATATCTTAAGATGTATTTAGACTGAACAAAAAGTTTAAAAAATCTGAAAAACTCTGAAAATGAAAAATCATACATATTTAGAAGCTGTTAATTTGACCTCAATTACCTGTAACACCGGAAGTAGCTAATGACATAGATCTTGCACTATTTATAGATTCATCTTTAGAGATACTACACATTTAAATATACCACCAGATCAACAATTTTCCAGGCTTTAATTCGAGCCATGTTTAATCGCTTAAGAAATGAGGGAGCTAGCCCAATTTTGTGGGTTGATGCCTACTTGTCCTCCACTGGAACACCAGCATTATGTTTATCTGACTCGATGCAAAGCAATGGCACCAGCGCACGTACATTACAGTGTGCAGTAGGGATCGGAAGTTTGGACACCCCAGATAAAATGTTATATTGTTGTGCATATAGAACCCAAGGAAAGATTGAAAAATCTAAAGGCATCAGTTTACAGATGAGACATCCTTTGTCAATATGTCAAAAGAATTAGGCATTTCCATCATTTACCCTTTCAAAATAACAAAACAATCATGTGTGCAAAAGTTTGGGCACCCTGGAGAATTAGTACCTTGTACTGCCCCCCTTGGCAAGTATCACAGTATTGTAAAGTCTCTCAATTCTTGTTTGAGGTTTCTTCATCCATTCTTCTTTCCAGTTCTTTGAGATTTCTGGGATGTCTGTTCCACTCTGCTCTTTTCACGTCTATCCATAGATTTTCAATAATGTTGAGGTCAGGTGATTGGGAAGGGCACTGCAAAACCTTCAGTTTTTTGTCTCTTAATGTAAGACAGCGTGGATTTGGAGGTGTGTTTAGGATCATTATCCATTTGTAGAAGCTGTCCTCGCTTCAACTTCAACTTCAACTTCAATTTTTTCACAGATGGCATCAAGATAGTGTCCAAAATTTGCTGAAATTGTGTGGAATCCATTCTTCCTTCTACTGGTGAAATGTTTCCTGTGCTTCTGGCTGCAATACAAGCCCAAACCATGACTGATCCACCCCCATGCTTAACAATTGGACTGAGGTTCTTCTCATTAAACTCTGTAGCCTTTCCTCTCCAAATGTACCTTTGCTCTTTGTAACTGAAAAGTTCCATTTGAATCTCGTCAGTCCACAGAACTTGTTTCCAAAATTGATATGTTAATTTGCCAACTTCAAACAATGAATTTTGTTTATGGTTTTGGAAATAAAGCCTGTTTTTTGACATTTTAAAAGAATGTCTCATCTGCAAACAGATGCCTTTAGGAGATTTTTTAATCTTTCCCTGGGTTCTTTTTGCACAAAAATATAACATTTTAACTGGGGTGCCCATACTTTTAATCCTCGCTGCATAGCAGCAAATAGGCAAAAGCCAATCTAGAAATATATATCAATGGAATACGCCCTTAGAGGGATTAAAAAGGATTACCGGGGGTGCTGTGAACTTGAAGAGTGAGGAACCCCTCAAAGCCAGGAACTTAGGTGTGTACATTCGATCCTGAATGGAGTCCTGTTCCTTCTCGTCGACCCAGCCCATATAAATGATCTACCAGGAGGCGAAGGAAAACACAGATAAGGACAAGTCAAATGGGAGCATTTTTCTTGGCGGAATCAATTGAAAAGTTGTTCAAAGGCTTTAAAAACCCCTTTTTATGCTAGTGTTGAGTCAAAAAATGGTTGTCTGCCAGAAATTGATCCGCCTGTTTGAGCTGAATTGCTCATGGTATCTACATCTCCAGCTTTAGTCAATAAACCTCTCCAGACAGTAAAAAAACTGAATTAATAAATTCTAAAATCCTTTTAAATGGTATTTCAGGAACAGAATGGTGTTGTTCATTTAGGAATACTAATTGTTATTGCAGTCTTTAGGCAAGAACAACATTTGAGCTATAAAATATAACCCAGACAGTAGATGGAGTCATTTTAAGAGTTTGGATCACTTCTTTGAAAACAAGAAGCCTAATGAGCATTATAATGTACACAATTCAGGTTTTCAAAATCCGGTTTTTATCAGCATACATTTAAAGAGGTATGACAGCTTAATTTGAAGCAGGGTTGCAGCTTCATAAGCAACCATAAGAATAATTGGAAAACATTTTGGTTTTTTTTACCCTGTTATTTTAATTCATGATGCAATTGAATGATATAGTTGGTTTTAAACTTTAACAAGTCACAGAGTAAATGAAGAACTACTGCTGAAAATTTGTACTTGAACATCTATTAGCTAGAATTCTGACACTCAAAGACCAGTTAGTCCACCTTTAAACAGTCCACCTCCACTCCATTTATGATTCTGAATTAGATGCATCTGTTTGAGGTGGTTAGTTGCATAAATACACCTGTCCACCCCATGTAACCAAAGACTCCGACTACTAACATGGCAAAGACCAAAGAGCTGTCCAAAGACACCAGAGACAAAATTGTAGACCTGCACAAGGCTGGAAAGGGCTACAGGGCAATTTAAAAAAGATCCACTGTTGGGGCAATTATGAGAAAATGAAAAAAAAAAAACTTAACATGACTGTCAATCTCCCTTGGACTGGGCACAACTCTTAGCAAAAAAATATGGCGAGTGATATTGGATGTATGCAGCCGTACAATTATGAGCCAGATGCCAGCTCAGATGAGGAAAATGAAGACATACATGAATCTATTTGTCCGCAAGTGGGTGCATAAGAATTGAGTGGAGCAGAAGGCTTGTGGCATCATAAAACATAATTTTCCTCGGATTGGGTCTTTAAATGGAGTCCATTTTGCTTTTTTCCTGCTTTTTGATGATCTCACCCAATGAATGATTACGGTGCAGCGCAAGAGTGGTCAACCTCTAATTGGAAAGTTACAGGTTTGATTCTCAGAAACCTGTAACCTGTAGACCTGTAAATGGGTGAGTGTTAATGAGACTGTGACTATAAGGCACTTTGGGCCTTTATCAAGGTAGAAAATTGCTATTTAAGTACAGTATATGCCATTAACCATTATGCAGCTGCACCTTGTTTCTGAAAACTCCTACCAGCTTTTTAGCTCCTTGATTTGATCTTCATGTCACATTTTCATTCGACTTTTCTTATGTTCTTTAGTTCTGCCTCAGTGATTTAGCTTTATATCTTCACTGGTCTTTTTTATTTCTGAAGGAGAAATATAAAACTTGAGGCTTGTTTCTGCAAAATCTGCTGATGATCACATTAAAATCATAAATGATGTTGAAAATAGCTAAGGAAAAAACTAAATTCAAGGACTGAAGCTTTGATGTCAGAACAAAAATGTTTTATACCACATATAAAAGTTTCTCATTTACTAATCTAAATGTTTGACCTTGTGTGCAGGTTTTTTTGTCATTATTACTCTGAGTTTAGCTGTTTCCTGTTAGCGCTCACGCCTGCTTTCTGTTATATCTTCTGTTTGTCATTAATCATCATAGATAGGAGAGGTAAATCAATTGATGCCATCTGGGGAAATGTGTGTTTTTCAGCATGAAATCAGTCTGAGGTTTAGTTCTTCTCATTGTTTCTGCTTCTTCCAGAGAGGATAAAAAAACTGAGTTTCTACAATCGCTGCAGCAGTAAACATCTGTCTGGATGCTCAGCATATTTCTTCTCTTTCTAGTTTATTGTAAGAACTTTCTGTATTCATATTCCCAAAACCTAAACGCTGTTATTTCTTTCTGTTGTGCTGCATTTTTTACATGACCGACCGCTGTCTGATCAAAGTCTGATTACAACTAATCTAATCCTTAAATTTACTGTATTTTCCACACTAAAAGGCGCAGTAAAAAGTCTAAACTTTTTTCAAAAATTGGCCATGCACCAAATAACACAGTGAGCTTTTGGATGTACAGAGTTCCAAAATCTGTTAAAAAGTTCTTGTGCATCTTCGGGAAGCGCTCGATTGACTGTCGGCCCATTGCATAGGCACGCCGTGCGCATTTTAGGGACACAAAGGTGGGTCACAGACAGTGATTGTGGCCAGCTGTGCTCCTGGGAAACAATGTGGCTGGCGGTAAAGTTATACCACATCCCGAGCTACTGCAAACCCACCTTAGTGTAACTTAAACATTAAGATCAGCACAACATTTAGGAGCGCAAGCTTTACCCGACCTGCGCCATTACACGCGCTCAGTCTGGAAAACACGCAGAGGATTTGACTGACAGCGTTCCTTTGTCTCAGAAGATGATCATGTCACTTTGTCATGTGCTGAAATGAACAGTTGTTCCCTAAACTACACTAGTAGTATACATTGTACATTGTAGTGTGTCTGATTTAGAACGCTCCGGAAGGTCTGCGGTCCCCACATGTACGACAGCGTGCCGAACACCGCTCGCGCATTTTAGACAGGAAAAGCAAAATAGAGCGCGCATCTTTGTTCGTGAGCGCGACGGATGACAGACGGCGGAGATGTTTTGCAGGAGAAAATTGATTAAAAAAATCATGAGTAGATTGTCAAAAAGTCGGAAAAAGCTCATCTAAACTCACTGTTTTGCTTCCATTACCTTTTTTTTTGTGCCTTATAATACGGTGCGCTTTGTGTATGGTTAAGAACAGAAAAAGACCCCAAATTAAGACTGCACCTTATGAAAAAAAGACGGTGTGCCTTATGGTGTAAAAAATACGAGATTTAGTGTTGGTAACATCTAAGTATGAACAAAGCCAACAATAACTTGTTATTAAAAAGTATTCCAACCAGTAATGTTTCATAGTTACTATTATTGTTAAATTAAAGTTAAACAGTTACAATTAACTCTCCTACAATAATCTGCTTTTTCCTTTGGAGGTGAGAAGAACTGCAGGACACTAAAATGAAGTCAAACATTTAATTTAAAAAATCCCCCGAAACAAGTGAGAAGCTGAAGGGATAAAAAGGTGCCAAAGACAAATATTATAGATCTTTTCTTGGCTCTGGAGTGTTGCCAGGCAACAGGTAAGGATTACAGGACATTCAGAGTCCCAAACCAGTACTAGTGGTATTTATTTACTGATTACAGCCTGCTGAATTCTGATATGAGCTGAAAATGTTCTTTTCTATATGCTGTCAGTGTACTTAAACTCAGAAAGTGGAGTCAACTCTAACTAAAATAGTCTTTTAATTAAAATGTCCACCAACGTATTTAAATTAAAGCCCTAAGGTTATTGAATGGTGGCTTCATCACATTACTCTGATTACATTTTGAAAAATAAAAAGAAAATGCAAAAAACAATTACATTCCTGTAGTAGAAGAATTGGAAAAATGGTTAAAGGTCCTTATGGACAGAAATCTTTGGAATGGGTCCATTACTGGATGAGAGCGATACAACAAGCAACTGAAATATGGCTGTAATGAAATCTGGGCAACTGTCTGTGTCAAAGTAAAAGTGCTCTTATGTTTGCCATTATCCTGCCGCGCTTTCATATGTACGGATGCCAGATCCACTGAAGTACTTTAGCTAATAAAATTACATACACTCAGTCTGCGGCAGAAAGTGCTGCAGCGGCCAGGCCATTTGCAAACGGCCACGGGAAAACGTTGACCTGCGACGCTCACTCATCTACGTGCGCTGGGATTTTGTTAGGAGATGGTCGGGGGCGGAACGGTTGGCCAAAAGGTGATTTAATTTTTTGTTGTAGTTTTATTTGGTCATCAAACCGACACTTTGAAAAGTTAAATGCAACACAATTATAATTTAAAAATGGGTTGACTAAAAATAAGGTAAATCCCACAACAAATTCCACATTAAGTTATCCGCCAAACATGTTGATTAAAAAGTAAAATGTTTAGATGTTTTAAAAAACTCCAAGGAAATTGTGTTAGAGCAGTGCAGGATATGGATGAGGGCTGTAAGACAGTGGTGAGGGATGACAGAACTGTAAGGTGGAGGTGGGATTACATCAGGGATCAGATCTGAATCTCTTCCTGTTTGCAGTAGTGATGGACAGGCTGACAGACAAGGTTAGACGGGAATCACCATGGACTATGATTTTTGAAGATATTGTGATTTGTAATGAGAGCAGAGAACATGTGAAGGAGGGAGCTAAAGAGGTGGAGGTTTGCTCTGAAAAGAGCGGAATGAAGGTTAGTCGCAACAAGACGGAGTTCATGTGTGTGAATGAGAGGGACCCAAGTGGAAGAGTGAGGTTACAGGGAGAAGAGATGAAGAAGGAGGAGGATTTGAAGTATCGAGGGTCAACAGTCCTGAGTAGTGAGTCTAGGGCTGCAGTCAAGAGCTCTAGAGGAAGACCAAAGAGGAGGTTTATGGATGCAGTGAACAAAGACATGAAGGTAGCTGGTGTTGGAGTAGGGGATGGAGAAGACAGATGGATGAAGCTGATTGGCTGTGTTGATCCCTGAAGGGAAAATAATGAACATCTGTTGCTTAAATCTACTTTTAAATCAGCATTATTTAACCATGGAGTTTAACAGTCAAACTTGGCTTTTTTTATTTGTATTTTATGGAAGCCAAGAATGACCTCTCTTATTTTTTTTCCTGTTTTCTTGTGGTAACGGAATTTGATATCTCATGAGAAAAAATTTGTTTTTTCGTGACAACGAGATAGTATATGTCTTTATAACAGGATAACATATTCTGTTATCATGTGATTACGATAATCACGAATAACGGTATTAAAGTTTTAGGTCTCTTTTTTTGTGGTAAACTGTGGGCTGTAACCAACACCGTACAGTTTACATCAAGATCTCCGAAGCAGGTAAAGAACGTTCTCCGAATGTCTTTGCTTCCTAAGCATGCACTTGGCCCACCCACTTCCCTCCTTCAACCAAACCCCCAACAACAGGTTGAATGACAAAACCCAGGGCCGACAGCGTCTCTGCCTGGTGCATTCACTGAACTTTGAATCATTTATAAGTTTACAAATAATATTTAACATTTTAATTTGTAAGTTTTAAACCCATTTTAAGTTTTTTAAATTGTAATTTATTTCTTGAGTTTATTGATATAATAAACCTTGATCTCAACAATTCTACACAAGAAGACATGTAAGAAACCGTAAAAAGTTCTGTTTTGTCTCACTATTTTATTGTACATCACTTCAGGGTCAATAAATACATCTACCATAATTTAATGCATTTTATACTCCTAATTAAAAAAATGTTCATTCAACATTTAAGATATTTCAAATTACACAGAGACAATGAACATAATAATTTTTTTGTCTTTTATATATTGTAAAAAAATGTAAACATATACATTGTTATTTTAAAAAATGTTTTTTTTTTTTTTAATGTTTGTTATTTAAATACATATTACTGTAAATGTGAAAATCCCAATTTAAAGGTTTTTGGGAAAGCATCTATGGGAATGTAAGAAGTGAGCACAGACTGATTGGACTTGTCGTTTACTGCAAACAGCGTTTACTGCGGGGTGCAGTGGACAGACAGGACCATTTATACTGCAACTAGCACAACATCGCTGTCTAAAGCCCCCAAAGGGAAGCCTCTGACGCCTTGTCAAAGCAGTGTCATTCTGTTGCAACGTTGTAAAAAAATAATAAAAAGCGCAAACAGAAGCTTCATCAAAACACTCCTCCCATCTCCAGACAGCCTTCACATCCAAATTTACACTCGAGAGCCCACATTGTTGTTACTCGTCAGACTTACAGATCTGTTTCTGGACAAAAACTGATGACAGCAACAGCCTCAGAGGCATTTTCAGTCGAAACGTTTTTTTTAATCTACCAGAAATCTCTAATTAGTCTTTCTTTTATAATTTTGTAATAATCTTCATATTTTGATTTTTAAAAAGTCTTTAAAAACAAGATTTTTCCGGGTTCTGCTTGCTCCTGAAATAAAAACAGGATTGCAACAGACTCCGTGTTATCACTTCAAACACATTGTAGAGGATGCTGACACACACATTTGTTAACTTCTCTGCATCACTAAGAGCAAAAGCATAAAATGAAAAGGACGTTCAAAAATCACAATTTCAGCACACTTTGTGCCACACAGCCAGATGTGAGTTTCATCTGCATAATTGGGAGATGATGATAAATAAAGGGACAATGTGTCAATGTGTCAAACAAAAATCTTTTTCTACTGATCATCCTCAGAGATTGAAGGATTAGAAGCTTTAAAAAAGCAGCAAATGTCTGGGGATGTGATTTCAGAAATCACACCAGCTCTGATTTATTAAAGCCAGGCTGTGATCTCAGCCAGAGTCAAATGTTTATTTAGTTCCAGGTTTTGATTTTTTTGTTGTTTTCTTTCTTTTATTTTGACAGATCTGCAAAACAAAGCATTGGAAAGATTGGGGACAGGCACAGCTCATTTTATTTTATTTCCAGAAGGAGTTCCTTCACACTCAATAATGCTTCTGTGATGCAGAAACCAGAGCAAATAAATAATAAAGACAAATTTCACTGCGTCTTTAGTTCTCCACGCTTAAACTGGGAGATGACAGGATGGGTTAACTGACTTGAAGCACTTAAGATGTTTTCTGATCATGTCTCAGTAGATGGACCTAAATGATGTAAGCTCTCTGAGTGTTGCAATAACTGGCAATAGAGGACAGTGTCTCTGACTGACAGACTTGCAGATTAAGTCCTCATTAAAAAATTTTTAAAAAATTAAAAACTGGAAAAAAAACCCCCAGACAATTAGAAGTTTGTTTGAGCATTAAAGGAAATGTAAAAGTGACTTACCTGCTGATTGACTGGAAAGTTCCTGTTTATCTTCTTCACCTGATCAAGTGAACGAGAGCATCATTAAAATATCTCCTGCTAACAATAGGAAGCAGTTGACAAAGTTAACATGTTTGACAAACCCCAGCAGGCCTGCAAAGAATAAATGAACATAAATGACAGCATCCACACAAACACATTAAGCATGGCTCTGAAGGAAGACTGTTAGAGCTGCTTCATTTATTCAAAGCATGCAAATTTCAAAATGAGATAGAGTCATTTCCACAAGGACCCCAGGCTCTCCTTTAAAAAACTCATTTTAAAAAATCCATTCTCTCTGTGGAAATAAAAGCAGGGAAACTACTGAGGGAGCAGTCAGGCTTCAAATTAAAACATTCGCCTCTGATCACATGTATCACTTGCTTCTAATCCACGCTGTACTATCAATATCATTTTATCTCAGAAACTGAGCGCTGAATTAGGAGGTCCGCTCGTGACTCTGTCCCGCTGCAGAGCGGTCTGTCACGAAATGCTTGTGAAGTTTGAGCGCACAGAGAAAAAGCCTGTGGTTTTGTTTCAGCGGAGGAGCTGGAAACAGCAAAAGGACTGTCGGGACTGGAGAAAATACAAAAGACAGAAGATTTGTTTGGAATCAGAGGAATGTGTTCAGACTGAAGTTTCCCTCAGCTGTAAGAAAAATCCAGAGCCTCACAGCTTCAGGTTTCAGAGTTTTAAACCCATTTAAAAAAAAACAAAACATTTTGAATGTACAGTGGCCCTGAAGCACAAATCACATCAACAAAAACTTGATGGAAAAACATTTGAAAGATCACAACAATTAAGAAAGCACAACAAATATTTTTTAAAAACCGCTTCAGAAAACACACACACAAAAGAAACCGAAACATAAAAAACAAAAATGAAAAAACATTTCAGAAAACAAAATGAAATGTTAAAAAAACAAAACGCATTGAGAAACTGGAAAACGCATTTTAGGACATCGCTGATTGGATGATGATTTTTGTTATTGCTTCATGTTAAACAACTTTCAGTTGAATGATGGACAAACGTCATCATCCAATCAGCAATGTCTCATTATAGCTATTCTGGTCTCTGTAAAAAAACAAACAAACAAAAAACATTTTTTCAACAACAACATTATTTTCCGGTGCTGCACGGTGGCGCAGTGGTTAGCGCTCCTGCCTCACAGCAAGAAGGTTCCCGGTTCAAGCCCTGGCTGGGGGACCTTTCTGTGTGGAGTTTGCATGTTCTCCCCGTGCATGCGTGGGTTTTCTCCGGGTACTCCGGCTTCCTCCCACTGTCCAAAAACATACTTCACAGGTTAATTGGTTACTCTAAATTGTCTGTAGGTGTGCATGGGTGTGTGATTGTGGCCCCTGCGACAGACTGGCGACCAGTCCAGGGGTGTACCCTGCCTTCGCCCATGAGTAGCCAGGTTAGGCTCCGGCAACCCCATGACCCCGAAAGGGATAAAGCGGATTGGAAAATGAATGAATGAATGAACATTATTTTCCAGAAATCAAAATGAAACATTGAAAAAGAAAACGACAGAGCAAAGCAATCTGTGTAAATCCTGCATACTGTGATATGCAAAACTTTATGTGCAAGTTTAGGCAAGTTTCCGTGCATGTCCGTTACACTGCATGAAGGTAGTAAGTGATGACATCACACAGGATAAATAATTAAATAAACAGATACACAAATGCATGTATATACATATACACATATATATGTAAACTAGTTACTGGGTACTTTGGGATATTGCTTAATGGAGGATGATGTTTGTCCATCATTTCAACTGAAAGTTATTTTAAAAATACTGGATATCATCGTCCAATCAGCAATGACCATAGTACCTTATGCGATTTCCCAATGTGCTTTGTTTTTTTAATGTTTCATTTTGTTTTCTGGAAATAACTTGTTCTCTGAACTGTTTTTTTTTTTCATTTTTGTTTTTTAAGTTTTACTTTCTAGAATTTTGTTTAGTTTTCTAAAATGTAATGTTGTTTTTTTCATATTTGTTTTCCTTTTTTAATTGTCGTTGAAATCTTTAAAATGTTTTTGCGTCGAGTGACTTGGTAATGTGATTTCCACCTTGGGCCACCATATGTCTTGGCTCAAATCCCCACCGACAGCCTTGTTCTAATTATAACGCAGCACAAACAACAAAAAAGTGAGCCTGAACTAATTTAAAAAAAAAACTTAAGGGACTCCTGACCTGAAGAACAAGAGACCCCGCTCTTTTTCAGCAAGATAGTTCGCCTGCTGGCAGACCTCACTAAAGTAAACTTAGATTACATCGCTCCTTCAATTACCACAGACCGATGTCTTTTGTGCCACAAAAAAGATTTCCAATGTTGTGAGTTTCAAAGCTGAGATTGACCCAAAGCCAATTTCCTGTGACCTCAAACACGACAACACAAGTAAAAAGAAACAGAATGAAGCTACAGGACGTTAATTTAATTCACACGTATGTTTGAAAGAGCCTCAGAAGTGCCCTGGAGTCGGTTTCTGAGCAGGAAACAGCAGCATCTTTATGGAGTGAGGACATTCATCCAAACAGAAATTAAAGGTCAGGTCATGATCTTCATAAGAAATTTGGAAATGGAATTTTGCAGATGGTGAACAGACTACATAGTGTAGTAAGTTGTGAAGGAATTCGGACGCATCCATAGTTTCTACAAAGCACCAGGAGTTTATTAGAAATTCACCTCTGATTTGTGGGTGGGACCGTTGGTCCTGAGCAACCCCGCCCCCCTTCCCATTACCGAGGGCTCTCTTTTTACACTCTTGCACTAGCTCACGGTCTCTCACATGCCCAACCTAAAACTAGTGGTGCAACCAAAATGCTGGAAAAAAAAAATCTGAGCTCTCCAGCTGTACAGTCTGCAGCCAAGAGGACCTGGCTGCAGACACCATTGGCTGGAACCAGAAGTCGTCCCATACTGCTCAAAAAACGACCCTAACATTTTCCATTTTTAGCTTTAATATGATTTTTTTTTTACAATTGTTAACATTTCAGTAAATGTAAATTTTAAAAGCAATTAAACAATTACTGGTTTTGCCCCAATTTAAGCTTATCATGCTCACTAACTTGTACTGGTGTGGCACAGGATAAAGCAACATCAAACTGCCCCACAAACTCAATGAATCGTCTTCTCGAGAACAAAACAGTGTCTCCTCCTCAAGGTGCGCAACTTCTGCTTCCATACCTCCTAAACAATAAAAATGATATATTTATTATATTTAAATGTATATTATATTTAAATTCATATATTTAATAAATCAAATATTCAAACAGAAAAAGACAATTCTGCCTAAAGCTGTGTATATTCTGGTTCCGGCCAATGATGTTAATCATTGCCCTTTTTTGTTGTCTACAAGTGAATAAATCAGAATGGAGCAGAGCGAGGAGCTTGTTGCCCACCCAGCGTATTTTCTGTGCCACAAATATGATCTTTTTCACAAAGCATTTTTTTTAATCTGCTCATGATTCACTTTAGTTTTTAGCTTAAAGCACACAAAACATGCAGCTAAATTAAGGATGCTAAACATGCATGTTTTTATATAATCAGTTATAAATGTTTGAAGACAGAAACTTCAATAAAATAGAAGAATAGAAGGAAAGAGGTTAAGCAAAATGTTTAATTTGCAACAACATAAACTTTAAAAATATTCTGACAAGAATTAGAATTTTATTAGCTCTAAATATTTTCCTCTGAGTACAGTTTTGGCTACGAATGTTTAAAAGGAAACAACTGTACTTTCTGAAATACTTTCGAGTGTGAAACAGTGTGCGACATATATACCTCAGAGTGATGCAGAAGCATGAAATAACTACACTTGACTGATTTCATCTGCCAACGCTCCATTTGAAAGCTTCTACTGTGGAACGATGTTTATGTTGTTTTTGATCTTCTATTCTGAATGTCAAACCTGTAGAAATGTTGTTTTTATACAGCTCTATTAAAAACACTTTTTTTTTTGCTCTGACCTGTTTATTTCTTGATATTATCTCTATAATTTGAAACTTTTATCCCACATTGGCTTCTATAATGATACTTCTTGCATTTTGCTCTAATGATGAGGTTTTATAGCTGTGGTTATGAGTGGCTCCACATTAAAAAAAATGACGTCCTTACATCGCTAAAGTTTTTACAAAGGTAGAAATGGGATTAAGTAGAAAAAAGAAGCATGAAATCCCTCAGCGGACTAAGGTGGAGAGGAGCTGCTGAACGTCTCAAAAGTGAAGCTTGGAGGATTGACTGAGTCGATTCAGCGCCCTGAGGTCTCAGCAGAAACTGTTCAGGTGGCGCTTTTCTGCAAACAGCTGGAACGCAGAGCCTTGATAAAAATTCCCTTTCAAACTCCAGTCACAAAGAAACGCAAGCTGGTTTGGGGAGCAGTGCGCCTCATCAGGAAAGTAATGAGTCATTAGGAATGAGTCATAATCAGACTTAATGCTTCTATCAGTTTTAATTCATAATCGTGTTTGGATGGGAGTCTTCAGCAGGCAGATCTGCTGCTCGGCTGTGCAGCTGACTGGTGGGAGTTGTTACGAGCACTGGAGCAAACACTCTCCTGCTTAATGTCTCAAACGATGCCATCACTAAGCAAGAAAGCAACCAAGATTCTAGAGGGGTTTCATGAACCCTGGGACGGCCTCGCCAACCACCAGACCAGAACATCACACAGCCTTTATGGGAAATCGTGGAGTCGAGTGGATTTACCTCTCCATCATTGCTCAGAGAAATTGGAGAATTTGTCCATGACCCAGGCCTGGATATTTGACAGCAAATGAAAAAGAAAAAATGAAACCTCTTTGCAAGCAAAAGCTCAATTTTCAAAGATATTTTATTAATTTCTAAAAGATATTCTTAGCTTGATGCTTTGTTGCTACAAATATTTTTTTTTTCATCCATTTCCAAATGCCTCAACATACGGAGGAAAAAAGTATGTGATCATAGTCATAATAATTGTATGTTAATTTGAACAGTGAGAGATAGAAAATCACACACAAAAAAATTTATACATTCTCTGTTCTATGCATTTATTTGCATCTCATTGAGGAAAATAAGTTTTTGAACCCTCTTGCTGGAATGACCTTGTGACAAAACCCCAGAGGTCAGACATTTCTTGTAGTTGATGAGAAGGTTTCTGCACATATCAGGAGGAATTTGGGTTCTTTACAAATGTCTTCTAAATCATTAAGATTTGTTGGCTGTTGCTTAGCAACTCAGAGCTTCAGCTCTCTCTATTAGTTTTCTATAGGATTGAGGTCCGGAGACTGGCTGGGCCGGTCCATGACCTTGATATGCTTCTTCTTAAGCTGTTCCTTAGTTGCCTTGGCTATATGTTTTACGTCTTTATCCTGTTGAAAGATTTGAAGCCTCCTTGTGGAAGGGGGAGGTTCTCATTCAGGATTTGACTCCGCCCATCCTCCCATCCACACAGTGAAGTAGGTTGAGCAGAAAAAAAAAACCCTAAAGCATAATACTTCCATCTCCATGTTTTACAGTAGGGATGGTGTTTATGGAATCATAGGCAGAATTTCACTTCCTCTCAACACCACAGCTTGCGTTGATGCCAATGAGCTTCGTGTTGTTGTCATCTGACCTCAGCACTTTATCCCTATCACTGAAGGTGAAGGTGTCCATTGGCAAAGCAAACTTCAGGCGAGCCTGCACATGTGCCTTCTTAACTAGGGGGACTTTGCCAGCACTGCAACATGTGAAACCATTGCGGTGTAAAGTATTTTTCCATGGTGACTGTGGTCCCAGATTCTTTGAGCTCATCAACTAACTCCTGCCATGTTGCTTTAGGCTGATTTCTCACTGTTCTCATGGTCTTGGAAACCCACAAAGTTAGATTTACTTTGGAGCATCAGACCAAAAGGGAGACTGATGGTCATGCTCTGGTATTTTGGCACCAACAGTTGTTGTCTTAACGCCCAGCTTCTTGCTGATGGTTTTGTAGTCCATTCAGGTTTTGTACAGGTCTACAATCTTCTCCCTTAAATCCACTGAAAGCTCTTCAGTCTTTCCCATGTTGGAGAGTTTGGAGTCTGATTCTATAGACAGGTGTCTTTTAAACAGGGGATTAGTTCAAACATTGTCTTCAATTCCAATTCAGGTGACAGGTTGATTAAAAGAGTATAAAAGGTCTGTGTAAACCAGAACTCTTAATGGTTACTTGGGGATCCAATACCCATTTTCCTCAATGAAATGCAAATACATTTATAGAAACTGTTTAAAATCAATTTCTTTGTTAGTTTCTTTCTCTCACTCAGGGCCAGCAATGGGCATGGGCGACCTAGGCGGCTGCCTGAGGTGCCATCTGTTGGAGGGGGTGTCAAATCCCAATGTATTAATATTTTCTAAACAGTTTGGTAGACCACTCATTTCATGTAAAAATACAAAAAATATTAATTAAAAATATAAATAGAATAACTCAAAATGTTGACATAATCTATAACTCCTAGGTGCGGCGCCCCTCCTTGCCTGATGCTGCCACTGTCTAAACTACATGGGAGTGGGGGCAGTGTTGCTGGTATTAGTGTTTCTTTAAAACTTTAAGGATGAAAAAGCAGCAAAACAAGTCCTCATGGACAGCTTTAAGGCAAAAAAGGGAAGGAAGAGGAGGAAAAATAGGCTCATAGCAGAGGTTTGTCTGTTTCATTTACATTCAGTTAATTGGAAAATCGCCCCCACCGCATTTCGGTCGAAAAATGCTCTTACTTATGGTCTAAAAAAACGAATTTAACTAGCGATCTAGGTTTTTATTTTTATTTTAAGCCTTAGACTTTTAACACTGGAGATGCCAAAACCTACTATGCTCTTTGACATGTCGGACGGAGTTGCACTCACCGTTATTTTTTCAGAAAGTTAGCTAATGGGGGAATTATTAAAAGAACATGGCTAATGTATTCCCCTCCAAAATCCAGTTTATAGCCTACTGCTTCTACTCCAAGCCCCTCTCCAAAAAATCAAAGTTAAGTACCAGTGACTGGAAAAACTGCACTGATATGTTTAACATCATCAGAACAGTCCTGAACATGCAAAGAATATGGAGTCATGGAAAGAACTAGAAAAAACACTTTGGATGTTATTTGAAATAATAATCATAAATGGCCATTGCTTACATTTGTTTCTCTTTGTTTTGTTCTGCGGTAAGGTGGTGGTGTTGTGCCGTGACGCTCAGGGCCGAGCCTGCTCTCACTATTCAAACAAGCCCACTATTAGGATGACAGACTGTCAGTTTCTGTTTAGGTGGGAAAACCTACAAAATCAGCAAATGCTTTCTTTCTCCACTGTGTCTTATGTTTTAGTTGGTTTTGAGAATATTTGTAAATCTTTATTTAAGCAGCACCATGAACGATCCCCCCAATTTTATTTGCTTAGTAACCTGAAGAATTGGCACAAATGTAAAGCAGAAAGACACAAAAGCTCATTTGAAAAGGAATCCAGTAAAGTGAAGTAAAAATACACCAGTGACTCATCATTCCCATTCAGCTTTCTACAGTAAAACTGAGGTATACTCTGAGAAGAAATCTCTTCATCCCACACACGTCTCATCTCCTTCTGCAGCTCACTGACACACCTCAGAAAAATGTCAAGCCAGAGTGAGAAACACGTTCTCATTCGCCGAGGCCATCCTGGCTGTGAGTCATCACTGTTATGTTTAGTGTGCCCCCCAACCCCTACCTCGTCCACTCCAATTAACCAGGGCTCCATTATTCTCCCCCCCACACACACATGCTCTCTTTCCTGCTGCTCGCATGTCCAAAACAACAACAATACACAGTTCTGTTTGCATCATTCCTTTTTGCTGCCTAATAATTCCACATTGTTTCATATTTGCTGCATAGAAACAAAAAAAACGATGCATAGACATGTTTTGCATTTAAAGCTTTTCTATTTGTGATGTCAACTGACAGAATAACTTGCAAAAGACATCCCTGCAGAGAAAAACCAAGACAGCAAAAAGAATCATTTCATTCTGAATTTTAAACAAATATGACAGATTTAATGGGAAAAAAAATGTTTCTGTACTAAAAACTAAAAAGTTTACACCAAACTCTGGTTGTCCTTAGTTTGCACGGATCACAGAGCATGTTAGAAAGCTGTTTTGAACTCACATTGTGCTTGGTGAGGCTGGAAATGTTGCTTGCTATTCCATGAAGCCAGTCCAAGCAGTCTTCAGCAGTGGGAAACTGTAGAACTCCACTGCACACTCCATCCACAGCTATGACTTGGAAAGCATTTTTTCTAAAACAAAAACACAAAGCAACACTTATGATTGTTTTAAATTACAATACTTTTGTTGAATCTTTTTGTTCTTTTCCTGTATTGTACAGGTTTTTTTTAAACCTAAAACTTTAAACTCAGTGGCCTTGTGGTAGAGTGTCTGTCTTGAGACTGGAAGGTGTTGAGTTCAAGCCCAAAGTTGTGTCATGCCATTTTCTAGAGCGTAGTTTCACCAGCGGCAGAATTCTTTCGAAATTCACTTCTGATTTGTGGGTGGGACGCTGGCGCAGAGCAACCTCGCCCCTTTCCTTCCCCGCTGCTGAGAGCTCTCTGTTTCCATGCTCTCCGAGCTCAAAGCCCGTCACTAACCCAACCTAACTGTAAGGACGAGGCTGAGACGTGTGGATCAAAGTGAAAACAGGGTTTAATGAAACAGCACAGGAGGATGAGACAAGGCACGGTCAAGGACAGGCGAGGGTCAATAACACAAGGAGCAAGGCGGGAGGCGTAAAGACAGGCAGAGATCAGAAACCAGGCAAACAAGGACCACTTAGTATGACCGAGAGGGAAACCAGTTCAAGACTACGCACAGAGGAGAAGGTGAGACTGGCATTTAAGCAGTGGTGTGATGACATGATAAGGAGCAGCTGGTGAAGACAAGATGGCAGAGGTCCGATGCATGCTGGGAGTTGGAGTGCACAGATGAACAGAGGCTGTTAGTATTCTGGCGATGGCTCCCTCTGGTGGTATGACACCTTAGAGACATTAGCAACGCAACAAAAATGGCGAGCAATATTGTATTTATCCAGCCATACAGTTTTGAGCCAGATGCCAGCTCGAATGGGGAAAACAAAGGATCTATTTGTCTACAAAAGCATGCATCAGATTCAAGCGTAACTGCCAGCCTGTGCCCCCGCCCAGCATATTTTCTACATCATAAAAGAGCTCTTTTTCAAACAGCATTTTATTGTCTCCTTCTGATGCAAAACAAATTGAATGAAAACATACTCAGAGAGGCATACAGTATGTCATCCATAATAAGAAAAATGCCGCAAGATCATGTTACAAACACTATTTTCATCAGAGTGGGTCTTTAAAGGGGTTGGACTGGAGGGTTATACCGTTATATGGTTCCTGAGCGCGGCTGTGTCTGCATCCTCCAGGGGATAGGTCACATGTGGAGAACAAATGTCACACACAGGGGTGGGAAAACTAATAAGACTGTAAATGCATTTAATTAATTAAATACATGAACAAAAAAAAAGGTGGAATCTGGGAGGAAATGCCACAGGGTCACCGTTCTAACAAACTGTAGCCACTGAATGATGTAGATCATTTTTCCCCGAATAATGAAGCTTAATTCAATTAGCATCAACGTTAAAAATTTGAAAATGAGTAGAGGAAAAAAGAAAGCATCAATGAAAAACCGTGAAAGACGTGAATTACACAGCAAACCAAAAGAATGGTGCAGACTTCACGTTGCAGCTACGCTGCACCTGCCTGATCTATTAGGGGAAAAGCAGGCTGCTTCATTTTCACCTTTAACAACCATTTAGAGGAGGATGCTCCTCTGTGATTGAAGACACTTAACAGAGCCATTCTCCATCCTTCACTGGTCCACTCTGAAGTTACTGTACCAGCCGCTCATTTTCTCCAAGCAACATTTTCCTTCCTATACACCTATAGATTCTGATAATGACTCGCCATATTCAAGAGGCAAATATGTGTGGTCATCTATCTCTGAGCTTGGTCGAAGCTTTGAGTCGGGCAACAAGAAAATGCTGTGAAGTATATCAGTAAATCTGTGATAGAAGAGGTAGTTTTTTTTTAATTGTTGTTTTTATGGAATACAATCTCAAAATCACATGTTCTGATCAGCCATATCCTCCTCACTACCAGGGAAAAAAAATTGTATTGTCAATTTTTTTAAGTCCTCCAAAACTGACAAATCCCAGAGCCCCACCCCTTCACATTCAGTATCATTGAAAAGCCTCAAATGTTCTTTGTAAATACCAAAGGGAGCTAATTCTGTAATATTGCTAGTAGTCAGAAGGATAATACTTAAAGAAGAATACATTTGTAAAAAGAAATTTCTGCTAATATTCTCAAAGACGTACTCTGATGAAACTTGTGTTTTTTGTGTTTCTGACATGTTCATGTGGCATTTTTCTGATGATTCAATAGCATATATAAAATAATATAGGATTCAAATGTAATTTCTGAGTATTTTTTTATTCAAACCATTGTGGATCAGGGACAGATTAAAATTGACATTTGAAAAAGATCTTATTTGTGACGTAGAAAATCCACTGGGAGGGCGAAACGCTTCCTGCTTGTTAGATCTAAAGTACTTGTTATCTTAAAACCTAAGACCAACGGAGAAAAATGAGACTGGAGACTGGAAATAGTTTTTACGATCACGACCGGGAGAGAGGACTCAGATGAAGTCACTCTGTCTCTCTCACCTCGCCCCTCCTCGATTGGACCCTTTTATTGAGCACGCTGTTGCTAGGCAGATTTGGCAGTCATACGTCACAAGGTATATACGTAGAAAGTGAAATACGACACCCTTATGGGTCAGTCATGTTTTAAGCACACAAACACATAAGTATAAAGAACAACTTTATCTTACATGCTCCACTCCATTCTGATGCATCCACTTGTAGACATCAGCTCCATGGACGTCTTTATTCTCCTTGTCTAAGCTAACATCTGGATCTATGATAGCTACAAATTGCTCGCCTTTCTTGTTGCAGTGGTAATTTTAGGTTGGGGGTGTGAAAGGTCTTAAGTTAGCAGGAGATCATATAAACAAAGAGCTCTCAGCAACAGGGAGGAAAGGGGGTGGGGGGTGGGGGGTGGGCAGGGTTGCTCTGCACCAACATTCCCGCCCACAACTCTGAGGTGAATTTCTGTTAATCTACTGCTGCTCTGCAGAAACTATGTCCGAGAAAACAACATGTTTTCCTTTTGGATAAAAACTGCATAATCATAATTAAAAGACCACCTGGAATGCTTTAAAAAGATTAAAAGATCATTGGAGTGGCTCTTTGAAAAGCTTGAAGTTCATATCTGTAGGATGCCTTCACCCTCATTTTGTTGTCACACACAGTCACACACTAAAGATTTTGTGTTGAAAGACGTATATATCAAAAAACACTGGCAACATTAACTTTACCACAATAAGATCCACAAATTCCAACTGTGTGAATATTTGAGTGAGATGGAAGCAGAGATATAAAAAAAAAACACCTATGGCTGCCTAAAAGCTTATAGTCATTTTAATTTTTGTTTTAAATTTATAGTTATTACTCACACCGACTGCAGATTAAAGGAACCGGATAAGGCACTCAAAAAATTGATTTCAGATGTCACTCTGCATCACTGAGGCTCAAAATGTACATAACAGACAGCATCTAACTAAATCTGAGGTTGTAAAACATAACTGAGTTATTGGAGGGCACATGTGGTGAATAATGCTTTCTATTTAAGTGACTCGTTTCCTACATTTGAGGTTTTTTATTTTATGATGATTTATGGGAAAACTTTCCATATTTTTTTTACTGAATTCAGCTCTTCTCACTGCATGCTGTTAGCCTGGGCTTCACACGTTTTTTGTTTTTTTTTTGGTGACGATGTCAGACTAAAAGCTTGGGCAGTCAAACCATAATAATGATTGATCAAACAGCCAGACTGAAGGACAGACCCCGGCCTAATCTGGCTTTTGACTGACTGCGAGTTGGACAAACTGTCATAATTAAAAAACAGATTTCACCGGTGCATTTATTGTTCTTTTCCATGATTTTTCTGATAATTATTAGCTGATACTTTGTGAACTTATATCTTATGTCACTTTGCAATGACCAGCCAATTTCTTTTTTTACCTGAGTCAATTTAAAAACCCATGAAATCGGGGAAGAACTTTAACAATCACACAGTTTAAAAGACTGATTTATACATGACAACGGAAAACACATAATCATAGTTCTTCCACCATTGCTAATTATTGATAAATTCATCAATTTATAATCTAATCCAGATCTAATCTAGATTATATGTTTAAACAATGTTGAAAAAAAATGAATTTCTTTACATCGCAGGCGATTTGAAAACAACACTGATCATATTATCTAAATCATTTGATTTTAGTGGGAACATACTGGGATAAATGTCAACATTTTTCAGTAGAAAAACAAAAATACTTGTCCTGAACATATAAATATTTAAAGCAGAAAAAGCAAAACTATTTAAGAAATTGTTTTTCTTGTTTTCTCGAGCTGCACATCATCCACGACAACATCTTTGATGGACAGAGAAGGCAACAGGACAGGCAAGAACACAATTTAAGTTGACTTTGATTCTTCAAGATGTTCATAAAAACATTTCATTTTTATTCTACTCATAAATTACTCAGTGCACAGTTTACAAATGGGTCGTGTGGTTTCTCTTGCTGAAAGTGATTGATGAAGGCAGAGCGGGTCTGCTGACTTTGTATAAGTTTATTTCCGTCTGCTTAAGGATGCGCCCCAGCAGCTCACCTGCAAGTGTCAGAGCCGGGAATGTACTGCGACAGGTGTGAGTGCAGAAGAGGAATGAGTCGCAGGTCCACCCATCTCTTCTCCCAGCGGAGACCTGTGGATGCGGGCCAGGAGGAGCAGGACAGCGTGTCCTACAATGCAAAGCACGACTTAAAGCCTCTGTTTCTTACATAATCGGTGTGCACGTTGAGAGCTTCATCTCTGTTGTTCCTGCAGCTGCCGTGGTTACGTATGCATTCAGCATTCAGAGAACACTGACAGTTGCATGGAAACAACGCGCTGCTATTGGTAACTAAAAAGACAGCTATAGACTCAGACAGTTGCAAAAGTGAATATACCGTGTTGTTAGGGTGGTAGTTCAAGTGCAGGCCGCTGTCGCACAGAGGAGAGGAGGTCCCACTACTCTGATCACTGGGGATGCCTGAAAGTATGACAAAAAAACCCATTTAACTAAAAAAAAAAAAAGAAATCTCCCATTTGATCATCAACAGATGCACATTACTCTGTTCTGCTGGTTCCCGCTCTGTGCAGATTTGTATTCAGTTGACTCATTGGACGGCCAGTCTTCCTGGCCTATATACGCATATGAAAGGGTTTTACGCAGGCTTTCATGTGTGATGAAGGGCTCAAGCTCTCCCAAGAGAGAGCAATCAATTGTGCAACAATGAGCACTTCTTTCAGTTACGTCTTAGCACCTCCTGTAAAGTTTAGGAAGCGTCTTTCATTTTCACTCTCGAGCAAAAGACATGTTTGTCTGCAACTTGAAACCACCAGCAAGAAATGAAAGAAAGAGCAGCAGCTGAACTTCCTCCTAATCTTTGTTAAAGTGGCTTGAGTTGATTGTTTCCAAGACAACCGTCTCTAGAAAGAAAATAACACCTGCTAAAAATACTCTTGTTCGATAATCTTTCACTGCATTAGCCGTGATGGGCTACTACTGAAGGGGTGCTTACATGTGCAGTCCTCACACAGAGGCAGCTTCAGAAACGCAGGAGTCTTCTTAAAAAAAGACACAGTTAACGTCACTTCTTCACCTGCATTCCTCAAAACTTGCACCTGGAAGGTAAACACAGACATATTTTTAGCGTACAAGCGGTTTTCACTATGGAAGCATAATGTATTCAAATGTTTTTAATGTGGTTTTTGTTCCAATTTTATTTTTTTGTGCTATTTGTTTTCACGTTGTTCATTTTTTTAAGAACTTCATGCTCATAAAAGCTATAAGATGGCCTGCAATTAAAAAGTTGAAAAGCCACAATGTGTCCGTGTCATAGACATGATCCGTGTCCGTTTTGTTTATGTGCTCATCACTAGTTTGTTCTTCCTACTTACTTTATCCACAAACAAAACAGAGCAAAACATTGGGAAAGAATTATTTACCAGGATGAACTGTTTATTTTTGTTTGTGGTGAAGCAGAAAATTAGTTACAAATGGAATCTTTCAATAAATCTAATCCGCCTGTCCTGAGCTTTGAGGTTTGTGTTGATCCACGTGAAGCTGCTGAGGCAGGAGAGGAATAAGTACACAAAACCACCCCAGACAAATGTGATAGGTAAAAGATAGATCTCTGCTTTCATTGATCAATTATTGATTTATTAAGTTTGGATCAATTCAGATCAATTAATCAATTTTATCAACCCAGCCGGAATCATGACACAGGAACATAGTGGCTTTAAATCGTTTAATTGAAGGAAATCTTATAGTTTTCATGAGCAGATGAGATTAGTGCCCAACCCATTTGTAGTTCTTTGCTTTTGCAGTTTGCTAAAATAAACAAGCACCAAAGAAATTACAACAAAAAAACACACTTTTTAAAATTGAATACAATTAAGTGTGAAGTTCACAGAAAATTGCAGGCTGGGATGAAACATGCAACTGTCCCGTTCAGAATGAAAGTTCTTCTGCTCTTCACTCACTCAGCTTTTCTTACAGATGAACTTAGGAGGAGTTAAAAAGGAAGAACAATGTCCTTTTGCATGTCAAACCCAAACAAATCATCAAGTTTGACAAGTGAAGCTGTTGAAAATGTTTGCAGCGTAAGAGTCTATAAGATACGAGCCGACAGCTTACCACTTCCTCATGGCGATAGCTTCTGACGTTTATTCCATTTATCTGGAAACAACAGTAACATAGTTGCCCTGAATAACATCTCCCACATCACAACATTGCTGCTCTATCTTCAAAATGTTTAATGCGGCAGGCATAATAACTGTTGAGGCATCTGCGCTGAAAAGTGTAAACAAGAGAGTCACAGTTGCTATGTGAGAGCTGAGGGATTTTTTATTTTCATTTTTTTTTCTTGGCAGGAATTCATGCAACAAATGAAACACCTTTGCATTCAGGGATTCATAATTATTCTACAGTTTGGGGAGCATGTGGCACATGAATTATTAAAGATACAGGACGTGTTATTTTGCAGGATGAGATGAGTGAACATGAACGCCTGTGCCATTTTACCTGAAGGATGCCGTCTCCAATGAACAGCAACCCAGAGAGCTCAGCTGCGAAAAAACAAACACAAATTACAGCCGCAGAAGATCAGGAGACTAAAACTTTACCAGAGCAGGCTTTGTACCTTTTTGTTCTTTTGAAATTTTTGATATGACAACAGGGATTTTATGCTCCGCTCCACCCTAAAGAGTGAGGAGAATCACAAAGGTAAGGTTTTATGGCAGCAAATCCCCCGAGCTGTCACCACTGTTGCTGTTTGAAAAGGAGATGATCAATAACACTTGTTCACGCTCAATACAAAGAAGTGGGGATGAGCGGCCTAATCATCTGGGATGTAAATTACCTTGATGCTCAGGCCAAAGCCGCCGATGGTCTGCCTCCGGATCGTTACAGTCCTCTCCTGCCATGTGGGAGGACAGAGACACTCAGGAAATTATGAAATAAAAAAGCAAAAATAGCTTCAAATATATTGTTCTATCCTCTTTGTGTTTGACAGTGTGAATACGCAGTAGAGTCGTGATGATAACGGTGCAAACAGCTATAATGGACATAATTTCAGCAAAACAAGCTGATTGTTGGGAGTAACTTATCAAAAAAGTAATTATTTACAGTGATAGTTACTTTTTCATATGTGAGGGTTTAGTGCATTGACTGTATCTAAGAACTGGACCGAGTGAGTGTGACATCACCTTCAAAAAATGGCATAATTCCAGCTCCACCAAATAAAATCAATTCAGTGGCTATTTTTGGGGGCATATGGACGCTGCCACGATGGAGCCAGATGGGATTAGCAAGAACATATTAAAAAAAGGTATCAGAGCAATAACGGTTATTCTGACAAATACAATGACTGTGTAACAGCCGTTTATTTATCCATAAAAGTCTATAGGATTTTGGCCTCTTGGAGCCAGCAGGTACTTCCTGTTTGGAACGTGAGGGTGAGGGAGTCCCTCAGTCCAGTTCTCATATACAGTCAATTGTTAAGTGTAAAGAATTACTAAAGAGTTTTAGTAAAAATTGACTCTACATGTTTGGTAACTTGTATAAAAAATACATGTATCACTTGTATTTGTTTAAAACAGAAAGAGCATGAGTTAAAACAGATAATGATCGGTCACTTTAAGCTTTTATTTTGTTTAATGTAACTATATATTTGGGGTAAATTTTGTGTTAAGCCCAAACACAGCTTGTGTTCCTAAAAGTTTTTCAAACAGCTAACAGCCAGTTGTCTAGTCATTGAGTAATTTTCACATCTTTTTTTTTAGGTTTTACATGTTTATTATCATGGAAACTGACTAAAGTTGAGGGTTAAATTGTGTTGACTGTATTTTGACTTTATTTTTTATTGTTTTGCAGGGGTGTAACAATTCATTTTAACAATGATCTAATTCATAGTTGATATCGGTTTATTTTATAACGATCCGATTCACTGACCTACGATCGATCCTCTACACCTACTGCTGAACAGTGCAGGTGAAGTTTTCCAGATTCTTTGTATTTTCATGCAAGATAATCAGCTGTAAATAAAATATGTGTTCAAGTAAACAAGAATTAATGTCAAATCTATTCACATTTTAGTTTCATAAAGTTCAGCCCACTGTTGTTTTTCCACACCACCATAATCCAAAGGGAACATTAATTCTTCCACACTGTATGGTCACACGTCTTTGCTAAATTCAAAGTGTTTCCACACATTGGACTGGAATGATGGTTGATCAGTTTTTGCTGCTATCACGTGTTGTCCATTGTGATGGACCTTGGTTGTTTTTACAGTAAAGTAAAATAAACCTTCTGTACTTCAATCCAAATGATATCTTCCATTATTGATACAATCAATTTATTTAATTTTGAAACAATTTTCTAATGGTATATGTCGATTCACTTCGATTAACAACTTGCCTCAGACAGATCTGGTTGCATTGTAGGAATAGAAACCGATTAATCAGTTAAATTGATTAATTGTTAGACCCTTAATTATACAGTAATACTGTAATAATGAAAAATGTTCTACTGTGAATTTGTCACCTTAGTTTTATGACCAACTTCTTCAAATGTTCTGAAGAAATCAACTTATATGTGTTACAGGAGTCATGTAAGACATTACAATTCTGAAACAGTCATTCTATTGGTAGGAACTACTGTCACACAACTAGTAAACTGTAATGCTTTAGAGCTGGGTGACACTGAGATTAGATGACAAAAAAAGCTGAATAATTCAAAAGAGCAGACCACTGCTCAGTACTTTGGAGGTAATTCAGGAAATGTTTTTTTTTAACTCAAACTAACTGTTTTTTTGTTTTTGTTTTTTTTTTTACAGTAGTTGTGCTTTATCAGTAATGGGTTTTACTTTGACATGATTATCTTAAAAGCCATAATGAATGTTAAAATGTCGAGGTGGAAAAGTTGTTAAAATAAAATCGTCAACCGTTTTCTTTTAGGCTTTGATTAATCCATTCATTCAGTTTATTAAAATGCATCAATGTTTTCTGGGATGAGCTGAGGGCTGAAGCTCCTCATGTTTTAGTGTTGTGAAAATGAAAAATTTGAGCATGACTTCAGCCCGGCTGCAGCCGTACACCGTGACAGAGGTTTTTAGGGGTTGGGGCGGGCATCCCCAGCAGGGTTCCTCACTGAATGGATGTTAGTCCTCATATCCATTCACTTGGCCTAAATACTTATGCTGTGCCTGAGGAGCTCAATACATTAGTTCAGAAGGGAATTGACTTTATTTATTTTCAAAGTGCAATGGAAATAAATAGCATCATGTAGAGCATTTCTGAATTTTGTGCAGTCTGGTGTGTCAATGTGGGCTTTTTTGGCTCACTTTGTAATAGCGAGGAATCAGGAAATGCCAGAAAACTAATATATACTTGACATTTTATACTTTGAAAAGAGACAGTCTTCCAAAAAGCAAATATGTGTACTACCCCGATCAAGTTAACAAATATAGCAAATAGAAAAACAAACCTAACATTTTTCTTTAGTTAAAGAAATATTAAAACGAATAAGCAAATAAAATAAATACAAATAAAAGTCCAACTGCATGAAGAATAAACTGTTGTTACAGTAATAGCATTTTCAGAGTACAATACACATCCAAAATGTGTTTTTTAAATATAATTACAGCACTCAGATGTGATAAAGAAAGTCATTCCACTAAAATGTTAAATGCCCAATATAAAAAAAAGTTGTGATTGGTGTCCATTAACTGAGCCTAAAATACTGCAACATTGACAAAATCTGACATTTACAAGTATGGGATCAAATTTGTGACTAAATGTAACACTTTTAGGGAGATTTTCTGCTGTAACTGATCTATTTTTCAAACTTATTTATTATAAAGATGTTTACTAAATCAAACACCCGGTCTAATTTACCTTACTATTTAAAACTCACTCCGAAGAAACTGGTGTTTTTAACATGTTTTTGTGGCATTTTTCTCATGATGGAGGAGATATATAAAGAAAATTACATGTAAAATAGCATTTCTGAGTGTTTCTTTAATTCAAATTGTTGTGTATCAGGAGAAGATGAAAAAAAAATGCAGTTTTAAATTTACAATGCAGAAAAAATGCAGACTTTAATTTACATTCCAGATCCAATGCAAAAACTGCATCATAAAAAATACGCTTGTTTAGGAAAAATATCTAATTGTCTGTTTTCCAAGAAAAAGTTATTAAGAAAGTTTTATAAAAGCAAATTAATCTTAGTTTAAGAAAATGTGCCTCAGAGTTGTTTTTCTTGTATAAGAATTCTTGGTAAGACCATTTTTTCTGCCGCATTGGCAGATTTTTTGGATTTTTAAATTTTTTTAAAAGAAAAATTTTGGACTTATTTCTCGGCGAGCTGATTTTGCACCAACATGTGATCAACTGTATGTGGTCTGTACGCCAGACTGAGACATACACAGCCAGGTGGAATTGCATCAGAGGAGGAAACTCTTGACACATTTTCCACTTCAAAAAAAAAAAACAGAACAACTTTGTTGAACAAAATATCAAGCTGTCAGCTTTTTACTTCAGCCTAAAACTATCTCAGCTGAAGTGATTTGAAAGCCCCCACCTGTGGTCTTTGGGTTGATCGGTAATGACGTTTTGCTGGTCAGAAACTCCAGTTTGTCTTTGGAGATTTTTATCCAGTAAAGCCTTATTGAATGAACAATGCCATTTCTGCAAAGGTCAGCTGACTCGTTTTCACAGGGAAGTGTGCATTTACAAGTGTGCAGGAAAAAAAATGTCAGAAATGATAACAAGTTGAACCCAAATGTTAAACTCGACACACCAACCTCCAGCAGTCAAGGCTCTCGTGAAAAGCCAAATTAGAATTTTGCAAAAAATACAAATCTGCAATAAAAACCAACATAATCACCCTTCTTGCTGCTTTTCAGGCAAAGTTTGAAAGACTTACTTACACTTGAATAAAAAGGTTCTCCTGACACACAGATGACATCTTGTTCCTGAATGGTCAGAATATCTTTGGCCAAGTGTAGTCGAACATTAAATGGTTCCTCATTACCTTCTTGCATCAAATAAATCCCAGTCTTTGTCTGCGAAGAGTCAGAGAGATAAAATCATTCATCATCCTTCTGTGACTAAATTAAATGTCCATGAAATGAAATGTCATTGAGAATACTCGTTGCAGGATGAGCATGGAAATTAGTTTTGGGTGATGCCAGCTATTGTCTTTTTGCTCCTGTAATTGCTGATGCTTAGGTGAAAACAAACATATTCAGAGTTCTGAGTAATAAACACACATTTACTCAGACTATAAAGCAATTGATTCATGCCTTTAAAACAGAGAAAGCTGTTATCTGTGCAGAGAAATTTAGATTATCTCATTTACTCCAAGTGGGAAAAAAATGATGTAAAATCAAGAAGCTCTGAAATTAAAAACTAAAAAAAAAAAAAGAACTCAAGCTCTTGCATTTAAGTTTTTCTGCTCTGTGATAAACAATTGTGAGTGCTGTGTGTGTTTCTAATGATCCTTTAAAAAAATGCTCATCTGCATAAATTTGCATTCTGCATATCCTTCCTACTTCCCGGCTAATTGTGATGCCGATCCTGTCCTTGACTTAAAAAGGTCTGAATAAAAGCAGCACCTCCACCTGATGAGACTGCTAATAGAAGAAAGCCACCCTTGTCAGCATCAATACCAGCCAGAATTCGCCTGTCACTAGCTAACAAAACTGTCAGTTGTCGTTTCGCTGCTATTCATAGACAGCATCTCTGAAACTGCGGGTCAAACTCGAATCAAAGTCAGTTTGGGGTGCACGCTGTCTTTAAGTAATAATGCAGAACAGAAACATCTGAGCCTGTGCCTGCAGTCGCTTTGTGAGAAATGATATTAAGTGAAGTAGCATGTGTCTGTGCAAAAGTCATTATCAGAGCAAAATGAGAGCTGTAGTGCACAAGTGTTAGTCAGAGGAGGCAGCGTCTCAGGTGACTGAGCACCGTTTGACCTGCTGCAACTCTTCCATAGCAAGTAATTAGCCTTATCTGCCGTTCTATTTCATGCTGCACTGGTACTCCCCCGAGCAGCACCATCTGCATCATCTTCAGTCTGATAGTCCACACATGACTTTTCAGTTGCTACATCACACATGCAACAAGGACATGTAATTCTGACAGAGGAGCACTTGGAGAAGATGTTTCTATTGCCTCAGTCGTAACTACCCTTACGCGTGGATATGTGCGGGTGAAAAATGAGCAAACCTGTACAGGGCACACAGGTGGTCCACACAAAATTTTAAGATTGTAGACCCCTTGATGAGCCCATAGAGCCAAAAATATTCATGCACATTTTTTTTCTACGGGTATGCTGCAGGCGTCAGGTCATAGCAGACACTTGAACAACACTTAATGGTCGGTGAATATTTCTAGCGATCGGCCATCACGTCAATCATATTGTGTTCCTACTACGATAGTGCGGTAGTTCATAGTATGGTTGGCTGATTTCGCTTGTAACTGTTCAAGATAACTGCAAAAGTTTCTGAGTGGCGTTTATACTTTTCAAGCTTGATGACGTGATTGTCTCCAACGTTTCATCCATCCATCCCTCCAGCCATTCATTTTCTTAACCAGCTTTATTTATCCCTTTTGGTGTCACAAAGATGCTGAAGCCTGTCCCGGCTACTGTTGGGCAATAGCACCCTAATCAGGTCACCAGGGTATACAATCACACATGCACACCCAGGGATACTTTAGAGTAAAACCAATTAACCTATGAAACATGTTTTTGAACTTAGAGAGGAAGCTGGAGTGCCCAGAGACTCCAGCGTTTCAGAGGTTTTGGTTTTATTGGGATATTTAAAGATCTTTTGAGATTCTGTCTGTGATATTTATATATATATCAATGTATATAGCAACGTATTGTGTTAACGAGTCGCATTACGTATCAAAAAGTTCGCCTTTTGTGAAAAAGTGATCTAAACCTAAAAAATGACAATAATAAAGTACTTAAAATCAATAGAGTATTTATTTCTTTTGTAAGTGACCGTGTTATAAGCGGAATTGTGTCCCACCAAGTGTGCATTCAGAATTTGACGCATGCCATGGAAGCCTGAACCGGCAAAAGACGGATGCTTTGCGAAGTGTAATTAATCAGGGTTGATAAATATTAAAGCAATAAATGTATAAAACTTACATCTATATAAATAAGATACGTTTTTGCTTAATTAATGGTGTAGACAAGATAGGTTGTGCATCAGGGTTTTTTGTTGTATTCTATAAGCCTCGACATCCCAAATGATTATTTTAAAAAAAGTTACATTTAAAATGTTTTTCCACCAGCTTCATATCCTAGTCGACTACAGCTGAAGTTAAAGCTGTATTGTAAAGTAAATATGCAGTAAAAATGTCATGTAAATAATGTCTAACCCATCTTGTATTTTGAATACAGTAATAGCGGTCTTGTCTTTGAAATCCTGGGATGTGGAAACTGCAAATTTCTGGACTGAGTTTGCTCCACCATTAAGTCATCTGATCGGTTAAAAATGTGTTTAGGTTAAATAGCACAATATTCACATGATTGTACTACGGGTGTAATATTCCAGTTGCGGATGATGGCATCAGGTTGTGTCCCATTTCACAGCCATTGGGGCAATTCTTTTCTGATGGCCTTGCGACCAATGCAACCCTAGCCATTTCAAATCTCTGTGAAGTACAAACCGGGCCTAAGGGTGAGTAAGGGTGAAGTAGGTGAGATGCAGGGGTGTTGTTTTTTAGCTTTTTTTTCAACCCCTCCCCACCCCCACCCCAACCCTCCACACTGTGCAAGGGACCAGTTAGTGTTCATGTGATAAATGTGCGCTCCTTGCACACAACCTCACTGTTAAAAATGAGGAAATCAGAGCGTTGTTTTTGTGGACGGGCATCCTATGGGCAACTAATCCCTTAACTTACACCATGCATGTGGCATTTGAGGGCGGTCAGTAAGGCACTAGTACACAACCCTTACTAAAGACTAGAGTGTGGTGTAAAAGCACCAAATGACAGCATCACCGGATATCATAAGTGCACATGAGCTTTATGAATACTTCACGATACACTATCACTCACGACAATGGCACGTTCCATTTTCATGAAGTCCTTTAAAGTGGCTGCATGGTCCCTTAAAGGAACTGCAAGACATGCCCGCACTCCCCTTCAGATGGCGCTGCTCCTCTCTTTGACCCTTCACGTGCCTGGACAACCTAAAAACCCGAAGCACCTGTACAGGTCAACCTCGTACTAAGTCAACCCTTGTATTAATTTTTATGTTATTAATTGCGCTTAATTTACGGCACAGAATGCAGCTGTTGTGGACTCAACGTGGTTTTCTGAAAATCTAAGCAGAAGTCAGCAAACAAAGAGAAGACAATGATGTCATAAAAATCAGCTAAAACTGAAGGCGCATGTGTCAGGAAGATGACACAGCTAATTCCATGACGCCTGCCTTCATATTACAGTATACAAGTGAGGGTTTAGTCATCCTGTGAATAAAGATATAAACCTCATGGCTAAACAGAGCTTTTCAATAAGAGAATGATTCAGCTTGAGAGTTTCTCATTCCCAGCACTGCAACAATATTACAGCGTTACTGCAGCAACGTTGAGCGACTGAGAAGAAGAAGCAGCGTGGCAGAAATGAAAAGGTAAGGTTGTAACTCTAACCTACAGTCTGTGTTTGGATATTCACTTTTTACGGATTTTTTTTTATTTCTCAAATGAAATCCCATTGCACCTGCAAGACTGTATTATTAGTAAAATTGTGACACAGGTCAGCAGCACAGAGGCCCAAGTGGGTTCCCTGAAAAAAACAGCAAGTTTGTCGCAGTAACTATTTCTTACCAATATTTCATTCATTTAGTGTGAAATCTGCTGTTAAACAACTAATAACATAAAATGATTTAATTAAAAATAATTAGGTAGATGTATTTGAATGTGGATTTTTGTAGAAAAAGGTGAGTTGAGGTATGTACTCATAGTTTTATGCCTTCATTTGTTTTATTTACTTAATTATCCAAGTCTTTTATATGGGTTAATGGTGCCATGCTATTAAGAGAGCTCCTGCAGGGTGTTAATGTAAAATCACAGCAGAAAATCCCTGAATATGTTACTAGAATGACTGTAGTGGAAAACCAGTTCTGGACATGCTGAGAGATCTGGCAAATTGAGTGGGAAAAAACCCCCCTAAAAATCAGTTTGACAGGCAGAGCTGCAAAACAAGTGGACAAGTGTAAACCATCCCATTTTAGACTGACGGTGGGGATGTCTCAGCAAGCACATTTTGACACACAAAAATACAACCGTAAAAAAAGAAAAAGTTAGTTAAAAACAGCAATTAAAATGTCATAAACTGCAATACCAATGCATAACGATCCAGTCAGATGACAGTTGTGCTTTTGGTGTTTTTTTAAAACAATCTTGTGGCATTTTTCTGATGATGGAGGACATTTATTAAGAAAATAAGTAAGTGATACGTATTTTTTTAATTCAAATGACTGTGAATCGGGAGAGATGAAAAAATGCAGTTGGGAAAAAAAGAGCGTGTTTGTGACGTGTAAATTATGATGGGTGGGCCACAAACTGCCTGCTCAGACCTCTCAGCAACGGGGATGGGAAGGGGGTGGGGCTTCCCAACGCCAACAGTGCCGCCCACGACTCAGGGGCAAATTTCTCATGAACTCCTGCCGCTCTGCAGAAACTATGTCCTAGAAAATGACACAGGTTTTCTGATTTTGGCTTATTTAAAAGACCACTTTGAGGTTTTCTCTACAATTGTGAATTTTAAAACATTATACATTCTAAAATGACACAGTTTTTTTGTGAGTTATCCCACCATTACAGTTAACTGTTTCTTCAGAAATATTAAAGTAACTTATTCCATTGCAGGATTAAAGGTCACCATACAAAGATGAAAAACATATTTTTATTTGGATTCCTAAATAAAACTCACTAAACTGCATTGATGGCACTCGTACGTCGTGCCATGTACAGTAAGTATAAGAGCCAAAAATGATCTGGAACAAATGCATGAATCTAATAATGTACAGAAGACAAAATCCTTCAATTTGTACTTTTCTTTAATCATTTTTGATGTTTTTTGAAACAAGGGAATTTAAATGTCCATCCTGATATCTTGTCGTGTGTCCTGAGGCAGTATAACTGATTGGCATTTTATTTCTTTACACTGCATTTAGTCAAGCTGTGTTGGGAAGACTCAAATGCTCAAAAGGAAAAGCTGCATGAAACCTCACTCAACTTTTCTATTGTTCGTCTATACAGCAGATGAATAAGCACAAACACTCCAATATCCCGGTATAACCAGCAGTACAATCATAACTTTTAAATGTAAAATTGTGTTAGAAATATAAATGAATACTAATGCAATTGTGTGAGATTTTGATATATTAAATTGAGCTGTTTGTCTGTTAAAAAATGTCACAGGACAAGGAACAAAAATAGGAAATATGCTTTTCAGAGCAGCTTAATGCTTCTGTGAGTTTGGTGATAAATTTAGCAACAGTGGCCCGTAAAGGCCTGTTCACACGAGGCTTGAACATGTGGACGGCGCTCGTAAATATCATGTAACAGCTGGCGATCATCTAAGCCAAACATGACTGCATTCTTCACACAGGTTGTGTCCTGGGCTGACGCTCGCTTCTCAAAAAGAATCTTCTGCATGAACAATACAGAGTTAATCTGGAATCCTATGAAAGCAGATTTTTAGGGATAAACTGATTAACAGGTTTTTGAATTAGCTCCATGCAAAATTGACAGCTTTTCTCACTTTTGATAGACTCACTCTGATGAAAATTGTGTTTCTAGTGTTTTTCACATGTTCTTATGGAAGTATTCTGATGATGAAGGACATTTATTTAGAAAATAAGCTTAAAATAGCATTTCTGAATAGTTCTTTATTTAAATTGTTGTGAATTAAAAAAAAAAAAAAAGTTCCTTGAAAAAGAGCGTATTTGTGACGTAGAAAATACACTGGCACGTGTTCCCTGCTCCGCTCCATTATGATGTATCCACTTGCAGACAACTAGATGTATGTCTTTGTTTTCCTTGACCCAGCTGGCATCTGGCTTTAAACTGTATGTCTGGATAGCTCTGATTTTACTTGCCCCTGTCGTTGCACTGTTTTAATGTTAGGCCGAATCTGAAATCTTCTTCCTATCCCCCAATTGTAGGGCAATTTGAAGTTTTATAGATGCCCAAAATAGTCTTTGTAAAGGGAAGCTGTACGGACTTAGGGTTGAAAATCCCTCTGCATCACACTGTGCCATGAAGGAGAAACACATTTCTTCAAGTGGATGTGCTCTGATGCACAGAACCTTTAACATTTAAATGTAAAATTGATTTTTTGTTTGAGCATTACTTTTTAAAGTTATAAAACCGATGTTATATATTTTCCATACTCTGGCAGCTAAGTGCTAACGTCGATGACCTGCGACTTTTGACGACGTCGCTGAGGGGTTAGTAACTTCTGAATTTGAAGCCACTACTTTTCCATATCTATCCATTTGGAGGACTAAATGTAGGGGTGAAGCCATAGGGGTAGGGGACGAATTCGGATTAAGCCTTTGGTTGGGGTTGTTAGAGACTGAAAGCTAGCAGGAGAACACATATTCTGAGAGCTCAGATATGGATAATGGGAAGAGGGGGTGGGGTTGCTGTCCTGTCCACAACTTAGAGGTAAATTTCTAAGAAACTATTTCCACTCTGCAGAAACTGTGTCCTAAAACGAAAGGGTTTTTTTTTTTTTTTTTTTTGGCTAAAAATTGCATAATCATGACCACTGGGAACCCTTTTACAATAGATCAAAAATGATCAGAGTGGGTATTTAATCTCACATCTTCAGTTTACATTTGTGTTTCATCCTTTGTGGTCATGTTTCTTTTATTTATTGAATTTATTTTAAAGCTTATAGTCCACAAAAGTATTGTATTTATTGCGACCATTTGTGCTTTTTTTTTCAGTCAGCAGAGGAGTCCTCACACACAACTCGCCGACATAACACATCAATCACTTCATTGCCTTCAGTTACTGTCACAACGCACTGCTGCATTGTGCATTCAAATAACAGTCAAAATAGTGTCATTACCATGACTCAAGCAGATCCACATGCGTCAGATCTGCGTCTTAATCCGTGATGTCTCAGTGTAATTAGGGATTTTGCAGAATTGTTAGTAGAGATGATTGTTGCAGCTGTGGGTCCGATTTTTAATACAGATCTGGTTTTAAAGAAGAGCTACAAGTTAGATTCTGTCACTAATGGTCACCTAAGACTCATGTGGAGATGCATTCTAATGCGAAAAATGCACCAATGGTTGCAGAGCTGCTATAGACGCATGTTAATGCCGGCTATGAAGAGGGTCAGAGACCACACCTGCTCAATCATCGCCATTCTTTCTTGTTGCTAAAAATGTCAGACAAGATGAACACGTTAAGCGGAAACTAAAAGGTCGGTGAGCCTCAAGAGAATGGGCTTCCTTAGACTGTACATATAAAGGTGACAAAATGAACTAGTGTATGAGCTACGCAGCTGTTCTAGCCTAAAGCTTTTAGACACACTAATGCAGTTTTCTTGAGCCTGAAAAAGCCAGGGCACTTTCTGTAATCATGGCCTATTATAACATTGATTAAATGCTACAAACCTCTTCATTTGAAGTCTTGAAATCCATGTGCTACTATGCAGTAAAGGATTCTGCAATGAAGAAAAAACAAGATTAAATTAGACTGTGGAGACAAACGCTTAATGGAACGATGGAGTCTCTGCAGCAAAGCCACACATACAAGTTAAACCGGCATTGTTAGCAGCCCTCCTTCCAGTCCCTCTGTTTTCATATAGAAAATGATACAATAGATTTTTCATAGAAATGCACATCTTGTGGATTAAGCTGAGCAAAACTCCCACGAGCAAAACTGGAGACCATTAAGCATTGGTGAATAATTCATAAGCAAAGGTGAGAGCCAAGGTATCCTAATAAATCTTTCAAAAGTGAATTCTGTCTCCCAAAATTAACTTTGTCACCATCACTCTGAAGGCTTGTAAGAGAGTGGAAGAAACTGAGAGGCTGTGGAGTTTACTCAAATAAAAGGAACAAACAGCAACTCATAAATACCACCTACTTTAAACTGCTTTTCCTAATGCTTCCTCATACATAAGCAATCAATATCATGCAGACGCTTCATCTACATAAAGCAGTAGTTTTTAACCTGACTGAAGAGAAATGCCTGCAACCTGAATATGAGAACCTTCTCTACAGGAGAAGCCTTACCTCAGCAGAAAGGCCCCCGGCTCTTTGTGCAGTGAGATCTAGCCATGGAGCGATGAGTTCATCCCCAAACTCAGCCGTGGCAGGGGGCCTTTCCGGATCATGGCTGTCAGACCTGGCGGGGGGGCAGAAGAGCAGTTTTGTCACTACTTATGTCGTAGGCTGTAGTTGTAGAACTTCAGCTTACAAAAGGGGCTAATTCAGTACAGCAGACTAAGGCTTGTGAGAGGAGATTTGTCTCTCTCCTCTTGTTATTGACCATTGACTGTATAGGAGAACTGGACTGAGCGACCCTCTCAAGTTCCACAGAGGAAGTACCTGCTGGCTCCAAGAAGCCATAATTCCATCGACTTCTGTTGAGAAATAAGCAGCTATTTCTCAGTCATTCTTTTTGTCAGAATAGCCATTTTTGCTCTGATATCTTTCGTTTATTTTATTAAATAAAATAAAATAAATTGAATTACATTTTTTGATTAAATTAATTAATTATGTTTAATTTAAATAGATTATAATCTATTATAATCTTGTAATACATAGCAGCTATTTTGTGTGCTACTAACAGTTAGTGAAGGCACAGTAAGGTTTGTTTCAGCAGTATCAATCTGTTTTTTACATGTTGCAAATTAACCTGGGAGTTACAAGTATTGTCAATATGCTAACCCAGCTAACATTTCTAACGTGTGGCGTGTTACAAGCAAGTTCTAGAGTTACTGTGAACACAGTTAACAAAGTCTGATTGACTGATTGATTTATCTCTGGCTCTTGTTTAGCTTAGTGCACACCATAGTTCGGTGCGGCTTATACATGAAATAAGTTTACAAATAGATCATTCACTGACGTTGCGCATTATAAATTGGTGTGCCCTATTGTGCAGAAAATACAGTATGAGGTCTCACGTCCAACATTCAAAATGTTTGATTGACAAATTTCATGTAGCAGCCCGCTTTTAAGTTGTAGGAGTGTGGACTTTAAACAAGCTCACTCCTGACTGGAAACAGTGGTTGTCATAGAAACGATGACTCAGCCAATTTGGACCAATAACTGCTTACTGACAACGTCTGGCTCCAACATAGCAGTGTCCACATTGTGAAAAAATGGCAACTGAACTGACTTCATTTTGTTGGAACTAGAAGTTAGCTACAGTATTTTCTATGGGTGACATCACACTCACTCAGTCCAGTTCTCAAAATGTTATCGATGGCTAAGCTGCGTTAACAGCAGCGCATGAGGGGGGCTATGATATCACCCTGAAAGCAAACACACTTGAGAGCTAAAACAAATAAAATACAAGTCTGATTGTCACTGATTATTTTCTTCAAACTTTGACAGAAAAAATGTGATCCAAAACCTTCCAGAAACACAGACAAGCTTCAGAGTAACTGATGCAGAGGATGTTGAATTAGAGGTAATTCACAGCTTTAGTTTCCAAATAAGAACTTTTTATAAAAAAAGATTCAAACTCTACGCTTCTTGATCGCTGATAAACAATCCTCTCAAACACTTAAATAAAAAAGAAAGGTGGATTCAGAAGTGTGATTGCGAAAAAAGTAATCAAGTCGCATTCTTCTGCTTTCTCAAAAATGTCAAATGACTTTCTGTGAGCGCTGGTTAAGCTCTGATAGCGCGCCCTTGAGAATTGCTCCTTGTTAGTATACATTGTTGGCTCAATGCCACCTTTTTTTTTTTTTTTTTTTTTTTTTTGCTTAGCTGCAGTGTTGATCATTGTTCCACAGGATTATACAGTGTTCCAGCATTTCAGGCTACATTTCATGCATTAATCATTCACCCCTGATGATACAGGAAAAGTAGCCTCAGTCAGATTGGGTTTCTTTTTGAAGTACTGGAGAGGAGAAGGAAAGAAAGTGAATCAGGGTTCAATCAATAAAATAGTTCTGGATCTTTTACTCTTAGAAAACACCACACGAGAATTTTAATTTTTATTAGAAGGATATTCAATTGATGCACTTAAACTAAAATTATTATCCCCTTCTATTATACATGCATTTCTGCAGGCCATTTTAAATGTATCACTATTATGATAATTGAGGTTCTTGATTTCTGCAAAATCCTGATTTTCATGATACAAATGTTGGTTTAAAATATTTAGAAATACAGGACATATCTTTATGCGCTGGTTTGTCAAGATACCCTAAAGAACCAGGTGATTTGAAGGATCCGGATGCAAAAGGCTTTGGTTGTGTCCGAATTCCCTCTCTACTCCCTAACCTCTATGAGACTTTAAATTGTGCAGGACTAACCAGTGCCCTGGATTTTAACGCATTTCGGACATATGCTCACTACCTTTGCTTTTGTTTTTTTTCTGCAAATGCAACGTCACCCATTTGTCAAAGTAAAACGTAATAAATATGAACATTTTACAACCACTTTTTATGAATCCACTGTGTTCTGATGATGAAAATTTGGATGGTTAATAAAAAAATTTTTCACAATAGTTCCCGGGCAGTGGGCTATGTCGGAATTTACTTCCTATTCCCTAACTAACAAAAACTAAATAGTGAGGGATTATCTAGTGCCTTGGATTTTAAAAGCAATTAGAACACCATGCTCACTACTTTTTCTTTTTTAAACGAAATATGGTGGCTGAGCAGTGTCAGCTCAGCCACGCGTTGTCATGTAATAAAATTTCAGAATTTTAAGTATTGCTAGCTTGTGCATTGTTTTAATTGGAGAGCCTCAGTTTTTCATATCATCTTAAACAATGTAGTTCTCAAATGTCAAGTTTCTCTTGGTATCACTTTCTAAAATATACTTATAAATGTATTGTTTAGCAAAATAAAAAAAAGATGAATCCTGCAAGGCAAGATTGACAAATGTTCAACATAATGGAGATTCATATATATTCATTTGTATTAAATGTTTAAAAAAAATATGCATTATTGCACAATTTCAAGCTTCATTCATGCACATCCAAAGTCAAGATTTCTGCGTTAACCAGCTCAAAACCACTCCTTATTCTTCAAAGTATTCAAAACCTTTCCTTTTATTTATGGGTCAACAAATCTTATAAAGGTATCTGCCAGATGAAATATAAACCAATTCATAAAAAAAAAATCATTTCAAAAAGAAATGTACTCTCAGCGTGAACTCATTTGACATTAAACAAACATCCAGTGCAAATATTATATTTTTTCAGTGATTTAGTATTTTTATTTTGAATTTTAAAAAAAGTCTTTACCTGTATGGGGGCCGTTACTCACTTTTTAAAATGTGATATATCACATAAAATGGGATATATTCATATCTCATGCTGTTCTTAAATAATATCTGTACATTGAGGATGTATTTCAACATTTCCTAAATTTTTTCTTTGAGAAAAAAATCATTGATTTTTATTTTTGCAAATGTATACATCTTATTTGTTTATAGTATTTTCTTACATTTCATTTCTAAACGTATTTCCTATTTATTTTTATAACAAATTAAATAATCAATTTCAAAAAAATCTTAATAATGTTTTTTTTTTTTTTATCCAGTGCCAGACTGATACCCATGACTGTTGCCAGGCCTTAATGAGCATCCCATTTCTTTGGATAATGCAACACTTGATGCAAGGGAAGGCTTCAGCTTTTGCAGTTTGTGTTTGTCTGCAGTCATTTGAGCCACTGCGTTTTCTTCTAAAAAGCTCTTTGACATTTTTTTTTGAGGTTGTGAAAATATCCAAAAACAAACTAAATTCATTTTTCTAAATAGGTAAAACACAAGGGTGTGAACAGAGATGCAAATACCTAAAACAGCTCTAGATATTTTTTCAATAAACAATGCTAAGAAAAACTAAAATGAGACTGATGTCATTGTATCTCCCTTATTGGGTGCCCATCATGATTTTTAAGGGGGTTTTTTTGTATTCAACATCTTGCTATAATTCAACAGATTTCATTTTTAGTCCCATCCCCTTGAACGCCCTCCGAATGAGGATGTTTTGATTTGACATGTTTTTTTGTGGAAGTCATTAAGATCCTCGATGTCAGAGAAGCTCAGATTCTGATAAACCAAGCAGGTCACAGGGGGCATTGCTGCAGTCACCGGGGATAGGGTGAGGGTTTCCTCAGTATTCACCTGGTGGATGGGCTTTCCTTGCACCATAAAAAGAAGAAAACCACAACCTCTTGGATTTAGTGTATGATTATCTTTGGCTGTTAAAGAAAACATTCTCGTTTTCAAAAATTATTCAAAGAAGGCAGTAATACATGATGCTTTTAATTCACAGACAAAAATATAACTGTGGAGCTTTGTTTGTTCATGAATGAGGACAGCTTGATAAATAAAATACATATGCAAACTTTTAGGCTTTTATGTTCATAAAGTGTTGCATAATGGTGCAACGCTACTTTTCTCCACAACAAAATCCACTGGAATTGTGTTAATTGTGGTAACAGTTGAAGAGTTACGGTAGTCAAAAGAATGTAAACTCAAGAGCTAAGGCTCTGAGGTTCAAAAGTTACTTGGCCAGGAGTCTGTTGAAAAAACCTGTGAGCCTCATCTGTCACACAGGTGTTTGAAACAAACTATAGCATTCATTTCTGTTTGTGAGGACAGCTCAGCAGAAGAGATGCAACGATTCACTTTCACATCCAAACCTTCATTTTTGGGTCAATGTTTGGTTTTGGTTCGATAAATGATTTGTGTAAGACAAAGAAACAACCAATAACCAAGAATTCGGAAACATCCTTTCATAAATTTGTTAATATGGAATAAAACTGAAGAAAAACCTTTCAGTTGGTGCATCATAAGCCTGGTGAAACATAATAAAACAATAAATATTAAATCTTTCTTAAAATTAGCACAATTTCACACTTTTAACGTAAACATACTGGTATGGATGCAACAATTCAGCTTCCCCACAATTACTAAAATCAGTTTTCTGCAAGTAATCCTTATTGCATCTCTATAAACAAGATGATGTAACGCATTCATGCAGCAGTGATTGGTTTCATGTAAATATGATTGCTGCATGTTTCACCTGGAGTTGCATCCTTCAGTCTGTTTACAAATCCCCACAACAGCCATGCGTGAGAGAGGGCAGGTCCCACCTCTAAAAGACAACCAGTGAAAAGTTGGATGTTTGGATCTGATTGTATAAAACCAGAAAAAATCTGGTCTTGTCTAAGAGTTGGCACCCAAAACTGTCAAGAAAGGTCCAGAAAACAAAATAGACGCACATTAAGTGTGTGGTTTTTGAATAAACACTAATGTTAGGATGGTTTAAAGTTTGATTAAGAAAGAAAAATCCATTAAAGTTCTACTCCAGCCATCTGTTGATCTACTTTCAAACCGTTCCCAGGGGTCTTTTAATTATGATTATGCTGTTTTCAGCCAAATTTTAAAAATCTGTATTTTTCTTACACGGTTTTTGCTGAAATTCATTAGAAATGTGCCTCTGAGTTGTGGGCGGGACCGGAGTAACTCCGCCCCAATTTCCCGTTGCTGAGAGCTCTCTGCCAGCCGAACGTTTTTGATGCCAGCTTGGACGAGGGAAAAAAAAGACGTTCATGGATCTAGTCATCTGCAAGGGGTCAGAATGGATGTATCAGAATGGAGCGGAGCAGGGAGCGTATTTTTTATGTAACAAATTCAATCTTTTTCAAACTGCATTTTTTGTTTTTCTTTTGATTCACCACGATTTGAATGAAGAAATACTCAGAAGTGCAATTTTAAGCTCAATTTTTCTTATATATGAAAAAAGCCACAAGGATTGTGTTAAACACACCAAATGCTCCATTTTTGTCAGAGTGGGTCTTTACAACAGCAGGATATGGCCTCTACTTTGTAATTCCACTAGCCTTCTTCTTAAAGTGTGTGTACAAATATTTGTGTTCCATTGATTTATTTGGATGCTTTATTGAACAGAACAAAGTGACTCGCAGCTTTTGTCTCCTCCTGCACTCTCATATTCTGTAACATCTCTGTGTAATGCATGTAAGAGCCATCCTGACATCCTTTGTGGAGCAGCTTTAAAAAATGAATGCCCGCATGCGGTCAGCTGAAAGATGAGTTAGGAGCCGAGTACTTTGTCTCAGGAGGTGCTCTTCTGTACGTCTTGTCAGATGTCTGTACTTTCATTCTTTTTTTTTTTCCTTTTTTTGCCTACAAAATTCCAATGATAAAAAAGTCCAAGCCTTTTTCTGTCATTTAAGTCAAGTCAGCAGTACTCTTTTAACTCTCACGCCCAGAAGATGTTTTCAGTCGAACCAATCTGCCAAGCGGCGTATTTGAAATAATGGTCTTGTCTTTTGCACAAAAGACACAAAAACAGAACAAGATCGCCTGGATGATGTGGAGATTGCAACATGACATCTTCATCTCCCAACTCAGAGGACAGCCGTGGACCAAACAGGATGATAAATGGTCGCTGGCGCTTGCAGGAGACACCACAGGCAACTTTGTGCTCCAGCAAATGCAGTTTCAAGAGCAGCTTTCACTCACTGCACTGTATGTTAATGTCTTCTGTGACCTGGAACATACGGTGCCTGACACTTTAATTTAAAGAGTGGTGATTACACACACTATAGGTCACTCAAACATGATGTTATCCCCGGACATTCCTGTTCTACAGGAACAGAGCTGAAATGACAAAATTTCACACAATCTGCCATGTCTGCTAATATTGCTGCCAGCCTACTCTGATGTTATAAATACACACAACCCTGTATCTAGTCTTTATCTCTGAAATGAATCAGTCTTCCTCCCGATATTATGTAGATTCACTGTGCTCATTTGTCATGCTTCTGATCAGTAATCACATGTTTAACTCATGGCAGCATCAGGAGAAACCTGAACCAGAGAAGCCCACATTTGACTAATGGAAGCAGGTTTCAGCTTCCCAAATGTACTTAAAATACAACAAACCAATGTAAAAAAAATTCTAATAAATTAGCACAACAAATAAATTAGAAATGATGAATAATTCACACGTTTAAAAATAATCCATATTTTTTTTAGATGAATGCATTTTCTTATTGTTTAGTGCTTTTTAGCACAAAAATATTTCATCCTGTCCTCAAGATCATTTCTCACAGCATGAATTCATTTTAACATAAAAGTGCAAATCTTTAGTTTGCCACAGTAACTGTATTTAAATAAAAAAAACAGTCTCCTATATATAGGAGTACATTACTTACTTTGAAGAGGTGTAATGATTCATTTGAACAACAATTCAATTCACATTAAAATGTGTGGTCTATGATCCTATTCATGGTCCACTTTGGTTCATTTCGAATAATTTGATTCACTGACCTAAAACTGATCAAAGACACGTTTATCCAAAAATCCAATCAGTGTGACTCAGAGATCAATACCTGGTACTGAACAATGCAGATGAAGTTTTCTAGATTCTTTGCAATTATTGCAAGATAATCAAGTGTAAATGAAAGATGTGTACAAACAAACAAGCAAAGAAGAATTTATGACAAATCCATTCACATTTTAGTTTAATAAAGTTCAGCCCACTGTTGTGTTTCTACATAAAATCCAATCGAAACATTACTGAACGTTAAACCACACTGAATGACATGGCTCTGTCAAATTTTCCACACGATGGACTGTAATGATGCAGTTTTTTGCGCTATAGTAAAAAAAATAGTATTTTCCAATATTATTATAAACAATTTTGTAATTTTGAAATGATTTATACCGGTTTAGGTCAATTTGATTAACAACTTGCCTCAGACAGATCAATCTGGTTGGATTGTAGGAGTATAAACCAATTGATTAAGCTGGTAAATCGTTGCACCTCTTACTTTTTAAAATGAGAGAATTCTTAATATCTGGTACTGTTCCTGAGTAACATCTGTTTTACCTTCAGACTGTATCTCATCAGATCCTTTAAAAAAAACTACAATTTCTAAGTATTTTCTTTGAGAAAATTGTTAGGTTCAAAACCCAAACATTAGTAAATCTGCAAAGAAACACAAGAGAGTTGAGTATGGCTTTTACCTGCAGGGAGAGTGCCAGAGATTGCTCAGTTACAAGCTCATCCAAACACTCTGCAGATCTCCGTCTCTCCCTGCTATTTATTGAAAGGGAACACCCTAGTTACATGCTGATTCAGCCACTAAGGGAGGGGAAAAAAAGGGGGCTGGCTGAAGCAGTTTGTAGATAAGAAGAGAAAAGGAGAGGTAAGCCGTGCCCCTTCCTGAGATAGGGGTCACACGACAAGACTTTGAAGTTTGATAGTGTGCAGCCCTGGAATGTAAGACTTTGAGGTTTGATAGTGTGCAGCCCTGGTATGTAGGACTTTGAGGTTTGATAGTGTGCAGCCCTGGTATGTAAGACTTTGAGGTTCCCCTGTTTGTCCTGCCCCTGGTGTGGAAAGGTCACAACCTCTTAAGATACACTCAGAACTGCCATTCCACAGAGGAGTCACCATTTGTAACTGAAGAAAACAGAATAATAATCATAAAATCTCTAACAAAAATCTAATCTTTTTTTCCAAAATGTATAATTATTATTTTTTATTTAATCTCCTTTATTTAACCAAGAAGTCCTATTGAGATTAAAAAACCTCTTTTACAACTGGAATATATTTTACACATGTATACATACATTTTAAACCCATGTTTTTTTGCAAATCATTTTAACATTTACTTTTTCAAAGCTCTATGATAGATCTTTAAACTAACAGTATGAGATAAAACCTTTTTTTCAGAAATGAAAGGAGCAAAGGTGACTTATAAGAGTGGAGAGAGGAGCAAACATTTGATTATTTCTTATGCAGACATAATCTGAGCGTGATCAGTGTCTGCGAAATCATGACCAAGGACAGTGTAGTCAGACAGCATAGGATGCTGATATGAGGAAGATGAGGAGCCAGGGTAGAGCAGAAGACTAAGTGATGGAAACTGAAGCAGGTTTTTTGGAGATCAGGAAGTTCTTCCAGATGACTGGACAGCTCTAGCTACGGTGATCAGGGAGATTTGCAGGAAGGTGCTTGGTGTGTCATTTGGAATAAGGAAAGCAGATAAGGAAACCTGGTGGAGGCTGCTGTGGAACAGGAAGCAGCAAGGATCGAGTGAGGAAGACATTGGAAAGGATGAAGAGTGGAACAGCAGTTGGTGCTGACAGCATACCTGTGGAGGTATGGAAGCGTTTATAGAAGGTGGCAGTAAAGCTTCTGACTGGACTGTTTAACAAGATCTTGGAGAGTGAGAGGATGTCTGTGCCAAAAGAGTGTCAGCAAGAATGAAAGGAAAGGCGTAGGAGACTGTGGTGAGAGCAGTCGTGATGTTTGTTTAGAGACTCTTAAGAAAAAGACAGGAGGCAGAGTTGTGGAGGGAGCAGAGATGAAGATGTTGAGGTTCTTTTTGGGAGAGACCAGGAGGGGATCAGAAATGAATCCATCAGAGGAACCGATCATGTTTTGGAGATATATTCAGAGAAGCAGATGGAGACGGTTTGGACACAATGAGAAGAGGAACAGTTATGATGTTGGTGAAAGGATGCAGAGGTTGGAGCGACCAGGAAAGAGGCCCAGATAAAGACCAAAGATGAAGCTGATGGATGTAGAGAAGAGGGACATGAGAGTAATTTGGGTGAGTGAGGAGGATGCAGAGGAGAGGATTGGGAAGCTGCCAAAACCCAAAAAAGTTTTTTTGTCTCGTCAATACCATTCAAAATGTAAAATCTATTGCATCCATACAAATCACAAAAACAATTTTTCTTTTTAACCAGCCCTAAATAATTCCAAATGTATATTTTTTTAAATTGGTAAAAAATAATTTCAAATTTAAGATTGGATTCTCACATTTCCTTTTTGGCCTTTCAAAATGTTAATATATGGAGATGCTGTGAGTAGGAGTGAGATGCTGTGAGTATCGCGAGAATCGACGAGACGTGGGTGGTGAGTCAACTTGGCGGCGCGAAAGTGGTTGAACAAACATTTCCGTCTGCTTTTCTCTTTCTGCCATATAAGTAATAATTATAACAATATTCATTAAACCTCTGAAAAGATTATTAAGTCCTTGACACCCTGGAGGACCTGGAGAGCTTCATAGACGAGTGTTATAATACCTTCGTCATGGGGAAGACAAACACCACCACTCCTTCCTCCAAACGCGGCCGTCCTGAAGACTCTCCTGGGGCCGCTTCTTCTCCAGGCAGCGGCATCAGCGAGATCCTGGAGTCGATTGATAAAAAGCTCTCCAGCCTTGATTGCCGCCTGAACCTGCTGGAGATTCTCCATAAAGAGTTCCAAGGCCTGCGAGAGTCCCTGGGGTTGCGTGGGGTTCTGGCTTGGTTCGGGGGGTGGTCCTTTTGCGTGCGCTGGGGGGGCTTGCGCGGGGCCCTGGTCCTGGGGGTCTGCCTGCGCTGGATGGGCGGCCCGTCTGCACCCGGGGGCTGGGATCACTCCTTCTCTGGCCCTGGGACAGGATGGGGCAACCCTCTTGGGGCCTGCATTTGCTCCAGGAAAAGCCTACCATGGCGGGGTCTGGGGGGAGCGGGATTTCCGTGGGTAAGAGGGGGGGTCCACCACCAGTATGGGACCCTTGAGGCTTCCTTGGGCCCGCTGGTACCTGACCAGGCAGCCACAGGGGCGGTGCTTGGGGGGAGGGCTGGGGCTTGCGCCTGGGGGCTGGCCCCCTCTTGGCTCCTCTCTCTTTGTGTGGGGTGGGGGGTGTGGGGCCTGGGGGGTCGGCTTTCGGGCGGTGGGGCCTCTGCCCTGGGAAGACTTAGGCCCAATGCTGGGGGGGGCGGTGGGACAGTTGTTTCACCATCGGGGGTCAGTCTGGTAGCTGTCCCCGACCTCCCCTCCTTCCTCATACGAACACTTATTAGGTTGGAGGGGGGGCGTGCTTGCGGAATACCTCGAGAGGCCGATCCACTTGGCAGTGGTCCCCCCTCCCATGGTCTCGGCACAGTTTCGCCCCCTTCTCTTGGTTTTAAATGCACCTTAGACACGTAGGACCCTTGGTGGGGGGTTGCTGGGACATCACTGCCAGCAAGCAGGAGATGTCCTCTCAGTGCTCTACCCTCCAATTTTAATTGCACCGTAGACATTTAGGGTTCCTTGGTGAGAGGGTGATTGGACATCCCTGTAAGCAATCAGGAGATGTCCTCAGTGCCCTGCTCACCAATTTTAACTGCACCCTTTATTACACACACCCTTCAACCACAAGAAACACACCTCAACATACACACACACACACACAAATACATTACACAAGGAAGGTGGGACTACTGATCTTCTGTCCCTTACCCCATCCCCGGTGGGGGGAACAGGACCTTCAGCAGCGGCGGCCTTGTCTCTTGGGTGTCGGCCTCCTGGGCCCGGCGGCCCCCTCCCCACGCAGGGAGAGGGATCCCTCAGTCCTCTGGCAAGTCCATGAGCGGGGGATCATATTCCACCTGAGCCTGGAGGGTGTCTGTGTCCTTGTGGTGCGGGTTCTGGTCCTTTCCCTCGGGTGCCGGGCCCCTTCTAAGTCACAACATAGGATAGCCTGGTCAGGCTATGTACTCCTTCGGGGACCCCCACTTCTCTTGGTCATCCCTCCTCTAGGTGGGGGTAGCTGACCCCCGCTGTGCTCTCTTCTGGATCTCCGCAACTGCCTGGAGCTTCGGTGCAGGTCTCCCTTGGGGGGCCCTGGCTCGTACCTGGGGCTGGGTCGGGGGGATGCTCAGAACTCCTGGGTGGTGGTGGGCGGCTTGTCTAGGGTGGTGGGGCTCTCGGGGGTGGGTCCCCGTGCTGGGCCGCCTGGTGCCGTGGGAGGGCTGCTCTCCTGGCTGGGCTGGGCCTTGCGGTCTGCGCTTCCGTACCTCACTGCGCTCGGGTGTTGGGGGCCCATGTGGTGGTCCTGCGGGCCCTGGTCTGGGTGCTTGGCTGGGCTGCCTGGCGGGCGGATCTCCTCCGTTGACCCCACAGTATGGGTGCGGGGGCGGGCCCTGGTCGGCACTGTGGCCTCGGCGGGGGTCTTGGTGCGGGGATGTCTGGGAGCTCTCCCTCCTTTTTTTTTTTTTTTTTTCTTTTCTTTTCATTCCTTCATCCACTTCAGCTTAACATAACATTCACCTGAGCACAGGCGTCAGCTCACCTTTGCACCTTCAAATAGTGTGCGTGTCAGAAGGTAGTGCTTTGCATGTGTTGGTTGGTATGCACAAGTGTGTGTGTGAACTGGATGTGGACAAGTTTGCGAACACTCTTGGAGCCGGCAGGTATGTTTGTGGCAGCTGAGTGTGTGGACAGGCCCCGCCCATTTTAGACCAACATTCACTATTTTAATGGGTATAGGCTCCAATATTTTGTTGCCTGTGGATTCGCAATTCTACTTTCCCTTTCCATTAGTCATCCTCTAAAATCTATTATCACCCCCCTTTCCCCCTTTCTTTTTCCGTCCGGTCCAACAAAAAGAACACAAACAAAATTAATATTAATAAAGTTTCATTTAAATTACAAAAGGGGCTTATACCAACATACAATTTGTGTTCCCAATGATTTATAACCCCCGATTGTAGGAGTAAAATCTGTCTAATGCAAGAGGCTTTCAGCTCATATCTGTCTGCTCAGCTGTTGGACAGGACAAGTTAAAAAAAAAAAAAAAAAAAAAAAGTTAATATATGAGTGTTTATGTAACTACATCAGGTAATGTTCAACAGGAATAACCTAAAATAAAACTTATGTAAACATGTTTAGGCGCTCCAACTCCCTGGTGGCAGACCATTTCAGCTCTGTTCTGTTTTTATTTGAAGATCCGTTTTAAAACTGTGATCATTTTCCCTCCGACATACAAATGAGCTTCCCTGGTGTTACTCCAGCAGTTGCTAATACGAAGAGGCTGCAGTGTGAACACTGGTGTATTTACAGGTACATTTTGTAACCAACAGGGACTGCTTTGTATGCCACATGAGGTGCTACCTCTTCTTTCTTCTCGCTCGCACACAGATGACGTTTGAAATCGATCGGCGAGGAGAGATGCAAAGAGTTTCTCATCATAGTTTCAATTTTTCGTGGCATTTGTCAGAAAAATAAGCGTTCTATTATCTGGAGAGTCAATACCTGATGCCCTGGGTACAGCCAGCAGTGCTTTCTATGCCAGAGGCACAGGAATGATGGACAGAGGAGTGAATTAGTGATGGACACATTTAAGGACTGAGATCCTAACATTACTAACAATGGTCTGTTGAAGCACAGAGCCACAGTATCAGCCAATTTAAATTAGTGAAGATCATTATAGATTTTGTTGTATGACTGCATGCAGAAAAGGCAGACTAGAATACAATAAACACACAAGATAAATCTGGTATATGTTTGCTGCTGAGAGGTTGCTAGCTCGATTGGGATATTTTTTTTTTTCATTTTTGTCCAATATTACAATGAGCCACAACCTGTGAATAAATAGATTTAGCAAATAAGCTGTATCACCTTAAATTAAACAAACACAAAGCCTTTTTCACACTGACTTAATTCATTTTATTGTTCCACATCGACATGAAGCAGTTCCAAATATATACATGTAGTCATTTGGGCATTTTGAAACAGTGATGCCTAAGTTTCCTCACAGGGAAAGACTAAGGGTTCTGAAAATGGCACCATACTGTGTTTCTGAGTACATGAAAGGATTATACAGCTCAGCATTTTGCTGAGGGCTGGCTCCATTGAATTGGTGCTACCCGGCAGAAGAACATGCGCTTACTGACTGAATACAAAATAGTGAAATACAAAACTCGCTCAACTGCTAAGGCAAAATAATCCTAAATCCAAACTATGTAATATGAAATGCTATACTTTCTTACAGGACAAGATAAGTCATGAGCAGCATAAACCATATAGTGTAGATAAATGTTCTGAAATTTGAATAAATATTGAAACTTTCTTAAAAGTCTGTATTTTTGGGTTAATCTATCCATCCATTTTTTTCAAAATCCAATTTTTCCCTTTTGGGGTCACTGGGTTGCTGGAGCCTAACCCAGCCACTCGTGGGGGAAGGCAGGATACACCCTGAACAGGTCGCCAGTCTGTTGCAGAGCCACAATCACACACCCCCACACACACGCATTCACACCTAGGGACAATTTAGAGTGACCAATTAACCTATGAAGCATGTTTTTGGACGTTGGGAGGAAGTCAGAGTCACCGCAGAAAACCCACGCATGCACGAAACCCGCTGGGTCATGCATGAAGAGAACATGCAAACTTTACACAGAAAGGTTGGTGATGCTGTTTCAAGTCCCAATGCCATGTTACGACGGTTACAATGCCATGGTGCCTTATCCTGCTTCCAGCAGGCTTCCTCCATGTCATAAAGCTGGAATCATCTCAGTCTGGTTTCTTGAACATGACGACGAGTTCACTGAACTCAAAAAGCCTCCACAGTCACCAGATCTCAACCCAGTAAAGCACCTTCAGTATCTGGTGGAACAGGAGATCGGCATCATGGATGTGCAGCCAACAAATCTGCAGCAACAGTGGGATGCTATCATGTCAATATGGACCAAACTCTCTGAGGAATGTTTCCAGTACCAATATCACCCAAGGGATGAAGGCAGTTCTGAAGGCAAAAGGGGGTCTAATCCAGTACCAGCAAGGTGTACCTGAAGTGGCCGGTGAGTGTAAGATTAAATAATGTAGTTGGAGTAATCTTTGTGAATCTTTAGCACAGTTTCAGTTGGGAAGATCTGCCTCATTTACAGGTATGCTGGGTTGTTGAATCCCTCTACACTCCATTATCAGCTTAACTGGCTGGCTTTCTTCTCAGCCAATCACCATCACATGTTTGCCTTTAAATTCATAAATGGTTTGTCTCTTGTCTGCATTCTAGATGGTTCACTATCCTTTCTCCACCAATTACTACCCCTGGAGTGTTGCTTTGGAATAGTCTGGCCTCTAATCACCATCAGCGTCTAGGCTGTGGAGTTAATACAGCTATGGTCCAAGTACATCCCAAGTGCGCAAGATATCATCAGCCCAGAGCCTAGCTGTCAAAGGCTTTGGACTTATTTAGTGCACATTTTTCTGTAACAAAAACAAATATTTACTTGGATTCCTAATATCTCTCCTTATTTAAAAAATAGATACTGCTCAGTGGTAATACATTAAACACAACCATCTATGGTTTCCCATTAAGGAGCCTCTGTAATTTAATACACACTGGACATGTCCCAATTTGAGAAATTTTGGTTAAAAAAAAAAACATATAGGCAAATTAAACTCGCCCCTTTTCCCAGCTCATTTAGCGGCATCTGGGAGTCATCCCTCAAGAGGGGATACTGTAAAAGATAATTTACCTTGTTTTTTTTCCTGATTTTATTTTGCTTTGCTCCTGCTTTCTTTCACCATTTTGTTCACCCCGGGTTCAGCTTGCAATCACCATAGCTGTAATCAAGACGGCTAATTAGTTCAATATATACCAACATGTTTGGTGGTAAGTCCAGTTTTAATGTGGTTTGCTTTAGAAATTATTACATACTTAAAGATGAAAAATATGACATTTTCGGTCCACCCGCCTCTGATCTCCTTTAATTAGGTCATTTACAAACCACCAAACCTGAAACCCTTTAGAACAACAAGAAGCCCTACACACACAAACACAGAGGAAATAAAAACTTCACATTAAAAGCTGGCAGCCAGTGAGACGACAGAGCTCACCTAGTTAATATGACGTTCACAGACTCACAGCAGTTTGTTAAAAAGCAATGACACAACTTTACAGAAACAACCTTTACAACCTTTGCTGTCTGGTAAACATGATGTGAAATATTACATACTCCTTTACAAGATTTGCCATTTCATGAAAACAGGCTGTACAGGAAGCAGGACAGTGTTAGACAGAATGAATTAAACCCTTAATGTGATGCAGGAAAAAAGAAAATATAAAAAAAAAATAACCACTACAGAATTGCACCATCTATAAGGAGTTTCATTAAATGAAGCAATAACGTGTGTCCCAAATACGCATATTACCACCATTCAACATCTGAATGTTTTCTTTTAGCTCTAAGAGCTTTCTGACACCTGTCTGCTGGTAACCTTCCATCATTCACAGATCTGCGGTCAAAATCTTTAATTTTTTCAAGAATTTATTTATTTGCTAGTAAGGATTTCAGCTCCTGAGGTTTTCTACTGAGTTAAAAACACTCAAAAGGGGAGGTCAGAAAAAAAATTGTTAGTTTCCTTTTTTAAATGTATTTTCTGCCCTTGACACTGTCCTATTGTTGCTGCCTTTAGACGCAGCCAAGATGTTTGTTTGCTTGTTTGTTTTTTGTTTGTTTATCTATACCTCAGGAGGAGAAAAGTTGTGTGCGAATGCAAATAGATTGTATACCTGCCGTTTGTTTAGGATTTGCGGCAGATCATCTAAGAATAATTATTGGGAAATAAATGAGGATTTAGAAGAAGAGCAGTAAGGTTGCAAACACAAAACAAAATCCATGTTTCTCTAAATTAAAAATGTATATGAGGCAAATAAATATGTTGTTAATTAATCTTTACTCACAAACTCTTTGGTTTTATAATTCCATAAATCTCTACTCCACAAAGACTGAAATAAAGCTGCAAAAAATTGTTGCACACAGAAGTCTTGACTTTTTGTGTCTTGATTGCAATTACTGCAATGAGAGGGATGATTGGGTTTTTTTTGTTTTTTTTTTTATTGCCAAGATATGACCCCTGTCTCCACGAAACAAATTTAAACATAACAGTTATTTTCTCATTATTGTTTCTCAATTTATTATTAAAGCAGGCTGTTTATCAAGTAATACAGTTTAAATTATTACAATTTTGATTAGAAAACAAGAAATGAACAAGAGACCTTGATTTTTTGAGAAAATTAAATGAGTAAAGCCTTAGTCACATGCACCCATACAGGTGCTGCAGGTTTGTGGGTTGTTCGGGTCCGTGTAGGGTCGCAGAGACGAGCACCACATCTTTAGGGAAGTGGGTGTGTCTTGCAGCACCCTTGTGCCTTGAATATACCTAAGGGGACGTTATGAAAATGAAACATACCATTGTCGTGCATGGGGAAAGAGTATCTTGAACTATTTGTAATAATGACGTAAGTTACACGCACTTATGACGTACTTATGATGCTGTCGTCTGGTGCCCTTTCGCCACACTCTAGTCATTAGTAAGGTGCGTGCACAGGCCCCCCTTAAATACTGGGCATAGATGCTGCACACAGGTTATGCATAAGTGCCCGTAGGACATCCTACAGGCATGGGATTGTCTAATTTCCTAATTTCTTACAGCCAGGCTGCATGCAACAAGCATGCAAGGAGCAGGTTGTCACGTGAACCGCGTTTACGAGCTCCTTGTGAAGTGGCCTTGATTCAGTGGGTGGAAAAAATGAAAAATCCGTAAGACATCCTCTACTTAATCCTTCCATTATGTGTTGTAGAAGTGTTCACAAAGACCTGTCAAAAAAAGATGTGCATGAACATTTTCGCTCTACAGGTTCACAAGCGGTCAACGACCTTGTTATTTGTGCAGGCCACCTGTATGCCATGTACAAGTTTGCCCATTTTCACCTGCAGGCAGCCCATATCCCCCCTTATAGGCCGTTGTGACAAAGGCTTCAGCCATTTTTTTTTCAGGACCGAATGACAATTTGATTTAGAACTAAGCAAATATTTTTTTGTTTGTAGACCTCCAGCTGGTGAGAAGGGAGCCTTGCTGCAATAGTATCCACTGCAGCTTGGTGTGAGTCTCCACTTAGTTTGTGGTGCACTTTGTAGTTCTTAGTTTTGTGTTGATGTCCACTATGTGTCTTTAGTTTGTGAGCTAATTTTACTGATTTTTTTTTTTGTTTTTTCTGTAATGTTCTTATTACTTTGTTATGCTCCACCCCCACCCTCTAGACAAAAAGGGGTGTAACAACGGGCTTCAAATATTAAATGGAAACAAACACAGTTTATATTAAGAACCTTCAAGGGTGAGCTGCGACCATAGTGTGCTGTCAGAGCTACAGTGCTTAACGAACAAGAGGAGCATTCACATTCATCATATATGACCTAAAATTGTCCAGCTTGGGCTACTTACAAGTTGCAGCACACAAAAGCACGGACTGATATTTCACCGCAGAAAATACTCTGTTGGAAGAATTGTCACTTCTGTGTTGAGCAATTATTCATCATGGTGGTTGATCTAACCCCTTATTGGTTTTCTCATCACCCACCAACATGCAGCTTTAAGCGAGTGTTGCAGTCCCGAACCTCTAAATCAGATAGGCGGGTATATGGGATGCATATGAATGAGGTTTGTGTCTCCTGTCTTCTCTCCCATTAGGAGTTCGGCGTGCATTCGTTTCGTTTAACCAGCCGTCTCCGTTAAGACAGACTAATGGTTTTCTCGTTGCATGACAGTGAGTTTGTAGCACAAACCACTTATATATTTCCCTTTATACCGCCTCCATTTAAAACACTTTTTTTTTTTTTGTTTCATTCGTCCGGCATCACTCTGCAATAAAACCAAATCACTCTTCCTCTCTGAATTGAACATCTGTAGCAGTTTTAACAAATGGCTGACCAAACACTTTGTGTAAAAGCCCCACAGAAACATCAGGTGGGACACAGTTTTCTGAGATCTGGTGATGAAGATGTCCAGCCTTCCCCTTATGTCCCCTTTGTTCGGAACCATCACTGCAGGAAAACAACTAAATATATTTCTTCAACTAATTCACCTCCTGATTATCTCATTTTGTCCCTGCTGTTTTTTTTCCTCATGCATTGTATGTAAAACACTTTTTTTTTGTCATCAAAATAGGTCACTGAGTAAAGGCACATGCCATAACGAGATGCACTTCTGCCTCACTGACACCACAAAAAGAGCAACCCGTGAATATTCAGAGAAGCTCCATTACATATCAACCAACTGGGTATGGCTGTGGGACTCTAACAGCAGGGTGAATGTGTTAACATACATAATTGATGTCAATGGGTACATTAACTGCTTCTGGTAAGGCCTCAAGACTGATCATCTCTTTTCCAAATGATTTAACGAGTCCAAATGTTCAAAGGATTCATTGAGACTGAAGAGCGTAAAAGCAGAGAACTGATGGAGAGTTGAGGAGAACTTGCAGATGCGTCCAGATCTCCTGAAAGACTGTGCTGCTCAGGTGTGCTCTACAGATGTAACCCAGATGTGACCGTGACTACATATCACTTTACCCCTTTTTTCATCTCCAGTTAGTGCAGTCCTGCCAGTTGGCCCAAACTCCGCTGTGATTGAAGGGATAAGCAGAGAACAGGGGGAGGGGAAGCTGGTGCAAGGACATAAAATTGTCAACGACATGTCTTTCCCAGTGTGGAAAGCCGGACTGTCAAGTACATCAAACGTATTGCAACCTGAGCAGCTCATTTCAGTCCAGTGTGCCTGCAGGGGCACCGACAGCCCAAACCTAACTGCACTGATTGTATATCGGCTTGCACTTTAGAAAGACACCATAAATTGTCAGAAACACTGCGAGGATTCAAGAGGTTTTTTAGGGTTTTTTTGTGTATGTGCAAGGCTAGCAGCAGCTGAAAAGCACCTCACATAGATGGATGCTCAGGGCTTCTTCCATGCTGCAAAGGACTGAGAAGCAATACCTCTGATGAGGGGTTTGTGAAAAGCTACAAAAGTGGCATTTGTCTCCCCCTTTTCTTCCAAGAAGGAATGCTGTTCATGATTGGCATCCAGTCTGGAGAGAGTATGAGGCAGCTGAATGGCTCTTTGGATGATGCTGCCTCTGCACTGGGATGGAGAGCTGCGGCTGCTGCTGCTGCTGCTGCCTGGTGTGCTCCAGCAATGAGGCAAAGGTTCCTGCACGAACTGAAGAGTTAAAGCAGCCTCACCGTGAGACCCACTTCAAGTAAACTGATCAGCTCACTGCATCACACTAAAACGGAGCTCCATCACTCAACAGATCATGGAGGAAACTGGCTGCAAATAACATCTAAAAAGTACAGCCCAAGTGAATTCAGGGGTTCGTTTTATGGGGGTTCTGCACAATCCTGAGGCAAAAGGGGGCAAAGGGGGTCGGTGGGGCTTACCTTTCTGGTAACAGGTGGTGATGTCTCCTTAGATTTGTCCCCCTCCGATCGGCTTTTCTTGTTCTAATTTATGCAACGGCTGCGAAACATCGCGGCGCAATCACACAAAGCATCCGTTGTGGCAGCATCGCCCACACGGCATCCAGGTCCACTACGCTGACGCGAGGAGGGAACGACGGGTGGCGGGCTGGTCCATGTTTTCCCGGATTCAGGGGCTCCTGTCGGTCGGCATCCCCGGCAGAGGGTCCAGCTCGTCAGCCTCCGGTCCGCCTCTGCCGCGCATCATCGCGCTGCCAACAGGACTGGAGCTGGTTCCGCGCGCGCTGACAGTGTGCGTTTACACGAGGCTGCCGCGCAACTCCAGAGCCTTAATATGACATGACTCCCCGCCTTGTATAGAAAAAAACCACACACACACACACAACACGTCCCAAAAAGGTTTTTTCCCTCCCACCAATCACGTCTGCGTGGATTCCTCCAGTCCTCCATAAAGCTTTTCCAAGGACCAATCTGAGGTTTAGACCTTGAGGTTAAGGACGTTTGACAAAAGTAAGGACAAGCTGGTCATCATTACTTGACAAATATAGATACTCCACCTGAGATGAAGTGAAATCTTTAGTGTATTTTGGAGCATCTCCTCATTTTGGCCAAGAAAGAAAACCATTAAAAATCAATTTATGGTTATGATTTGATGTCAAATGGCACTTCAGCAGGAAGAGGTTCATATTATTTTACTGTTATTGTCTGATTCATTCAAACGTCCAACATTTTTCATTGATCATTTCAAGCATGAATTGGACAAAACAAGACAAAAAAAAATCATAGATTCATCAAACTCTTTACAGAGAAAATAACATGCATTAATTAAACAAAAAGAGAAGAAAAACAAACAAATAAACAAAAACAAAGAATCACTTAAGTCACATTTGATTCATTAAATGAAGTGATTAATAACTAAAGCAAGTAGAGCTGGATTGTTTGCTGGAAATGGAGTGGGAAGAAGCAAACTTTTACAACCCCACTCTTAGTTACTTCATTTTATAGTTTTACATAGTTTTCGTAATCCAGTTCTAAGTTCTAAGTGCCAATTTCAATTAACAAAAAAGAGTGCTTATTGACTGTTTTATTGACATTCTTCATCATTTTCAAAAAAGAATCTATAAATATAAATATATATATATATATAGGGAGAGAGAGAGATGTATAAAACTTTACGCCCCTCTCACCCCCCCACCCTAAGCTTGGGTCTTCAGAGGCCTGGGAGCTTGAGGGTCCTGCATTATCTTCGCTGTTTCTAGCAGTGCACTTTTCTGGACTGAGATGTCTGAGGTCTTTCCAGGGATCTGCGTCCCTGGCATTCTTTTCTGAGTCCCTGGTATTTCTCCAGTTTCTCAAGTTCCTTCTTTTTGATGTTACCATTGCTTGGTACTGCCACATCCACCACAACTGCATTCCTATGTTCTTTATCCACCACTACGATTTCTGGTTGGTTTGCCATTACCATCCTGTCCGCCTGTATCTGGAAGTCCCACAGGATCTTTGTCGCAGCCTACACCTTGGCTCTTGTTTGGTGTAGTAGATCTGAGTCTCTATTGCTCTGGTACTTGGGGCTTGTTCCTGAGCTGCCAGGATGAGCGCTTCTGTGCTGTCCTGTAGGCCAGTCATTGGTGGGACTTCTTGATATCAACCACGTCAGTTATGGTTCGGTGGTACATCCCATGGAGGGCCTTGTCCTCCCATGAGGATCTGTCTTCCAGCACCCTCAATAAAATTAACATCAAACTAAAATAAAAACTAAAATGAAAGCATTTTGTCAATCAGCGCTAGCTCAGCAGAAAAAGTAGGTGTGTGTTAGCCTGATGGCGGTGCTGGTAGCGTAGACTCTTCCTAGTAGGGGCTGTTCCCCTACGTTCATACGTATGAATGATTGGCTGGATAAGAACTGTACTGAGTGACTCTTCTCCCCTTGCGTTCCAAACAGGAAGTACCCACTGGCTCCTGAAAACCAACATCCCATTGACTTCTATTGCAAAATACACTGCTACTACTCAGTCATTCTATTTGACAGAGCAACCATTCTTTCTCTGATGCCTTTTCCTTAACATCTTCTTTCTAATCCTAATTTTTTTTAATGACATATTTTCTTTATGGCCAGTTTTTCAAGTTATAAATGGACCAATCAGATGCCTCAGTAAAAGCATGACAGATTCTCCTGAGCCACTTTCAGCGGCATGAAAGGTGGCATCAAACAACTTCAACTGGCGACAGTAGTTGCCATAGAAACATTGACCCCGACCGACTCGGACCAATCACTCCAAATTATGGCTCCAAATAGCGGCGCCTGTATTGTAGAAAAATGGCTTCTGAATTTACTTCATTTCGCTAGAACCGGCAATAATGCATTTCTACTGGTGATGTCACACTTCTATTTCCAGTCAGTGAATGTGAGGACCCAGTCGCAGAATTAACATAATAATACATGTAAAAGCTCAAAAAAGTTACTTAGCATAATATAGGCCGTATAAACCAATACTCAAACTTATTTTACATACAAATACATTTCCAAAGCTGAAAGGGTGATTTTTTTTTTCTCATATTTTAGCCTACAGGCCTTCAAACCCTGACTCTAACCCTTCCTCCAGGGTCTGGGGCATCCTGATCCTAACCCTAAAAACAGTAAATGCGGCCAAGGACAGAATTCAGAATTAGCCACAGCATTCAAAATAAGTGCAGCCATTAAAAAAGTTTAGCAATGGTTGCGAGTATTTTAGAAAATTACATCTAAATAGTTCTTTGTTCTCTAAAAACTGTGATTTCTTGATTGTGGTCGTCTAAATTACTTTTAAAGCCATTGTATACATGTGGCAACTCTGTTGTTATACTTTTGAGTTTAATTAGAAAATGTCAACTGTAAAAAAATTGCAATCAAATGTTTATTAAAGTTCATTCAGAATGTAAAGCCAAACGATTGGCCCTCAAACATTTTCACCACAGCAAATATGGCCCTCTTTGGGTACCCCTGCTCTAATATTGTCGGATTTAGTAAGATGTTGACCAAAACTGTCAGAAGTAGACACTTTGAGGAAGACGCACAAAGCATGGTGGCAGAAACAAAACCTTCGATCAACAAAATGATAAGAAAAAGAGTAAAAGATGAAGTAAATGGGGACAAAACCCCCCATGTGACTTGAAGATAAGAGGATCTGACAGTGACAAACAGAAAACCATGGACTTAAACAAAGCTGAGGGGCAGATTTGAAGACTTGAAGCTGGTGTGGTGTCACTGGAAAAACACAAAACATGACTAAAGATAAAAACTGAACTAACGAGGCACCAATCCTCACACACTGATAAAAAAAAATTGAAATCTACTACATTTTCCACACAGTTAGATCATTTTCCTCCATTCTGCATCACTGCTAGTGAGTTCTTGGAAGTGAAAATGCTGATGCTAAAAAAAGCCTTACTGTTTTTAGGTTCTGCAAATTCACAGCAGCATTTTTGGACGCGTTTGACACACAACATATTTCCAGACGGAAATGAAAGATGTCAGACCCAATCACATGCACCACGGAAGTCAGAACTATCAGAAAAAACATCTTGAGATGCGAGAGGCATCCGAGTTTATTTCTTCTGTGATGCTGAAGAAGGACTTCCAAGCTGGAAATTCACTTCAGGCAAGAATTTCTACAAAAAAGTGTGAACTGAACCGCATTTTTCTTCACAAATAAATGGTGAATATGCTTTTTTTCCAAAAATGAAGGGTGTTCACTAATTTCAGCTGCTATTAATCAGACAAGTAAAGATATTAGAGTATGTCTTTTTATTTTTGAGTGTAAATTGCTATTTTAATTAGATTATCTCAGCCTTTCACGGATAGACACTCCTGACTCATTGAGCGCTGTAAGTGAATGCTTTCAGGCACTCACTCTTGTATTTTTCTATCCATCTCTGAGGCCTTGTGAGCAGCTGCACACTCTGACCAGGTGCGTCTCATTTTCCATGCTGTCATCATGGCGACTGAAAGATCCTGCTGTCTCACCGCCACATGAGGCAAGTGAGTCTCCTGAGCAGTATGTCATCATCCTCGGAAACGAGTGCCTTGCAGTCACAAGATATTCAAGCTTTCAAGTCTGCAGGAGCAGACTCCTTGGTCCTGGTTAGCCGTGGTGCAATTGGACCAAGGACAGCAGGGTTTAAAGATAAAAAAACAGATGTGCAGACTGACCTCACGCCTCACCATGAAGCACCTCCGCTGGGAGGCTTTTCTTCCCCGTCCTTCATGAGGGCTTAACTGTTATCTGCTGCCAAATGAAAGGTAATTCACGCCTATGTTGCTACACTTACATGTATCCCTGAGGCGGAGTGTTAGCTGGAGCTTTTTCACTGGACTTTATTTGAACTTACACCTCTATTTAACTCAGAAGTGAATGACTCTGTCTTTAGTGGATGCTGTTATCTATCCTCCAAAATCATGACTCATTTAGTAAAAAACATAGTTAGGGCAGATATTTTTTTAATTGTATTTACAATAAAAAAGCAATCCCAAAAAGAAGATTTATTAAACTTTCAAATGATCTTTCAAAACCATGAAAATGTAAGAATTTGTCCTTCTGTTTTCACATGCGTGTCTTTGAGTCATAGCTTTATAAAATACCACAAAAAGATGCTGAATCGTTCATTTTAAACAAAAGAAAGAAAAGCAAAAACACAACAAATGAAACCACTTTTTAAAAATAGATTTTAGTATCAGTAGTGCATAAACGGATGCAGAAAAATCCTCGAAATCCTCAGATAAGATTTTTTTTTCATGGAGTGCTCTGTTCTCCACATTTCTTTTTTTAAAGGATGAGTTTTTGCTGCATGATTTTCCTTCTCCTGTCAGAGCAACAGCATTTACATGGATGCAGGAAACCGTGCTGAAGCATAAAAACTGCAAGAAGGCACTTTTCACCTGACCATGCATGCCCTGCTTGTCTTAGATGTGGTTTGGTTGGTATTGATTTCCAAGCATTTTCCTTAAGAGTGCACAAAACGCTTTCTGCTGGATCACCAGCGAGCTCCACTCTACCTCGCCCAAACGCAGCGCTGAATCTGCGACAGCAGCCAGGAGTTATTATTCACTGATAACCTTCCCTTCCTTTTATAATCCAGCTGGCACACAGAAGATCTGCAATTATGTTTCCTTGATAAGATAAGCAGCGCACAATTAAGTCAGGGCCTGCCCCAGACATAAGGAGCTTTTCATATCTGCTGACCCAGCCAATCAAAGCGTCCCAGGGGGCTGCTTTTTGGCCATCACCGCTCCTAAGACTTTGCCTTTGTGTGTTCCCATCTTCTTGTCTTGTTAAGATGTTCACCCCACACCTCTCCTTTAGAGAACTCCAACACCAGGGGGCGTACACTGCTAAGTTTGCCTCTCCCTGTCCCTTTCAGGAACAGCAGGGATAAATTAGATTATGATGCTGACCTTCAGAGGGACAAGACTTGCATTTACATTTCAAGGAGGAATGTCGTTTTGAATTATTGGAAAGGAATGTGAGGCTTTCTGTACACTGAGGCTTCTGCCTCGATCACTGAAGGACAATGTGAATGGTGCCATGAAGTTGGGTCATGTTGTTGGACCTTTCAGTCATTTCTCTGCCTTTAATGGATGTGAATGTATTGTTGCAACATAAGAAAGAAGGGTGAAAATCATCCTGGCTTGGAAAATGATGACTTTGGTTGATAAGGTGCTGCTAATTCCTTCGCAGCTCTGTTCTCTTCATCAAAGAACCAACAGCCAGTATGCCCTGCGCTATAGTGATGTTTTTTATCTTTATCCGTGTGTTCACACTGAACTTGGGAAACAAGCCTTCAGTGTTTCTGCTGCCTCTACTTGGAATACTCTCCAAACTGAACAAAACTGTCCAAACTTGTTTCATTGACATTCCTTTCTGTGCAGAGAAAGAGATTCTATCCGTCAGCTCCTGAGTTTTTAATTTAATACAGTCAACTAGTGCACCATGTATCTCTTGGTCATGCATTTATAACTTTTGCACCTGAATGTTTTACTGTATTTTATAACACCAAGTTACTTTGCTGCACTTTTTTTTTTCATTTTCAATTGTAATAATTCCCATGTCATTTTTTAAATACTGTAATCATGTTTTGTGACGTGTGCTGCTGACCTTTTAGCCAGGTCACCCTTGCAAACGAGATCTTGATCTGAATGTGTTTTTACCATTAAGATTTAAAAAAATAACAGAAATAATTTCAATCTCCTTATTCTTGCTATATTGGCTGGTGCAAATAAATCAGAATAATCAACTCCCACGAGTAACCCCAAACCCTGACTGCGTTAGAGATGTAATGTTTTTCATCCAACTGAATGTGTTTGTCTTGTTTGGACTGATCTAAAACAGAATATCTGCGCTTTCATATTTCACTTCAAAGCGCGCTTGCATCACTGCACAGAAAGCACCTGTCTCGCTGAAATCAATCGAAGCTGCCCTGCCCAGTAGGGGGCTCCAGTAGCGCAGCAGCACATCTGAAGAGGCGAACTTTAATTCGGCCTGAGCCTCCTATGTAAATGCAGTGGCTCCTCCCATGCACCTGATAGGGAGTACTTACAGCTCTTTACAGCTACACTGTTTCCAAGAGCGCAGCGGCGCACAATGACGCACCACTGGACTTAAAACTTCAAGGAGTTTGGTCTTTACGCAGCAAACTGAGGCTGAACTTTAGATTACTGAAGGGGAAAAAAGTTTGCAGAAAAGTTGTACTTTTTGTTCCCCAAGATGCCACGCTCTTTTCTTGTCAAGAAACACATAAACTCCGCAAAGAAGCCAAATTATAGCGAACTGGAAAGCCCAACAGGTAATGTTTTCCCCCTTAATTATAATAATAATAAAAGTGATTCCTCTGAACTTTGTAGGTTGTTCTAAATTCTCTCACTCCAGTGATGACAGCCTCCATCTGATAACTTTTCTCTTCTTCCAGTCTTCATCACGCCGCACTTCTACAAGGGCCTCCCTCTGTCCGTCATCCCCCAGCCGGAGATCCTGAGCCCGGCAGCCTACAGCCCCGTCACCGTGTGGACTACCAGCAGCCTGCCGCTGCCCCCCGTCCCCTGTGACTTCTCCCCCATCTCTGGATACCCTTCCTCCCTCTCCGACACCTCCTCCAAAGACCACAGCGGCTCGGAAAGCCCGAGGAGCGATGAAGACGAGCAGCTGCTGCCCAAGCTGACAGACCCTCACGGAGTGGATGCAGAGAAGTTTCAATGTGGTTTGTGCAGCAAATCCTATTCCACGTACTCTGGACTGCTCAAGCACAAACAGCTGCACTGCGACGCCCAAACGAGGAAATCCTTCAGCTGTAAATACTGCGAGAAGGAGTACGTCAGCCTGGGAGCGCTCAAAATGCACATCAGGACTCACACGTTGCCTTGTGTTTGTAAAATATGCGGGAAGGCTTTTTCCAGACCGTGGCTGCTCCAAGGACACATCAGGACGCACACGGGTGAGTGCATGGGAGTGAGAAGGCTGCTCTGATTTTAGGCAGGATCTACTTATTTTGGCAGCGAAAGTATTCAGGATTTCCAGCAGATTTTCCACTAGTTTTCTTCAGCATCAGCTCAGCAGAGGATGCTTCTCATTGGGATGTTGATGTGTACTAACCCAGCTCCTTTCTCCTGTCTGACCCAACAGGTGAGAAGCCGTTCTCCTGCCCTCACTGCAGCAGAGCGTTTGCAGACAGGTCCAATCTCAGGGCTCACCTTCAGACCCATTCGGATGTGAAAAAATACCAATGCAAGAACTGCTCCAAAACCTTTTCAAGGATGTCTCTTCTGCACAAGCATGAGGAATCTGGTTGTTGTGTAGCACACTGAGCCGGGATACCTCTCCACCATCAGAGAATCCTCCACACCCATCTTTTCTGTTAATTCTGTTTTTCCGTGCGCAGGGGAAGTGTCAGGGAATCACACAGAGAGCTCACAAATATGCAGACTTTTTTTTTTTAAACACCCCCCCACCACCACCTGGCTTCAAATGAGAAGCAGCTCACATGCAACCTGTTTCAATCAGTGCTCCTGTGATTGCAATCATTGCTGAGCTTTGTCAAAGTGTGTACTCTCCTACCTGTGCTATTCATGCACTTTTCTGCATGTCTACAAAGGGTTTTTTTGAGGCCTTCACAATGTTATCTTCAGAGTTTGTACAAATGTCTCTTAGCGGCTGATATTCAAGCCTACACGTCTTTCAAACAAGCCAAACCGAAGGGTGCCTTATGACTGGCAGCATGACTGTGGAATACAAAGCCATCGCTATAAGGGAACAAGTGCAAACTGAGGCTTATAGTCCGACTGCTAAAACTTTTGCACAGCCTGTAGAATCAGTTTGTTAGCTTGTCAAAGACCAAAACAACCCCAGTTTTTCATTTACTCTGCAATATTATCTATTTTCCAGCAACAGGTTGCTTTTATATTTTTATATATTGAATGTAAGTTTGACTGAGATGATTGTATATTGACAGGAAAAAAAACTGTGAGGTTGAATTATTTTGATATTTTCATTACGCTTTTCAGAATAAAAAAAATAAATAAATGAGGTTTTGTAAATGTATTCTGGCATCTTCCCGACTGCTTTTTCTGCAGCTTCGGCGCACACCGGCAGCTGTTTTCAAAAGGATATTCATTGATTGTCGCACGCTTCAAAGGAAATGACACGCACTGAGAGGATGATATTTAATCCAGCTTGCACCATCTCCCGTTATGAAAACGTAAAAATGAGGTGACTCAGCCCGGCGTCATGCTTCAACCCACTCCCTGTGAACTTGTCCAGACATCAAACAATCTTGAAATTTAACACATACTTGTTATATTGATCTGCACTCACTTGTTATAGCCTTTGAGGGCCCATCTCTGACTTTTACCAACTGTGTTAAGTTTAGATTTTAACAGTGAAGGACTTTTAAAAAATGCATCCACATTTTTTGGGACTCATGCGCCTTTTTGTATCTGTTTTGATCTTATCAGAGCTTCAGCTGCAGAAGGAGCATTTTTACAGCTATTTTTTATGTAATGTCACCAAAAAAAAAGATTAAATTTGAGTTGAATTCTGGATGCTTGCCTGCGAGGATTAAATACTTTCTTCAGGCTACATTTTATTATCTCGAGAGATCAAGTTGAGGCTTAACTCTCCAATCCAAAAAGACAACTCTTCTTTTGCTGAAGGTGGCTCCAACAGCAGGCGTAGTCTTCCCTCCCTGAGTCATCCTGGAGCTCCTCCAGGCGTTTGTTGTGTTTTGGGTTGTCCCAGGTGACTACAGGGGCTCTTCAAGCTCGCAAGTGCAACCACGATGATGCACATCACAATCAAAGACCCACTTTTGGAATAACAGCCATGCCTTAATGTGAAAAGGGCTCACACAGCAGGTTCTGTTATTCAAAATCATAAAAGTCAAGTGCCACCAAGAGGGTACTTGAAACTCTCAGAAACACTGTTTTCATTTCTGTTTGGAGAGTCTAATATCTTTCAGTGCGTTAGCAGCATTGCTCCGTGTTGGTGACAGGGGGAAAAATAAAAATGTACCAATTAGCTTAATAATTTTGCAATATTTGCATTCTACAACAACAATTAATTGCACGACTGGTTTCTCAGATAACAACAACGTGTTAAGCACTTCCCCCTCTGACATGAATGTTTGATTTAGCTGACGGGATGGAAGTGGGATGAGACGCGGAGGAAAGGCAGCAGGAACTCATTTATTCTCAAGCATATGGCTATTAGAGGATGTGTTAAAGAATGTGACATCAAATATTTGCAAGGTGTGGAGACTGTTAATTGTTGCACTTTCGTGTTAAAATTCTCAGGAGCCAAATGCAGGTGCAGCAGATGCTCTGCTGTGTGCATCACTGCAATACTGGAAAGGAAGGACAGCGTTCTTCCACATTTTCTGACTTTGATCAAAGCCTAAACTGAAAAAAGAAAAGAATCAAATTCTTTTCAAATTTGACACTTAACTTTTGTTTTTCTGTATTTGATTTTGCTATAAGATACTAATACATTTATTTAGTTAAATCTACTAATTTAGTATAACATTGCAACTTTATTTGGTTCACATTTTGTAATTAAATTAACTGCTTATGTAAACAAACATTTCTGTTTAGTTTTGATGTATCATTTTTTATTAGATAATGAAACGCAAAATCCAACTCGTTTAACAAGCTCAGGTTGAATTAATATGTTACAATATAATATAATATAATATAATATAACATAACGTAACGTAACGTAACATAATATAATATAATATAATATAATATAATATAATATAATATAATATAGCCTATTGTTTCTTTTTATTTCTCTTTTAATTGTAAGGCACTTTGGTATGTTGTGAAATGATAAAGATTATCATTATATATTGAATAAAAACTTGTTCCTTTAATGTAATTTAATCATAAAAAATAAGATCCACTTTGAATGAAAAATATTAATAATTTTAAAAAGATGTTAAGAACCAGTTAACACAGCTATATATATATTTCACTGCCTTTGTAGCAACTTTAATGTCAAGAAGAAAGCTTCTTTATTTCCCCCTCGGCTTTTTCCCCTCAGGGTTCGCCACAGCCAATCAGCTTCCTTCATTCTCCATCCTCTACTGTAACACCAGATACCTTCATGTCTTTGTTCGCTGCATCCATAAACCTCCTCTTTGGTCTTCCTCTAGACCTCCTGCCTGGCAGCTCCAGACTCAGCATCCTTCTGCCAATATATTCACTGTCTCTCCTCCGACCCGTCTCAGTCTGACCTCTCTGGCCTTATCTCCAAAACCTTTAGCATGTGCTGTCCCTCTGATGTATCATTCCTGATCTTACCCATCCTGGTCACTCCCAAGGAGAACCTCAGCATCTTCATCTCTTCTACCTCTAGTTCTGCTTCCTGTCTTTTCCTCAGAGCCGCTGTCTCTGTACAGAACAACATGGCTGCTCTCACCACAGTTTTGTAAACCTTTCCTTTCAATTGAGCTGAAACTCTTCTATCACACATCACACCTGACACTTTTCTCCATCCATTCCACCCTGCATGTGCTCACTTCTTCACTTTTTTCCACTCTCTCCATTACTCTGGACCGTTGACCTGAGATACTTCAAATCCTCCTCCTTCTTCATCTCTTCTCCCTGTAACCTCACTCTTCCACTTGGGTCTCTCTCATTCACACACATGAACTCCGTCTTGATGTATTTATGTCATTTTATTTGTATTGTTCTTTTAATTGCTTGAAATCACTCAATCAAGTTATTATCCCTGGTTGAGTCATGGATTAATTTGTGCTGTTCTTTTTAACTGATCATAATTTGTTACTTTCTATGTTGGTCCTTTAAATTCTTTAAACCCATTTTTTTATTTCTTATATCACATAAGTTTTAAAATATTATGTATTTTATTACAAATATTGCATTTTAAGTTAAATAAACACCTTCACATTTACTTTACTGGAGAAACGGAAGCACTGAAACCTCAAATATGTGAGGCCTGCTGACTTCATGGTGAATCAGGATGTTTGATTCCTTCATGACCATTAAGTGGAACAAACACAATTAGAGCTAAACTTTAATGTTCCACAGTCAGAGTGAGAAAGTGATTCCCATGTCCTAGAGGAGAGGATAGTGTTCCCATTCTCTCCTTGAAGGGATGTTTGGCAGCCAATGGAGTGGCCACATTGCCAAATACAGTTTTTCCATCGTTTTCTTCTTTCTTTAGATCAGATCACAATAATAATAATAATAACAATAATTTTTACTAATATTTTATCACAATTAAAAGTGATTTTAATCAGATGAATAGAAGGCTGATATCAGTGTGCAAAAAGATCATAAACAACATAAATGTTCATTAGTGTGGTTTCTTCTTGCAAGGACTTTTGTGAGAGAACCATGTGACGACTGGCTTGACTCTACGTTTCTGCTCAAACTTTGGTCCAATGAAACCTCATGAGTGCTGCTGGAGGAGAAAGTCTCTGTGAACGACACACATTTTTGACGCTACGAATGACTTTGTCAACTTGAAGGTCAACCGTTGGTCCAGAAAAAACCCCGCCCCCCTTTCCATCACTTCTAACTGAGAGCCCTGATGATGTCTCGCAAGCTTACAGCCCCTTACAAACCCAACCTAACTTTAGCGGTGCAGCAAAAATAGAAAGCAATATCGGACCCATCTAGTCGTATAGTTTTAAGCCAGATGCCAGCTCGGACACGGAAAACAAAGACGTATATGAATCTGGTCGTCTACAAGTGGATGCATCGGAATAGAGCGAAGCAGGGAGCTTGTGACACACCCAGCGTATTTTTTGCATCACAAATAAGCTCTTCTTCAAACTTCAATTTTTTCTGCTCCTGATTCACAATGATTTGAATAATGAAATACTCAGAAATGCAATTTTAAGCTTTATTTTCTTTGTGTCCTCCATCAGAAAAATCTCTCAAAAACACGTGAAAAATGATGAAAACATGGTTTTCCTCTGAGTGGGTCTTTATAGACCAGAAATAAGTGAACACCAGAGAAGCCACAGAAAAGCAAGAATATTATAATAATGTTTCATAGTACTATTTTAAACTGTGAAATGATGTGTGTATACATGTATAATATATTTTACAGTACTCAAAAATAAGATTTAAATCCAATTTACCTACAAAAAAATGTAAATATGAATTTATCAGCATTTTTTATTTTTGTCTTCCTTTTTAGTATTTTTATTTGATATAAAAAAAAACACCTTTTTTGAACACGCGCATTAGTTCCATCTCAGAATCAGCGAGGTTAGGAAACAGCAGGAAAATTTTAGGGATGTTTTATAGTACTATTTTTAACAGTATGAAATGATCATCTATTTACAACTTACCTGTCACTTGTACAACTTTACTCAAAGATGTGATTTAAATCCAGTTTAGCCTCATCGTAAATCTAAATGATGAGTTTCTCGGCACTGCCAAATTGTATTGTTTTGTCTACTTATTTAGTATTTTTCTAGAATTATTTCATTTTAATATTTAGAAAAAAAGAACATCTTACACTTTAGGAGATTGCACATTTGTTGAACTTTTATTACACCTCAGAATAAGTTATTCTCTGATGTTTTTCACAATTTTTTACTTTATATTTTCATGATCTCTAAAGTTATCTTCCACTGCAGTTTGTTTGTTCGTTCATGAACTTGCAGGCCATCTCTGTGGAGATGGATTCAGTTTGTTTTGCTGGCCAGGAAGCTGCTGGTCTTTGTTGCACTCTGCACATATTTCTTCCTCAAAATCACAAAATGATGCTGGATTTGGAGGGCTGCTCTGATGAGCTTGCTTGTTGCTCTTGTCAGCAGCTACATTATTACAAGCGCTAAAGACCAACAGAACCACAACCGAAAGGTTATAGAGCCAGAATCACAGTCGTTGTTTGCACTTTTTCCATGACAGGTCATTATGATTTCATCCTGCTAAGTGGATAAATTATAAATACAAGTGATTCAGAAAATGCAATCAAGGTGAGCCGAGCAGCTATGGTGTTGGTTCTACTTTGACCACAGTCCAATACACGTCTGTCTGAACTCAGGCAAGGATATCTACATTTGTCTGTTGTTTCATCATAATTCCAGTTAAAAATGTTTAAGTAGTGATGATGTCTGTTGTGGAAGTTGAAAACGTATTCATTCTGATCCAGTAAAAACGTTTTGGCTTCCAGATTGAAGGTCGTTCGAAAATAAAATTGACTAATTTTGGATTCAATTTCAATTCAATTTTCAATATCACAGAATACAGATGTGTTAATGGGCCTAACACCGCTATTTATACAAAAGAATATAAAGTCAGTCGTAAAATATAAACAATAGCTGGTTGCTAAACTAAACTAAACATCTAAGCTGAACTGGCATCCCTGCCCTTAGACCCTCTTTTTCAGTGAGGAAAAACTCCTGAAAAAAAATGACTTTAGGAAAAATCTGATTTTGAAATTTGATGGGTTTGCTTGGAAAGTTTGACGTTTTGTTTGATTCCAGTGGTTAGTTTATATGCTGTTGGTATGTAAAGCCCGCAGAACTATTTCTGATGAAAAGTATAGAACAACTGAGGTGGGCTTTTCGGATTTGAAACCATTAAAACAAATCACCAATGTGGACTTATTTTCCAGTAAAACCAATGTCAAATGATCTAACCTTACAGCAAAAATAACTCTCTGGATTGTGGATTGTTATATTTTAAAATTCAAAACTGCTTACAAACAAATTCATTGTCTTTTGATTGACAGGTGAGTGTCAAATACGCCGTGTTTTAAGGATCTTAAAGACCCACTCCAATGAAAACGTTTTTTTTAGTGTTTTTAACTTGTTCTTGTTGCATTTTTCTCATGACAGAGGACATGTATAAAATAGTTTAAGATTAAAACTGCATTTCTGAATATAAATGTATTTAAATAGCATTGGCTCAGGAACAGATGACATTTAGAAGTTTTAAAAAGTTTACTTTTGTGACCAGTCACTGACATGGTGGGTCAAAGCCATCCTTAACTACAATTCTAAAGCATCCACTTGCAGACAATGCTAAACGCTCATTCAAGAACGCGCGCTAAAAGCATTCTTGAACAATTACAGAAATGCCCGGTCTGAACGTAGCTTTATTGGGGGTGGGACAACAGCTTAAATTGGTGGCTAATTCCACCAGATATCTTTTTATTTTATGAAAGGCTAGTAGTAGTGATGAATGAGATGGAAGTTTTAAAGAAAAGAAGCATTTAAATCAGCTCAGTGACTTTATTACTACCCCAGGATAAAACATTATTACTGCAAATCAATTATATCACATAAAATTTGACACTCTGCATGAATGCCTGCTTCAAAACACTGGAAGGCACCAGTTCCACAATCACAACACTACTAATGTTGTATCGGACTGAACCAAAGCCAAGCACTTTCCATGATAAACAGAGCAGAATTATTGCTGAAAATCTCACTATCAGAGGAAAGCAAAAAGTAAAAATAAAATTTTAATGGTTAAAAAGGTGGATCAATGTTTGAAGGTAAAGTGTTAATCCTGTTTTGTGAAGACTGACTTGTTCTGTGGTCTACTCATCTTGCTTCATTTTGTGATTAAGGTTGTATATTGACTGGAAAACTCTGTAGGTCCGGACCGAGTCTTCTTCAATTGGTCCGGACCTACTTAGGAAACAATGAATGAACCGGAGCTCAGTTTGATTTGAAACGAACCGAGACCACTTCAAAAGATGGGTCAGAGATCTGCTCCTGGTCCCGGACCAGGGTCCGCTTGGGTGTTTTCAGACCGAACATTTGTTCAGGATTATCGAGGGTTCTCGTCTTTTTTTTTTTTTTAATATTTTATTTTCAGTTTAAGTTTAAGTGTACAGACAGTATCAAACAGTGACAGAGACAAAAAAAGGGGGAAAGAACAGCGAGACAACCCACAAAAACACAATTGTTAATAGTAAGAGATAAATAATGATAATAATGATAATAAAACTAACAAACGACAAAAAAGAAAAAAAAAATTGCCAGATTACCATATTGATTTCAAAATGAGTACATAAATATATGTTGCAGCCAGACACAACTTGAACAAGAGAAAGAAATGTAAAAGTTACATTTGTGAGTGACCCAGATCCAGCACCTCCCCACCTGGAGTCCTGTTATTCAGTGTTATGGTATGGTATGGTGAGCCAGAAAAGGTTTCCAAACAGTGTCAAATCTATTCTGTGAGCCAGATCTGCAGAGCCGCATCTTGTCCAGCTGGATGGCATGTACGATCTCAGCCAGCCAATGTTCAAAGGAGGGAGGAGTTTTTGATTTCCAGTTTGAGGATTCTCATCTTTAACGTGCTTTAGGAAAAGACACTTTCAGGCATGGAATATCTTCTCTATCCTCTTTTACGATGAACCGGAAGTCTGATGGATGAAATATCATTGTTGGACCTTTGAATGTTGTCAGATCGGAGGTGCAGGAAGACGCCGGTTTGATTCCAGTGTTGGCACGTTGAGCGGGAGATTCTGTTGTCTGTTCTAAGAAGTGATTATGACATTGTTTTTTTAAAAGAGTGTTTACTCATGGTTTATTCTTTCAACTTCAGAGCTGAGCCTGACACAGCTGATAATCCAACACTAATGTAAGCAGCCTACAGAGTGGATGGAATTACCTGTCAAAGGAGGGGTTTGTTCAACTCCATGGTTATGAATGCACAATCAAAAGTTGACAGTTATTGGAACAAAATGCATAAATTCTCCTAATATCATCAGAGGGGGATTGCTTCTGTCCTTATTGTATTTGAATCTGCCTGCTGTGAGATTTGACATTTTTAATTTTGAGAAAAATACCTTCAGAAATATTGACTTAACTATTTGGCACAAAACTGATTTAAATTGAAAAAAAAAAGAAGAATCGAGATAACTTCATAACCCTAACGGACAACTATTTAACTTTGATCCAAATTAAGTTCTGTCAAGAAACCTGCAAAAAGAATGTTTTGGTGATTATTTGTGGTGAATTGTGTTGTCCAGAGAGAAAGATTTCTGTCACATCAGATTAAGTAAACACACATAAGTCAAGATTATAAATATTTCAGTTCTATATTTGTATTGAAAAAGTACATTGAGTAGTTCAGATTACATTTCCAGTCTTGTGCTTTGTACACACCGGACTCGGAAATGTGCGTTTCCCATGCAAAGTCTACGTAAACGTGCTCATTTTTGGCTTCCGTGTTGAAAATTCTCACGTTCAAGTGTTGCTACATATGTTTTTAAGTCCGTTTTTGTGCTTTATGTAGAAAACACGCGACAATTATTTATGCGCTAAACTTTGACCAATCACAGACTCGGATTTTGTCGGGATGTATAGGTAGCGTCCTTTTCCAAAGATGGAAGTGCCAATTAACCGTCTGAGCTGAAACCAACATTTTAATATAATCAGTCCTATTAACTATGTAAACGATTATAACCTTTTCCAACATCCACTGCCTGGGTTTTGGTCACGGGGGTAGCGGTCTCTAGAAGCTTCCCCACACCTCCCTCTTCCTGGTCCTCTATTTCAGTGTTTGGAGAATATTGAAGGGCTTCTCAGCTGGGGCGACAGAAATACTGCACTAGAGATGGAAAATCATGAGCTTGAACTAAGCTACACACTTCTGGTGGATTAAATACATTAACTGTGCCATGCAAGTATAAAAATAAAATACAGTCCAGGATCAGCCTTGATTCAATTCTGGTTGATTATGAATTCTTCCTGCCAAGCTGATCATACCAGGCACCCCACAGGTAAATATCTTTTTAAATGAGAAGATGGTCTGATGCTTTCCAGAGGAAGTGAAACATGCCAGCTCAACCTCTTTGGGTTTCCAGGCTAATTTTAATCTTATTGTGGATTATGTTGGTCCTGACTGACCAGGACCCATGCTTCTAAAGTCGATGCAGTCTCAACGTTTTGTTACACAATTGAGAGAAGGTTTGATGAACAGAGCTGAGTCATACAGTGTCTGATGTGTGTGTTTTTCAGTTTTTTGTGTAGAATTTTATCTTTGCCATGCCTGCACCTCCCTGATGCTATTTTTTTCCCTGCCGCAGTTCCCCAGACCTCATGCAAAACCCAAATGCAGAACTTCAATTGCATATTTTTAACAGTCAAAAATAAATTTTAAAAAAACTTTCCATTTTTTTTAGCTAATCCCCAAAGTAAACACAAATCAACAACCTTGAAGGTAGAAATAAATCTGGAAGATTTATGAAACAATAAGCTTCAGCTGTTTACTCAGTTTGTGAATGTTTTGGAGGCAGATATCAGTGTCTGAATCCTGCAGGAAGTTTTTTTTTTATTTAGGGAACTCCATCCAGCTCCTGAATGCTTCAGGCCATTAGAAGATCCAGATGCATCCACGCGATTATAACATTTCACAGTCGCCTCTGCACCGGGCAACAAACTGCTACCTGTCTGTCTGTCTGAGCCAAACGCATATCTTTTTGGCCCCAATTAAACTGACCACCATTATTCACATTAAGATAAGCTGGTATAATGGACAGAAAATGATGTGTTTCTGATTATTTAGCTGTATTTTATGTAATTTAGTGAAGAAATTATTTGAATTATTGTTAGTAATTCATCTAGTAGTTTACAGGAAGTTTATTGGGAGAGAACTTGAGCATAACGTCCGAATGCCTTTCATGACCAAAATTAGATATTACCAGAAAAAACAAAAAAAAACAGATTTCAGCATTTGAACATCTCAGACTTCCACTACAGTTAAAAAAAAAAAAAAAAAAAAAAACAGTAAAATATAACAGATAACTACCAGGCCCTCCGTGGCACATTGCATTTATACTAATAATCTGAGGCTGCTGGTGGAGCACAGTGGTGAACAGACCATGAGGGTGAGATGATCACTAAGAGGCCAACAGACCGAGCCCGTGACCTAATTATGATGAATCAGACCAAGGAAAAGCTGTCTGGCCAAAAGGCATTTCTAAGAGCTTTTTTTTTTTTTTTTTTCTCCACAGCAACAGCATCTGGAGTCTCACCGAAACAGCAAACCTGACAGGGAGGCTCAGGAAGCTCCTTATCATTTATCAATGCATATAAGCTAAAAGTAGAGTTAACGAGGTAGTTAAATAATCAAAAAACAAATGTGTGATATCAGTGCAACATTTATTTATTCCTCTAAAACACCTGACTGGATGGAGATGCTGTGAATTTTGGGCAGCATCACAGAGACCCCACCCATCACAGAAGGATTGCTCTTAAATCACATGTAAATAAAGAAAGTAAATCTTCAAGAAAGGAGCCTAACCTGACCCTTTTATGGAACAAAAAAAATGGCGCAGTAATAACACATAACATCCATGTTGACACATGGTTCACATTTTCCCTCGCAGGCCAAGAGATTGATGATCTTTTTCCCCCTTTTTTTTCTTCCTGCTATATGATCATCAGTGGAGGGAAAAGGTGAGCATGAAGCATAAACAAAAGGTGCTTGAATAAACTAGCTTCCAGCCACATTATTCAGACTGTGGGCATTGTCCTCAGCTGACAAGCCTCAACAAGACGTGAGCCTCCAGAGCAGCTTCTCTGGGGAGGGGTAGAAGTCTTTTGCTTCACAGGAATTGTAATGGAAAAGGAAAATGTGCGGATCACCTGTATCACTGCTGCAGCAGCACTTTCACGTGTTGCATGACACGCACTCAGAGAGGTTCATGCAGGGCCATTGCAGCATTACACATTAAAAATAGCAGTGAGTTATTTTATATTTTGACAGGGTGCTAAGTTCTCATTTTATGCATTGTTTTGCAAAAAATGTTTAATCTTTGTGTCATAGTATGTAAAATATATTTATTTAGCACTTTTCACATAATAAAATCCCAAAGTGCTTTACATAAAAAAAACATAAAAACCCAAATACAGAACCTGCAAAAAAATTGAAGGTAAAATTTAACATCCCCATTGCACTAAGATCCACTGAAAAATTTTCTGAATAGAAATGTCTTGACGTTGATCTGAATCAGCGACAAAGAGAATTCTAAAGACAAGGAGCCACAGTTTTAAAGGCAAGATCTCTTCTTGTTTTGTATTGGGTCTTTGGAACATATAAAAGATTTTGATTTGTAGATCCTAAGGATTTCGCCAAAGGGTAGAGGGTTAAAAGTTCAGTGATTCATGTCAGAATTATAAACTGTCAAAAACTAATAAGCAAAGGATAATGCCCAAAGAGAAGGGCATTATCCCGTTTATAGCATGGTCACTTACGAAAGAATTTAAAATGAAATCAATTATTAGTACTTTAATGTTGTTATTTTTAACATTTCACAGGAAAAGTTCACCTCTTATCGCTTGTTTTTTTGTCTGGATGAAGCAAAAGTTTAGATCCCTTTAATTGCAAGAAATATCATTAACTCTGATCATTGAATGTATTTCAATAAACAATTGACTTTATTAGTTAATAATGAAACTATTTATGAATACATAATTACTCTCTATGAACAATAAATTAAACTATATAAATTAAAAGCAAAATTGCTGTCTTGCTGTTGTCATAAACTGTGGAATGACGTCTGTCCAGCTATGTTCCAAGTTTCTGTTTAAGCCAGCGCAATAAAGAGCATTCAGACAATGTGACCAGAACTTCTTTTTAAAGCGTCTATTATCACTTTTTAACGGGGATCCTGCATCCAATCAGAATTGCGTATTCACCCAGACCATGGTATAATAAACTATTGTTCTTAGTGCAAGGCTGTCTGTCTCTGAACATTAAGCCTCGTTTCCACTCAGCTGTCTGGTACAGTACGGTCTGGTTTGGTATTTTAAGCATTTCCATTGTAAAATGGACTCATGACACAAGCCAGAACCATACCTCTTGGGGACCCCCATCGGTTGTAGGTCCATTGAAAGTGGAACAGAACGGTGTGGGCGGAGCTGCTGTAGCCATTGGAAGAAAATGATGATGACTTTAAAAAGCGGCATCTGTAGCGCACATTTAAGCTTTACGGCAGTATTCATCTTAGCTGTTTGCAATCTTCTTTCAAACAACAATATATTCTGGTTATCCACGATGTACCAGAAGTTAAGCAATAAAAAGACGAGCTGCTGGATGACCTCTATTGTTGTTGCTTGTCTAGACGCCGCACTACAATGATGCAATGATACACTAGTGGTCTACACCACGCATGCGCCGTGAAAACAAACCACTCAGTGAAAGCGAGACTCAACAGAGTGGAAACGCTCACCAAAATTAACTGGACTGTATCTTACCACTGCTTACCATACCGGATTGCTTAGTGGAAACAAGGCTTTAGGGTGTATTCAGACTGAACACATTTGGTTTGCTTAAAGTGAACCAGAGTTCATTTAACCCAATGATCCAGAACAAATTTTCAGTCTGAATACACCGTTTCTCTGACCCATCATTCAAGGTGGTCTCAGTTTGTTTCCAATTGGACTGAGCTCCGGGTCATCTCTGAGTCTGAAAAGGCTCCGTGTTCAGAGTGGAACAACTAGACCAAAACGGCCACCTTAGCCGGGCATTATGGGATGTGAACAGGGTAGCGAAAAACAATGAGACACGGTGACTCATTGAAATTTGGTAGGATGGATGCAGACTCATTAAAACAATTTTTAATGTGAAAACATTGCTTCACACACTGTTTTCCCAAGAATGTATTTGTCATAAACTTTTATCAGCGTACCTTCAGAGCTGATGTCTCCTCAGTATCTGTTTTGCAGCATGCTTTCGCCATACCAAAGTAGCAGTAAAAAGTGTTGTACCTGACCTCGATGCAGGCATTCAAAATTGGCCAGCGAAATATACATTTTTAATAAGTGAACTATCCCAAGAAGGATTGGAAAAGGACTTCCATTATTCTTTTTATCGCTGCTTTGGCCCGCCCTCAGAATTTCTGCCCAATGAGTGAAGAGATCTTTAGTCTTGTGCTTTTGCTTACAAGCTTTGTTTCGAAAAAGAAATGGTTGACAGCAGTCTGAATACAGACCAAAGGCAAAGCTTCAGGACTCAACATCGACCAACTTAAGCAGACTCGGTCTGGACCAACAAATCTTTCCAATCTGAACACAACTTTTGGAGCTTAAAAATGATTCTGCAACCTGTGTCTTTTGGTTCTTTGAAAGTTCTGGTTGTGGTGAATTAATATCAGCTTATAAGTGTTCATAAATGTGCACAAAAATCTGATTCTGGGCTACTCTCAGGATGCTATAAGACATCAAAGTCTGGTGGATTTAGTTAGATTGGGTGTTACAGTATTTGCAAAATCATGTCAAACCTTTGTTTGCTTTGACATCTGTCTAACACTAATTCTGAACAGATCACCAACTTCATGGCAGTCAGAAAATCATCTCTGTTTAAGGTGGAATTGTTCTAAAATGAGCCCTGACCACAAAGAAAAATAAGGATGTTAAAGAAGATGTAATTCGTATGACTACTATTGAGATCATTTTAAACTCTTGCCTTGCATGCAGTTTTTCAGATTGAACTGAAATTATTTTTAATTCAAAACCCACAGTCAACATCCTTTAGTCCACTGGACATTTACACTGCGGTGAACCACACCAAGATTCACTTGCAAGTAAATTGAGACCCTCGTTTTTCGACAGAGTGAAAGGATTTGCTTGCTTGGGCCGCCCCAGAGTCCAGATGAGCTTTCACACCCATCCAAACAAGCAGACTATCAGACTCTGATCGTATCTCTGATCCAGACCAAACAGGCATGGTGCGCCCTGAGAGAGAATACTCTCGCAATGTTGAAATGGAGTTTGAGAATTTAAAATGAAGCTGACAAAGCAAAACACGACGTATTTCATGCTCGTATTAGTCACTTCCTGTTTTTACCCGGGTGATTCATTTGTTCTTTGGGTCTGTTACCAGAGTTACGGCAAGGATTTCTACTGTTTTAAAAGTTGGAAAGGTTTGAATTCATGTCAGAAAAACAATAAGGTTTACCTCATTTGAGGTGAGGAAAAAATGTCTTTTTGTGTAATTAAAAAGTCACTTTAATCCACGAAATGTATCTGCATGAACCAGGGAAGCGGAGCGTCATTAGCTGTTAAAGGAGCAGCATTTTCTGCACAATCTCTCTGTTTTGACTGTATAACAGGAGTGAAAAAGATGCAACAGTTTGCACTGCAGCAAAACTGTCTACAGTAAAGTGAGAAATCCTTCGAGATGTTTTATTTATGGTGAACAAGGTTTTCTTTTGCGACGTCATTTTTTCAGCCATTACAGTGCTGTACAGTTTCAAACGCCATCCAGCAGGCAGCTGATTATTTATATGGAGGGAATTTTTTGCTGTTATGGGTCTCATAAACACCATTTTACAATTCCACTCAATTCCACTCCAAAAACAGACTGTTTGTCTTTCCAAGCTAGTAGTCACTGTCTTCTCTGCCATAAATATCCACTGTCTCTGGTGCATTCCTCTGCCTTCACCACAGTCTTTGAGTACTTCTGGAGATAGTCCGGTCTGCACCAGTGCCTCTATTCCAGCAGACTGATCACAGGAGACCAGATCCAGCTGTGTCATGAGTCTCAGAGAAAACCACAGCTGATAAGAGAAAGAGGAGATCCCAAAGGATAAGACCTGCCTTTAAAGGCAGGATTTGGGTTGCACTGGGAGACAACTTTACTGATGCAAAAAAAGAGGTAATTTAAGGTTAATTATGACATCATCAATACCAGACGTGCCGTTGAGCTCAGGACTGGATGTAAATCAAGAGGTGACCCGGGCAAAATGGTCACCGTCCAGCGGCAGAAGTGTGAGTTGCCTCAGACAGCTGGAATGTTCCACCGGCGTGACAGTAGGTGTGTCTGAACAACATCCTCGCTCTTCTAACGATCAACTGACCCCCTCTCCACCAGCACCAAGAGAGCGCTGACTGGTTAGTCGAGACAAATGGCAAGAATCTGCCTGCCGGTAAAGACGCAGCATGTGCTGTCCTGTCAAAAGCCACTTCGCACCTCCTCTCTTCCTCACATCACTGCTGCCATCCACCCCCTGCATGCCCCAGTCGCCCTCTCCATGGGAGGGGGCAGCAGGACACTTTTGGGGCTTGTGTGGTTATCTGCATATGCCTGCTTTGAAGTGAGCTGAGCCGAAATCTGGGCTGTGTTTGTTTGAAGGCATCTCCCTGGTTGTTTGTGTCAGCCTTTGTTAATTATGGCTCAGCAAGTAGCCCTGACAGTGATGACATGGTGGGTTAGGTGTGGTGAACCAGTCTAGAGTGCATCAGTGTCTGGACTGCAATTACTCTCTCAGATGTGGTGTAGGCGACATAGCCCAGAAGGAGATATTTTTTGCTCAAATGAGATTTGACAAACCTCAAAAAACGTTTTTTTTTAATGTCTCAAAATACTCGTTAAACAAAGCACTGCATGTAAAATGACATCTCTTTTTATAAAAACTGTAGTTTTAACAGAATAAACAACGTGATCAACTTTAATGAGTTCTAGTTTTCACAAGATCTTTAGTTAAAGCAAATATTTTTTTCTTGCTAATCTCTTATTGTGAAAGGACAACCCAATCAATTTTTTCCAGGTTAGCAGGGCTAACGCCAACCCACAGATCCAGTGAACCATGTGTTACTTTACCTCTTTATAGCCATGACTTCACATCCTGCTCCAAAAATACAATACTTTCCTTCTGACAAAGCGTTTGCGAGATCCTTCCCACTACTGTCATCAGTGCGTCATCAAGCCACTTCAGAAAAATGACTGTAGAGTCAAATGTCTGCGTTTTTTATCAGAAAATCCTCTTTTAACACACATCATTACCAATTGTTTTCATAATCGATACTTACAAACTGAATCTTTGTAGTTTGTGTTTTTGAGGTTGCTGTCATTTAATGATCTAAGTTTTAGTTCAACTTGTATCCATTTTCCCTTTTGTTTCAAAGAATGACTTTAAAAGTTTTAAATGTGACATTAGTTTTCATGCTACAGCCATTATGCGCAGATATTTTTCATTTTCAAATAAAATTATGATGTATTTTTCATGTACAAGTAGGATAAAGGGATTTACTGAAAACAGACAAAAAGCAGCACAAAAAATATCATACATCCTGCTTTTCTCGGCTATCATTGAAAAAGACAGGATACACCACGGACAGGATGCCGGACCATCACAGGGCCACATGGATAGCTACACTTCCACAAGCAGTTTAGAAAGGACGAACACCAGGAAGTTGAAAAACCTGGAGAAGACATGTGTAGGGGGATCCTGGAGACCACGCTGAGATTTCCTTCCTGTGAAGTGAAAGGAATGGCTACCACTCAAATGGCAGAAGAGTCTAACAACCCTGCAGGTTCTGCCTTTGTAGAAAACGCTAGTTTTTTGTTGAATTAGTTAATTTGTTGGTAAAAAGGTTAAGCAAAGATGGCTCAAAATGTTTTATTTTAACAGGATTTTATGTTTCAAATTTTAAAAAGTTCGTTTTTGTTTTTTAAAAGAGCAATAGAAACACTCGGAATAAAGTTATGTCATCTCATTAGGTACACATCCAATACACATTGATTCATAGAGGCCTTTTATGGCAAGCAAACGATTTCATAAATCACCAAGAAAACGTAGGGAACAACTGCATTTTGGCCATCATAAAACTGCATTTGTGTTGTTGAACACGTTAAAACACAGTATTTTATGCTGTAAATTATGTGGTACATGCGTAAAAAGCAGCTTTTTTGAGGGCCAAAAAGGCTTTCCCTCAGCTAATTTTCTCGATGAGGATTTGAGTTAATTAAATAGGGTAACTGAAAAGCATAAAAAATAATTTAGAAGGTGTACTAACGGTGGTTTTGTGCGCTTTAGAGGCCATCTTTAAGACATTTGACAATCGAATGGAGGACAGTTTTGGTAAAGACTTACACAACAAGATCTGCAATGCTGAAGGACAATCTGATGGTTTCTAAAATGGGGTTACTTTGGTGAAAGTGACTGAATACTTGTTCAAGTATTTATATACTTAGCAGAGGTTGCTGCACCTTTTCTATTACTATCTGCATTGCTATTTTATGGAGTTTTTTGTGCGTTTCAAATGTCCAAAGTTGGATTGTGATTTGTCAGATTATTGAAAAATGAAGATGAGCTGTTGTGCTTCCTCTGAATGAATTTGCTGTAAATACATGAAGTTGCAAATTTTTCTCAGATCGTTGTTTTGATGCAAGTTTCTAGGACCTTTTAACCCCAGTAGGTTTTAGTAGAAATGTGTGTTACTTCTTGGAACATGTTGTGATGACTAGTTTTATGTGAACAAAATCACAAATAAAGGAAATCTTGAAATTGTTGGAGTTTTTAAATCTAATAAATATTTTTTAAAAAGTATTCTAATGGACATTTAAAAATGTGTGTGGAAGACTTATATATGCATATGTCTTTCAGAGCACCATTGGTAGACCTCTAATAGAGTAACAAAGTAGAGTTGTCTAAGATGTCCAGAAGACATCGACAATAGATGTATATGAGTTATCTAACAGACATCTTGTGCCTGGTGGGATGAGACTCATCTGTTACTTAATTTTATCAGCTTCAAGAATTTTAAGTACCTAAAAGATATTTAAACCGTAAATCTTAAACTGTGTAAAGATTATGCCATAGCTTCACTCAGCTCTAAATTCCAAACTCTGTGATGACAGTTTTGTCACAGTTCATGTTTTAAAACCGTTTTCCGCTGACTTCAAAGGTGGTAATGATGTCAGTGTTAATAGGAGGTCAGGGGGTCAGGTTTGACATCGTACTACTGAAGTGGAGGGGAAGACTCCGCAGGTCTGGGGCAAAGACTCGGCAATCTGGAGACTGCACGGATTGCAAAATGCCAAATATGCCTCTGCTCCAGATGTCAGCAAAAATATGTCAGCGCCCTGTCACGGACCTAGTGTGGAAAGCAACCTTTTTATTGTGAGTAACATCCTGTGAGCTGCAATTTCTTATTATGTGAAACGGCTTTACAAACAGAGTGCTGTGAAATGCGGTGCTCACTTCTGCTCACTACATTTTTTTATGTCTGCTCTTGTCTTTATTACCTTGTTGGGATAATTCCTAACCTTGTCTTCATAGAAAACCAAACCTAAAAGTGCTCCAGGATAGTTGAAGAACAATGTTTGATTGGACATCAGTTAAAGGGTGGGGTCTGGAGATGAATGAAAGTCAACCAAATGTTGTAATAGTTAATCGCTGTTACTGGAAGTGTCTTTGTGTGTGTTTTGGCTTATTTGGCCTCACTGTTGCCATGTGTTTAGCCATTTTTGATTTAACTTAACTTCGTATTTTCACCTTACTTCATACAAATTCAGCTATTTTCCAAATTTAGTAATTAATTAAATTTCAGGGATGATTGTAAAATGTAGTAAAGAAGTGGGGTTTTTTTTCTGAATAGTTCTTTTTACTTGTACTTGAGCAGAATTATAACAGAAAAAAAAGAATAATGCAACATTGAACTGTTTTCTTTTTTTTCAGCATATAAACTTTTTTGTTGATCCCCTCGAGCTTGATAAAAATCCCAAATGGTTCTTTGATTTATTCGGACGTAGATAGGACTCTTCAACGTGACCTAACAGGCCTCTTTTTAAACAAGAGCAATGCCATCAGAACCATGATACTAAACACAGAAAACTTAAATTAACCTATATTACTCACTGACTTACACACATGAATCTGTCACGTAGCTTTAACATAGACTTCAACAGCAATAAAATGATTAAATGCACTTCATTGGCTGCATTAACTGGAGGAAAAATATGGGGAATTTACATTTTCACTCTTCTGTAACTTCTCTTCAGCACACATTTCACAGGCATGACACTTGTAGACATTGCGTCACTACAGGACCTCGTGAGGCTCATTCAGGGTACACACTGGTATAACATCACCCATAGTGACAATGGAATTACAGGCAAAACAAAAAACAAGTTGCCCGCCCATAAAACAAAGGTTTTTACTTGTTAATACCAACATGTATTATTATTTGACTGTAAAATATGATTATTTGACACCATTTTATCTATTTATCACACCCTTCAACTGTAAACATGTGAACAAACAAACACATTCAAGTTGCCTTTGAGGGCAGCTTTATTTTTACTAATCATTTATTTGTGTTGGCTAAAGCCTCACTAATAGAATGCAAACAAGTGGATGTTCATTAATTCTCCAATCCGCTTTGTCCCTTTCAGGGTCACGGGGTTGCCGGAGCCTAACCCGGCTACTCATGGGCGAAGGCAGGGTACACCCCTGGACTGGTCGCCAGTCTGTCGCAGGGGCCACAATCACACACCCATGCACACCTAGGGACAATTTAGAGTAACCAATTAACCTGTGAAGCATGTTTTTGGACGGTGGAAGGAAGCCGGAGTACCCTGAGAAAACCCACGCATGCACGGGGAGAACATGGAAAGTCCACACAGAAAGGTCCCCCAGCCAGGACTTGAACCGGGAACCTTCTTGCTGTGAGGCAGGAGCGCTAACCACTGCGCCACCGTGCAGCCCAAAAATGTCGACTCTGAGATTCGAACTTGGGACTCCCGCTCACAAGAGGGGTGGACTTCCCGCTTTTGCCACGAGGGCCTGACCAAGTGGATGTTACATGTATTTAATTGTATAAAAAAATTTTGAATATTAGAAAAACAAAAATTTGTATGTTTATTTTGGTTTTCCATCTGTCTAATTCCTTAATGAAATGATCTGGACTGAACTGGACTTCAACGATCTTGAATCATTTGAAATCAACTGTATTTCAATGAACATGTTTTTTGTTTTTTTTTTTGTGTGTTTTTATATATATTACAGGAGCATCTTAAAAAAAGCTCATTGGTGACTTGGAGATTTAAAAAGAAGTGAAATAAATGGAAGAAGTATTAGACAATAAATCAGATTTTCTCAGATCTTTCTCTGTGAAAAATTGCTGTTTTATTCTTACTTTAGTAATAACTGGACTTCTATACTACTTTCACTTGAGTAATTGTTTGGCCTCTGCATGGTCCCACTTCTGGCAGTCTAATTGCTCACCTGCTCTGAGCATCCTTTGAGCACAAAACTAATTTAGAAGAGAAACAAGAGGATGAACGTTTAACTTAATCAGCTGTGTGAACACAAACTGACAAATCACATGTGTTTCTTCATAAGTGAAAGCTTTTTCAAAGAAATGAGGGATCTGCAATGTCAACAAGGATCTGATAAGTTTTGCGGGGCTTTCATTGGTGAGTGTCTCTGCTTTTATCTTCCACAACTGCTAAGCTTCTCTTATCATGTGCGGCAGAGCAGGCTGGAATTCCAGCCTCTGATAATTGTCTCTCAATCTTTGGCTACCCAAGCAGCGTTTCTGTGATGTGGACTGTAAAAAACGTTTCAGAAACGGACTCACCGGCCTCAACCTTCAGTCACACATTTTTCTTTAACTTTCTCAACAAAGACTCACTAATATTCTTTGGCGTTTTAGTGATAATCTTATTTACCCTGCGCATCAAAGTGGAATGGACGCATTTGAAGATGCCTTGCTCCACTCTTCACTTAAAAGATAAAAGCTACATTTATCAATGTATAATAAGTGTAATTTTGGATAATCAGATTCCTCATTCTTACTTTGTGAAGCAAATAAACAAAATATGACATTGTCTTAAAAACTGCAAAATTATGCTTGTAGATAACATCCCACCAACAAAAAGCACTGAATACATTTTTACAGAAAAGTGATGTAAAGAAATTTTAACTAAATAATGTAGCTGATGGAACTTGGAATTTCAATTTAAAAACCTTTGGTCATATCCTTTATGATACTCAAAAGTGTTCATATAATTTTTCTGTTTTCTGAGTGCATTTCAGAATATGTAGCTAAATAAAACTTTAGATTAGGATCACATTGAGGAACATTTTTTTAGGTCTGTCAACGTTAACGTGTTAATGCACGTGAATAGTTTAAAAAAAGTAATGCGTTAATATTTCTTAACGATTAATCGTGATTAATCACAATCCACAAGTTTGATTAATCAGATTAGTTTTTTTAATCGATTGACAGCACTCCTTTTTTTTTTATTTGTACTTTTCTGAAGTTGGAGCAAAAGTCCCTCCACTGCCAGAACCTCAGCAGGCTCCAAAATGATGAGGCTCCTGCAGAGAAGCATCTTTTTAAAAAATAATGCAGGTTAGAAGGTGATCCAAGGGAACACACCACTCAGATTCAGGTCAGGAAATGTTTGGAAGTCTGAATAACCACAAAGAGACTGAAACATCTAATAAGAACAGATTTGCTGCATGTGGTGTTTCTGTTTAAGAATCAAAAATAACAAAAATAAATGCACAAACAAAACATCTTCTGGTTGCAGCTCCAACATTTTTTTTTTTTTAAAGACAGAGCTTCTTTGGCATAATCATGGATGAATCATAAAGATTGATTGTTTTGTTTTAACTTTAAACTTACAATAGCAGTCACTGTCAGAAGTGAAGCCCAGAAAGCCTCCCAACAGATTAAATCTACTGACTGTCACACCTGGAGGAATACTCCACGAGTGTGAGGTAAAGCTCCTCTGCAATAATGTCAAAAGAAAGCAGAGGCAACGGTTGACCTTGTCCTTCTTTGCTGTTGGTCTGTGGGTTTGGGCCAGGGACAGGAACTCCCTGTACAGACACAGTGTCTGCGACTGCAAAAATGGCTCCACAGTAGAACACTTTGTTCACTGCCACCAAGGAAAACCTTAGACAACAAAAACATACACAGGCAGGAAAAATGCACATGTGAGAGCGGTCTTTTTTTTTTTTCCTAAAAACGGTTTTCTTGGCTTTAAGTTGTAAATAATAGTCCCCAAAGTAGGATAAAAAGTCAAAACACTTTGCAAAACTGATTTGATGTCATGCAGTTCGATTGTTAGCCACCCATAAATCTAAAATCATAGGAAGTGAAAATAAAGTTACATATGAGTCTGAATCATAAAAAAAGTTTACAAAAACTTCAGTCAAACTAATTGACTTAATATGAGAACTGAACAGTACCCCCCCCCCCCCCCCGCCCTCAGGTGTTCCAAACAGGAAGTACCTGCTAGTTCCAAAAAGCCAAAATCCAATCTACTTCTATTGAGAATAAAAATAGCTATTACTCAATCATTCCATTTGTCTGAAGAACTTTTCTTGCATTTTTTCTGTAGTGCAAGTTATTCACGTTATAAACTTGATCAGATGTCTTAATAAAAATGTGTGGCCTCACATCAAACATTCAAAACGTTTGATTAAAAGATTCTTCTGAGGCCGCTTTTAAGTATGGGTGTGGACTTCAATCAAGCTCACTCCTAATTGTTAAGTGGTTGCCATAGAGACTCTGAGTTAGACCAACTTGGACCAATCACTGCTTACTGATTATTTTTGGTTCCAACATGGCAACATCCAGATGGTGAAAAAATGACTACTGAAATGACTTAATTTCATTGGAGCCAGAAGTAAACCATTTTCTACAGGTGAAGTTACCATCCAGTTCTCTTTTGCAGTCAATCTGTCAGTGACAAAGAGGCACAGGCATTCGGATCTATGTGCAACTGGTTTAATAGAGAGATTAAATAGACATGGGCAAGTACACAGAGAGAGGCAGGGTAGAATCAAGACAGGCAAGAGTCAGGACACACAGAGAACTATCAGTAGAAACGCTCAGAATGAACGCAACAGCAAAGTGCTTCATGAAAGACATACACCATGGATTTGAATTGGTTTATGATTTGTAATGTTTCTCACCTCTTCTTGCTGGTGACAAAATGGCAGCCAAAGTCTTTTTACTTCCTGTTTGAAGTTTGGGCATAAGGAAGTAGAGTGGGAAGAGGTCTGGATATGGTCGAGTACCTTTTGGTTTGTAATGTTTTGAGGTATTTCTTAATTTTTGTTTGTTTTGTTTACAAGAGTTTAAATGTATTTAAATGAATAAATATAGTTTCCAGGAAACCTGAATCTTTAGCTACATGTATTTTTTTTATTTGGTTAAAGAGTAGGCATGTAACAATTTGTTTTAACAACGATTCGACTCATATCAGAATTTGTGGTTGCCGATACAATTCATAGTGGATATTGGTACATTTTTAATAATCTGATTCGATTCACTGACCTAAAATTGATCCAGAATACTTTTGGTCATAAATTCAACCAGTGTGACTTAGAGATAAATATTATGAAAACATTTTTAAATTGTTAACTAATTTTTAGCGAGTGGATTAAATCATTTGTGTTTGAAGTACATATACAGTTCAACAGATGTCTAAACACAAGTTCTTTGCTATGCTAAGTTGCTATAGCTGCACATGAACAAGCTTTTCTCAGTTGCTTTCATTCTGACTGACCAAATATCACTGACAAATAGTGTCACTTCAATCATTGTGACCCAAAAACTGATAGGTTATCCAATTATGTGCACTGATGCATTTCCTGTGAAGCTGGAACATTTCTCCTGACCTTTTCTTGATAGAAATGAAATTTTCTCCCCTTCAGGCTAAACAAAATCTCAAAGCGCTCCACCCTTTGAGTGAGTCATGCTGGGATAGTCAAACAAGCCAACGCAATGATGAATCCAGAGACATTATTCCTGGAGAAGAGCTGTTTAGAAATCCTCCACAGCTCTCCGACAGGTCACCCGGCCCTTTTCTAAAGCGGCGTGTCTCAGGGCTTCAGGGAGGTGTTGACCTGGGGCGGAGGGCCTTTGCATCTCTTTGCTCCCGGTCTCAGGGTAGGTTATCTCTCCTTGCAGCAAGCCGCCACGCGCCTGTTGCACCTGATTGTCTCCACGGCACATTCCAGGCAGGAGAGGCTGACGAGTTGGGACAGCACACCCAGACAGTGATACACTTGTTCAACAGCCACAGGTGTAGCTTTTCTCTTTCACTTAAGCCTTCCTGAGGTATTAAGAGTTGTGGAGGAGTAAAAGTATTTTAAAGAGAAGGCAGAAAAATGACAAATGATTTTTTTTAAGACAACAAAAGAAAGCTTTTTCAACATTACCGTTTTATTGAACTTCAAATTCTCTGGGATAAAATAAAACTCAAGATAAAAGACTCTGTGTTCCAACATACCTCAGACTTTGTTCAGTCTTGAACTTGACTGTAAAAGCAGGAGATGAAAAACTGTGTGGATTTTTATTGAATAAAAAAAAATCCTGATTCTCTATCGCAGATTATAGCCTTTGTTTTACAGGGGCTGTGATCTATACCCTTTGATTTAAAGGCATGACTCAGCAGTTTATAACCTATGCAGGAGAAATGTAAAAGTCAGACTTTCAGGCAGTGAGCAAACACCATCATCTTGTTTACAAAAGTATACTTATTAAAGTTCTAAACAGAGAACCTTTATATAATTGTCATTGTCATAATTGTCAGGAGAAGAATGATCTGCTTTTAGTACATGTGGGTTTTGGACTCCCCCTGCTGATCACGTCATCAATGTGTCATGAGCCACGGTTGAGTCCCTGATTGGTTGATGCAATGCAAATTTTTTCACCAGAATTGAGAAAATTGAACTTTGAAACATCACGCAATTGTTGCCCGAAACACAGTGCTGCACGACCGCCACGCCCAACTCTCAAAACATGCAGGAGCTCTGATCGTGTCTGTTCGGTGACTTAACATTAAAACTGGGCCCCCCTGACAAGCAAATTCACGCAAGTGAGAAGAAGTATTGTCATGTTACTTTAAGCATTTTAGGATCTCAACAAATGAAATTTGTTTCTTGAAAGTTCTGGATTCAAGACAGTGAGTTGATGTGGACTGTAGTTCTCCATCTCAGAGCTGAAATTAAGCTCATATTTGAGGTTTCCATCACTGACGCGATTTGCCTCCACCCTAAGGCTCCTTTTCTCTCCTGGATTTCTGGCATCTTCATGTGGTTGAAGACAGTAAAACCTGGAGGGGTTATGTGTCCGATCTGAATCACAACAGCCAACCTGCTGGAGTTGGGTCAGTTGGAGGGGTAGGCCAGGTTTTAAAAGAGCAGCTGTTAAATCGGAGTCATAACTGACTAACATTTGGACTTGCTTATTGGCTCCCACCATTCTGGCACAATTTTCAGCTTTTCAAATACACTTACAAATATAAAGATATATATTAAGGAGGAAGGCTCAAAGAGAACAAACTCAGGTAGCTTGGAAAAAAACAATTAAAGTAGCAGACATAACGTGGGTTCCTTGGAAGTGAGTTTTTCTCCTGACAAGGACAGTAGATCCTCCCCTTATCCTTTCAAGAACGATGGAACCAGAAATTTGTTCAAAAAGCTTTCCTGTGTTTAGTGAGTTTGGAGAAGGTTTATGAACATGACGCCATTAAGTAGGTTCTTTGCAAATGCAGATCAGGTGTGTTTTACCAATGAGAAACAGCAATGGCAGGTTAGTTGAAAAACATGTAGGACACAGACCCTCGAGAACTGGAGTTTGGCACCTGTGCCTTACATGTTTGTCTCTATGCAGATGATACTGTCTTGTTTGTATCTGTTAAGTAGATCTGTCAGTTAATTTTCTTGATTCTCATTAAAATAATGGGTTACATATTGCATTCCATAGAACAACAACAAAATGTACAGAGTTGTAAAACTCAAATTCCAAATGGGAACTTTGAAAATAAAAAATCCAATAATACAATAATGTAACAAATGTTAGGAGATGTAAGGATTACACAGGTAAGGAGTTTAAGTCCGTTTCTCCCCCACCCGCCCCTCTGTGACACACTGTGAGCAGCTTTTTAATTTAATTCCCACCTCAGAAGCAGAACAATGATCTTTTGATCTAGAACAGCTTGCATCTCTGACTGTAATATTCTCCCTTCGTCTGTGCAGAGCCACAATAAACTCATCCAGAGAATTCTAATTTAATGAGTCCGTTGAGATGACAGAGAAAGATGATTCGCCATCCAGAAAACGAGAGGCGTGATGATGATGCAACAGCCAGCAGATGTGAAGGAAAACAGACAAAGGACAAGGAATTCAAATAACATCTGTTTGGGCATGCAACTACATTCGTCATGAGCAAAGATGGATTGTTCTTTGACTTTTGTGCGAGTGATTTACTTTTACCAAGAGACTTCATTTTACAGTGATTGGATTGAAAAAAAAAATCTGACATCAGATTGGAGGACTTTGCTATTCCTTTCTGATTACAGGGCCTACAGGAGCTGCGTGTAATGGTAATGAGGACGCTCCACTTTGAGTTTTTCATAAGCAATTTAATCAAATACTGAACACTGGCCGAGAGAAGACAATTCAACACTTCTCCAAGAGCAGAAATGAAATCGTCAGAAAAAAAAGGAACAGCCAATGGAGGTCAGGCAGCAACTTTTTCCTGCCCTGCTTGTGGTCTGAGAGTGAGACACTGAGATCGACAAAACAGAGCTGAGTAAGGGGATGCAAGAGGGGGCGGATGCAGGCCGGGACCTGCTCCAGCATTAAGTTATGCCTTTGTAAGGAAGAAGCACTTGCCTATGGCAGGTGCAAGCAGAAGACGTGATGATCTCTTTAGAGAAGTACCCATCCTATCGAGCTGTCGGGACAAGTTGGAGGGCTCAGTCACCTCCCTCCTCTGAAAAACCAAGCACATCCATACACAACGCCGTGCACTTCTAAAGCGGACGGAGGAACTGGAAAATCCCAGCGCTTGAATGTAAAATTATAGGATTGTTGTAATGCTTGTCATGAAGGCTAATGTAGACAATAATATATCATAACAGCAATTACAGTTACCAGGGATTGTCCCTTTTATGTTTCTCCTAAAAATGCCCTAAAAGCATTAACAGATTAAAATAAATGCATTTATCATCCAGAGTGTTAAGATGTTTTATATAAAGCTGAAAATGTTTGCTTTCATGGGAGTGGAATAATCCTTCAGCGAGACTTTAGAAGACCACATAATAACCTAAAAATGTAGCACTTCTACATTTTCCAGAGAAGAGTTTTGTGGAAATGTTAATAATGTGGCGCTTGCCTGATCATCACCATGTTCACCTCATGTAAGAGAAATGATTAAAACCCAGCTTCTCCTTTGTTTACCCCACAGAAGCACCTGTAGCCGCACAGGATCACTAACAAATTTACGGTTGCAGGTCTGACCATGTCATGTGGGATTCCTGTCTGCGTGGAAGAGCAGTAATAGCTTGCGTGTGGGAAAAATGCGAATAACAAGGTTCACCGTATGAAAATGAAGAATCTCCTGACAGAGACGTGACTCGCCACGCGCTCAAAACATTTTATTTTTTTTGCAGGAGTGGGAATGGAAGGCCCGAGGCAATCTTTTTTTCTTTCTTTTTTTATAAGATGCAGAGATCTACCATGCAAACTTATGTTTGACAAACTGCAGAGAAGAGGGGGGAGCTTCTTGTCTGTGGTGGTGTTAAACTGTTTATCTAAATTCCATATCAGAATGTTTGCAGCTTGATCTGAGCTGTGACATTTGAGATTCAGAGCTTGTTTCAGCCTGCATTTAAAAAGAGAAAGACGAACACACAGGAGCCCACTGCAGGGAGGGATTATGTGAGAGATTTTCATCCTGGGTGCTCATTTAGAAAATCACAGATCATGCCAATGTCCAGCAACTCATAAGAGCTAAAATTACTGCTTTAAGCCATCCCTATTCACTGTTACTACAGTTGTATATTATTCCTAATAACGAGCCGAGAACACACAAAGATAGAGATCTAGAAGATGTGATTTTGCAGTAATTTAACCCCCCCCCCAGACCCCTAAAGGAGAGAAGGCTTCTGACAATGAGGGCAGAGTAAGCAAAATTATCTTCCTTCCCTTCTCTGTTTGCTCTGCTGGAATAAATGGCACATCCACCACCTTGGTGGTGTCAGAATAGATTAGCACCACGGTCCCTCTCTGTAGCTTCACAAAATAAAATCCTCTTAAAAGCAGAGGATGTCACTCCATCTACAGAGACGCTCAGAAATCTCACGAGAAGGAAATATACCTGCACAAATAGAGGAGTTAAAATGAAATTGAGTTGCTGAAAAAGAATTACCTGACTTCAGAATATATCTCCAATCCATCTTTTTCATAGAAATGAAAAAAATGCATCTCATTTTGTATGCGGTCAAAAAGTCATGACAGAGAACCTTTTGAAACAGGTGAAGCCTGCTTGGCTTCAGATTAAAGCGTGCTGAAAATGAAAATTTGAGGACAGGTTGAGACATTTCTTATCCTAAAAGAACCATGGCTTTTGCCTTCAGCTAAAATGGCTGCTCAGGGCTGGAGGAAAAAGGAAAGCTTTTCAGTGTTTTCACTCCCCGGATCTCACAAAACAACAGGAAGTTCCTGAGCGAGAGCCCAAAGGTTAAGAGTTCACGGCCTACAAACCCAACTACTGCTTTCTTTCAACTCAGATTAGGAAACACAACAAATAAAGGTATAGAATTATGGTTTTGGCCCAACAAAATAAAACAATGCCTCAGATTTTTGTCTCGTTTACACAAGTTCTCCTGAACAACAAGGCCAAACACAAGTTCCAGAGTGAAGGCTATAGCTATATACACAAATTATGAGAGGTACACAATTGTTCTGTTATCATGCAGCCCTCATCTTGACAATCTAAAGGAATTCACTGTCATGCTTCATCTCCTTTCTTCTGCCTAACAGCTGAGGGTGCAGCAACTTCTCTGACGCATCTGACAGCTGATCTGATTACTCGTGCTAGTTGTGTCTCCTTCAAAAGGGAGACAACTAACAGAATGTTTTGAGAAGCAGCTCACTCAAAGTTATCAGGACAATGTTATTGTCTCCATTTTTTTTTTACTACACTCACTCTCAGTGTTCTGAAATGAATCCAGCTACAACTTTTCATTTTCTCAACCATTTTTAGATTAAAAGAACACCTTAAAAAGTCTTGAAAAGGCTGGAAGCCACAATTATTGTTTGTGTCTCCCATTGCTGTGTCAACAAAGGAGAAATCAGAGCAGATTTGAGCAACGAGAAATCTCTGTCAACATGATGACAAAGTAAAAATGGTTCAGATAAAGCTCACATCTGTCCAGAGTTTGGAGACATTTCAGCTTTCAGACAGTAAATTTGCATTTAAAGATGAATGACAGGCATAAAAGACAGATGATGTGTTTTTTAACAATATGCTAGCATAGTGTCTGATTGGATAAATGATGCATGCAAAGATTGGAAACCTTTTTTTTTAGGCATTCAAGATATGTTACTAGATTTTAAGTTTTTTTTATATATATACATTTTAAATATTTTTTCAAAATCACCACTCGAGAATAGATATGTCTCTTTTAGGGCTAGGATCGAGAAAAAATGAAGTTATTATTAATAATTAATCAAAATTATTGTCTGTATACTTTCGACAATAGAAAATTTGATTTAAGAAAAAAAATACAAAAAGTCAAAAGACATCTAAATGCATTTTATAAAACAGAATTACTTCCTATTACAGAAAGCCAAGAAGGATTTAACACAAGCCAATTTGTACTGACATTGTATTTTCATTTTGTTCACAATTTGTTCTAAAATGAGTCTTATTACACTAGTTTTTTGTCACTGTCACTTTGAACTACGATTAAGTCCATCAAAATTCAAAAACTATTTGTATAGAACTAGCAAAGAAATATTATCTGGCTGACTATTTCTCCCTTTTTTACGTTTGTGGAACGCTTTGTGTTTAGATTTTGAAATCAAATTATAAGATTTCTAGCTAAGTAAAAATGACTTGCTGCATGGACAGATTATTTACTACTTTCTAGTGATTTTTTTCCTTAAAATGTATATATATGTTTTTTTATTTGTAGGCTACCTCTTTTTGCAGTGTTTAAAAAGATCATAAACAAGCAAGGAGCTATGTGTGAAAACCTCACCAACTGACCAGCTGTAACACAAGCTCTCCCATGGTAAACAAAAATGACCAAAAATTGTTGATTATCCTCCAATAATGTTGTTACTTTTTATCTCTATTGTAACCTGATTGAAAAAAAAGCCATCTCAGTTCTGGAGGACCCTCGGCAAAAACCTCGAGTGTGGAGTCTTTCCTTTAAAGACCCGCTCCGATGAACATCATGTTTTTAACATGTTCTTTTGGCATTTTTCTGATGATGGACAACAAGTTAAATTGCATTTTTGAGCATTCGTTTATTTAAATCGTTGTGAATCCGGAACAGATAAAAAAGATCGTATTTGTGACGCCGAAAATACGCTGGGTGGGCCACAAGCTCTCTGCTCTGTTAATGTTAGGTTGGAGGTGTAGCGGGAGAGCATGTGAACAGAAAGCTCTCAATTGTGGGTGATGAGAAGGGGGGGCAGGGCTGCTCTGCACCAATGGTGAATCAGAGGTGAATTTCAAATGAAACCCTGCTGCTCTGCAGAAACTATGTCTTTGAAAATGACAAAAGTTTCTGATTTTGTTTAAAAACAGAATAATCCTAATTTTAAAAAAAAACAGTGGTAGCGCTTTGACTGTAGCTCAAAAAATGAGTGGAGTGAGTCTTTCTATAGACAATCTGTTTTGATAAGACTGGACTATCAAAAGAAATTGCCTTTCAACCCCAAATCTTTGGCAAAATGTGTGCACGTATGGATGGAAGGCAAACCTGAGCTGCTTTGCATCCTGATGCCACATTGGTTTCCATATAAATGAATCACAGCCAACCGAGCATCAAGAGTGTTTGCTCTTTTCCACCTTCATCCCAGCTGAGCAAAACTATTATTTTCCCTTTTTTACTCCCAACAAACACCTTTGTTAAAGCTGCAAATGAAACAGAATTCTCTGGTCCAGAAAAATATTCATTATCTACTCTTGTAAAGATAATTCCAAGAAGGAAACACACCAGAAATGGTGAAATGTCCAAGTTTGACCACATGATAGCTGAGTTATTTTCTTTCTTTAGAGCACAATTCAATACAGAACATTACTACAAACTTTACATTTTTTAAAGTGCATTTCTGTGTCAGAACTAATGAATGTCACTATTTATGGAAGCTGATTTATTCCACTAAGAAAAGGAAAAATGCTTGTTTTTCAGCTGACTTATTCATACAGCTGTGCACAAGAGTGAATTGTTTTTCCTCCTAATTCACGCTTTCCGTTTGATAACTAGAAGGGAAAAAAAAGATTTTGTTGAATGGTTTGAACTTCTCACAGGAGCCAGACAGACGTCATTGTTTTTCTCTGTGAGCTTTTAAGAAGTATCAGCTGGCATTCACGGTAAGGATGGAGAAGTACATTTTCAGCAGATCAGGCTCTCTATCCTCTTTGATTCCAATACCTTCAGCTTCATAATCCTCTCTCCCTTCTCTTTTCATCTTTTAGTCTCATTGATCACTGCATCCACTGAGATACAGACAACAGGTGTGATTATCATCTCAATGCCTCTCCGATTGTATGTGTGTGTGTCTGTGTGGTCTGAAAATGCACTCAGATTAATGTTGGCATAAAAATCTATTTTCTTCTATATTTTATAGCTGCTCAGACACTTTCCAGAGCTTTACTACATCGATTCTAAACACAATTCTTTTTAATAATCATATGAGCCGAAATCTTGCAATCGGAAATGCTAGAGGCTAAAACCTGGAAGCATTTGTGTACACATGTTTATGTGTGCATGTACCTGCATGAATGACTGTGAGTGTTTGTGTCAACCATCGCGTAATGATAGACTGACAGCACCACCCCAAGCAAGGAGAAAAGGCCTGCATTCCTAGGATGAAACAGGGAGACAGATGCTGCAGGTCAGAACACGCAGCCTGCCGTCACCACTGTTTGAGTGAACACTTTCAGAGCTGGTGGGTAGAGATCATCACTTATGGACAAAATGTTGTCATTTATTTGCTTTGCAGAGCATAATGTTGCTAAATCTGTATTCTGGTGAACGTTATGTCAGAGCTTTTAAAGGGAAACATTGAAGTAAAACAATATTTCCTTGGAAGATTAGCATATGCTTTCACTGTAAGTCCAGGAAGTACTTTCCTAATAAGGATTTTTGAAATATCAAAGGCATTTGTTATGTGTTTTTAGAAGAATCGTACAAATTAAAAGCATAAATGGGATTTGCTGTTATAAGACTTGCACATAGTTGCTCACTCACCTGCACCTGTTACCCCAATCTGACACACCTGCCTCCTGCACAGGGTCCAGCTGCTTTTCCACATAAAGCCCGACGTTTGGCTGCACACAAACCAGTTAAGGTTTAGTTATTTAACCTCACACTTATTCATAGGAATATTTCATAGCTCCCTGGTGGCCCAATGCCTTCTCATTTCACTTCCTTTTTCTGTCCAAAGAGAGCTTGAACTATAAAGGAACTACCCTGAACTCCCATTCATGATCAAACTGCAAATAAACCCGGTAATAATAATATGTTCCCCTGGCTTTAATGCTCTAACCTTTTCCATTTGGCCCCAATTGAACCATTAATCAAATAGACTTTCCCAGACTATAAGTGGAAGGGCTGTTGATTACGGATCAGTGTGTTTCAGATGGAGCACAGATGACTGCATGTCTTGAGAGTGGTGGGAAAGAACACACAGGGAGGAGGATTCACTCCACCTATAGGATTGGACTGGATATGACAGGGAGCATCTCCCATCAAGCGTGGTAGATCAGCTCAGCCTGCTGTGATGAATCCTTTCGACTTGACTTAAAAGGAGTATTTGGTTGCTGTGGCTTTCCTCACTCATGTGTCCGCCTCGCTGACTTCCTTTTCTTATTCACTTCTGCTCTGCAGGATCTTTGCCCTGCTTTGTTAGAGGATCCTGTCTGTTCTTTCAATTCAAAAACTTACTTTTGAGAAAGTTTTTCTAGCGTTTCTTATGTTTATTTGTGCTTGTTTCTTCAGCAAAGCTTTTCAGTATTAATTTTCTATCTTGCAGAGCAGGACTGCTGCAAGACAAAAAAATAACTTCTATTGTGATGCAATGCAAAATTAATTTACTTTTGAGTGTAAGAACAGAGTTCTGATCAACATCGTATGTGTGGATGGAAACAGAAGTGAATACTGTTATTACAAAAATGAAACAGTTGATATGAGATGGGGTTATTTCCCCATCAGTTTGTCATTTGTTTCCATTCCTGCGTCTCCACTGATCCAGCTTAGCTCAAGACTTTTAACATTTCTGTGTCATAGCATATGAGCCAAAGTGGTATCCAGCAAATAGGAGTACTTCTAATTTAGCGGAAAAGTTAAAGGAATGAATCTCACCGACCTCAACAGTTAAAGTCCTGGATGTCAAAAGCAGCCGTTTTTCCTGTGGCAATGATGCAAGCTCCTTTGAGGACAGCAGTTGCAACAGATCTGGACTTTTCCAGCTGTTCTCTATGGAGTCATTCAACCTACATGTCTTTGTGTTGTCAGCTCTCCAATGTGGAACATTTGTTCTGAATTTTTAGAGATCTATTCAGACAACAATGTCAGAGTTGTCAGAACAGACAATAATGAGATTTTTTTCTAATGATTAGTGAATAAATATTGAAATACTGTCCAGTTGGAGCTGTTCTTGTAGCTGAATCAGAAGCAGTTCAGTTCTGGTTGAGAGTAAATTGTATTTCACGCTTTATTAATTTATGAAGGACTTTGGGGGCAAAGAAATTCATCAAACATTACCTTCAGGCAGCAAAGACACTGTCAGATGTGGAGAACCAGCAGGGAAGTCCCACGGAAAGAAAAGACAAGTTGTTGCCAACAGCTGGAGCAGAGCTGCAGTGCAGCATCACCTGCAGGAACACCTGGATCCAAACAGACAGGTGTGCTAATCAGAGCGCGCGTTGTGTACAAACCCACAGACATGTCTTTAGAAAGTCACATGACATGAGGAATGAACAGGGAGAATGGATCTGCTGTCTGCAGAGGTGGTGTTTATTCTTAAACCAACGCTGGGTTTTTAATTAAGGAACATCTCCTCAGCGGTGGCTGCGATGTGTTCAGCGACTCTGTGTGAAACTGATGAGCATGGCACCATCCTAAAAACATTTAGCATGAAGAACAGCAGACTTCGCCCGGCATGTGATTGGAAATGGTTGAAAATGCAACGAGCAAGACCTGCTGAGCAGCACAAGCAAAGATCCGCATGGTTTGTAGAGATGAGAGGAGAGGTGGGGGGGTTGCAGAAAGTGTTGGGGAGGACGATGCAAATCGTTCGCCTGACAACAAAACAGCTGCAAAAAAAAAAAAAAACTCTGCCACTGCATGTTTAAGTCGATTGTAAAAAAGTACCAGACCCGGAGTCTGCAACCTTTAACTCCAAAGCTACTGGGTGTTCTGGAAGAAGTTCCGGTCACAACTTACCTCATGATGTGCATAAAAACAAGTGGCAAGAGGGGAACTTTCTCTCTAAACTGATGCTTTATTTAACCTACCATGATGATCAGCACAAATATAAATCGCTTTCTTTTGCCGCTGTAATTCAAGGTTGCTGCTGGCTCAGCGACGCAATGTCATGTTACCATGATAATCAAATAGTCCGCCCTTCGTGAAAAAGTGATCTAAACTTAAAAAATAACATGAATAAAGTACTAAAATTTGATTTAACATTTTTTTCTTCTGTAAGTGACCATGTTATAAGCGAGATTTTGCCCGAAAAGCTGTGCATTTTCAGAAATTAACACACGTCATCGAAGTCTGAACCAGCGGTTGACGGTTGCTTCGTGGAGTGTAAATAATCAGCATTTTTAATTTTTTTTTATTAATCGCATGCGTCAACGTTGACAGCCCTAGAAATGATATACTTCAATAGATCTGAATAGTGCTAATGTCTATACTAATAAATAAACACTGTTGTGCAGCAGAAAAAAAGAACAAACGTTTTAGACATATCCTAATAATAAACAGCACTAACGATAGATTAAATCTTTTTCCATGGTGTTGCTGTGTTTTTGTGACATGTGCATATTGGAGGAGTGGGAAGCCTTTTCATTTATTCTAATGTCAGCTATGCACTGCAAAAATACCAAATATAGCAAAGGATTCAAAGTCTAGTTTTTTGTTCAAATATCTTATTACACTTAACATGCGGCAAAACTAACTTAACGTAACGTTTCAGTATTATTAAATTATCTTTTTAAAAAAATATATATATTTGTTGAGTCATTTCACCTTAAAAACAACTCATATCTCTAATGAAACCTGATTTTTCTTTTACTTCATATCCTATTGTTAATTAGTGAATGGTCGCTGGTCAGGTTTCAAGAAACAAACTTGCTCAATTATAAACTGATGAGATTTATTTCACTAATACACAGAACGAATGCATTTAACCCCTCAACACCTGAATTTATTTCCAGCTGTGAAGAAAAAATGTCACTTATGTTTCTGATTTTAAGTAGATATGAGGTCACCTGAATCTCATTGTAACCAAGTATAATGACAATAAAGGCTTTCTATTCTATTCTATTCTATTCTATTCTATTCTATTCTATTCTATT